>CM075852.1:105752368-105924868 GCA_037975125.1 Latrodectus hesperus | reverse complement strand
AGGTATTGACATTAACAATTGAATATGTTTAGGTATTGACATTAACAATTGAATATGTTTTTAAACTTGTAAACAGAAAACATTTCCGCATGCATTTAATGATATATTTCAGATTATCCCAAATAGCTAATTGGGGTATAATTTAATAGGTAAATACACACACACACACTCTATGTGAATCATTTAAATTTCAGGCAATCATGGTAGAGCTTAGTTATAGTTATCGAAATAAAATGAGTATCGAAAAAATTGTTTGAAAACAAATGTTTCTTTTTTTATCTATACAAAGTTTATCATAAGCGTATAAGTTTACTGAAACTTGCAATTTTATTATTTAAATTATGAACAAATTTTTCTAAGTTGTAGCGAAACATATATTTCTATCATTTAGATAGATTTTTTATATTTTTATTACAAAGATGGGTGATTTAAATGTTATAATTTTTATTAATATTTAACATCAGATAAAATTTAACATCAGCAATAAAGAAAAAAATTAAAAAAAGGAAAACTAGCATTTAAACACATCAGATATTAGTAAATTGAAATGGAATAAAGTTGAAATATGTGGAATCCTTATTAAGTATGAAAATATGTAGAATCTGAAATTCGAATTGACAATATGCTTTTTTGGTATTTTAAAATTTTTTATTTGAAGCAATATTTAATCGAGGCTTAAAATTTATTTCACCAAAAGTAAATTAAAAATAATAACTATTTCTTTCTTTCTAAATTATTTAAAACGGATAACTACTTTAGTCCTTCAAAAATTAAGAATCTAAATAGATTTTCGTCCAAATATACATTACATACATGTATTTCATTCAATATTATATCTAGATTCGTTTTATTCTCTCTTCAATAAATTAGATGTATTTCATCCTGACTTATTTTATTATCCTGGTCTTGAAGCGTCATAAAGCGTTTTAATAGTAAACATTTTAAAGTGTTTTAATAGTATCTGTATTTACATCAGAGAATTTCATACACATCTGATAAAAATATTCCAAAATAACTTTCATTATTAAACCCAAAACAATAGAATAGACATATGTTTAGAGTACGAAGGAAAAGTTGGAAATAATGAGATAAATAATGAAATTAACACAAAATCAAATAAATTAAGTAAAATAATTTTGAAACATTAATTTTGGTTTGCATAAAATATGAAACATTATTCTTTTATTGGTGTTACAAAATATTATACTAGCAAATTCCCGAAAAGTAATCCATTATTATTCTCTATTTTTATTTTACTCGAATTAATAAATTTTACTTTCAATCTACCAGAAGGAAAAATATTTATCAAAATATCATTCGTGTTTCCATATGCTTCGTTTAATCAGAAATCATATGTTTGTTTTCAGAAAAAATTATTTGAAATTCGCGCTCCAACAAAAAATATCATATTTTCAAATTATTTATTTATAAACATAATTTTGAATTGAAAAAATATTTTGATGAAAGAGCCACACATTTAAATTATTGCTTATTTTGCATTGTAGTACATTGTTTTCATCCATGTACTCATGTTGTGTAGACAAAATTAAAATTAAATTATGTATTAAAAATACATTCACATATTTATTCACGTAAAATAAAATTATTCAATTTACAAAACCACTTTCCAAAATCAATGTAGAAAATTTTTATACTTAAGAATGAATTAGTTAAAGCCTTTTAAGTAATATTTATTACAAATAGATTAGATTTTATTAATATTTCTCTGGTATTTTTATAATTATAAATATTGTATATAAAAATACTTTCTAAAATCTGAAAAGTATAATTTATAAATGCAACTTAAAAGAAACTTGGATCAGAAAGCAGAATGAATTTATTTTATTCCTAAATAATTTTTGGTAGTAGATTCATAGTTTTTAATATTTTATTTAAAGAACTATAACTAGAAATTATTCAGAATTAAAAATAAAATTGTACATTTTGTGACTCAAAATGAAATTCTACATGTTTACTAAAATTTATTTATTTTTCTGAAAACATATACACGCATGCTATATAGTATATATAATGAATTTATATATTATGTGTGAGAATTAATATATACTGCATTTATATATTCTTTGGATTAAGATTTTCAGTAAGTTTAAGGTCTACGCAGAATTATTTTATGTAACCACCATAATCAGAAGTCTAAATCTATTATTTGAGTTGAATACTTCCTTGAATACTCTTAAAACATTACATTTATACTCCAATAGAAGTAGTCTTCAGTGCAAAATTTGTTTGGCTATGTAATCAAAAATTATATTTTCTCTAAATTCATTTTTTGACGAAAATCTTTATTTTGAATAAAATTAAGGTTTTTTCAAGTATTTAGTATTGAAATAATTGTAAAGTCAATGAATTGTCTCTTTCAAAATTCATTGAAATACGAGGTATTAATATATCTTTGATCAGATATTCAGGTATTAAAAAAATCTATATTGATGTGTAATTAAAAATGAATTGTTTTTGTTCATTAAAAATATAATATCTTGTAAGCTTTTAAAAATCAATCTACAATGTTGAAATTATCAGCTTCATTTTCTTAAATCAAAATAATAATTACATCTCATCTTAGAGTGAGTTTGATTTATTTGGAAACGTTGAAGCATTGATTCACTTTTGACACTTCTTGATATAACTTTTCTTTTTAAATTATAATCTTTATTATTTTTGAAATAAAATTATCTCATGTGTAAGAGGCACAGTTTTATTTTCAGAAGGAAAACTAAAAAGGATGAAAATTTTTTCGAAAAATATTGCTTCATGATTTTAATATTGTAAATTATAAAATATATAGAAGAGTATTTTTCTTTTTATTTAATTCCGTAATTTTATATTTCTGTTATGTAAAATATATAAAAAGAAAACTTTTACAGCTTTACTATTACGTACTAATGGAGATTTATTTGTGAATCTAAGTTTATATGGCTCATTGAAGCTACGTTAAACTCTACTTTGTCACTTTTCTTTTCCATGTTCACTAGCAACATCCAAATTCTATTGAGTTGGTGTAACAAATGGAATTTTCTTTGTCCTAAAATCGACTAAAGTACATAGTGTTTGTGTATTTTGTCTAGGACAGTTGAATGGATTACTATTCTGCTAAAATTGAACTCTAAAGAGATTTTGTGCGACTTTATTACGTCTTTTAGATTTCACTACAAACTAAGTTCAAATACATCTCAGTTAATTTAATTTCACATTTCGTTTCGTTTCATAATCCTTTAGTGAATACGCTGTTTTATATTTTGCATTTCCTTCTCGAAAAGTAAATATACGATTTTATTTTCAAATTCGCAAATATTAAAGTGATGTGAAACAGAAAAGCCTTGTAAACGTCTTTACAAAAAATACATTTTTGTTAAATCTGGTGAAAGCTTCCGATATCATGATGCTTTAAAACAAATATAACTTATGACGTATATTCATTCGATTTATTAAAACCTGACAATTTTATAGAAGTAATACAAGAGAATTTAATTACGGGAGATAAAAGAAAATATAATTTATTTTCAAAGATTGTTAATTTTAGTTAGTTTTTATGGCCATACTTAATTTGATGGTTTTTAAATTATTTATATGCATGAAGTTTTTAACTATTTATAATTGTTCTTTATAAATGTTTTTAATATTTTAAATTTTCTTAAAATTCTTTGTAATTATGAGTTTTTTGTACCATATTCATATTTAAATGAATCACCTGTATAAAGAATGTTAACATTTTACTTCGAATTTTTTATCTATTCATAAAATCACTTTTATACTATTGAGACAAAGAAATTATAATAAAAATATTTGCACAAGTATTCGTATGGAAGAAATATTTTATAAAAGAATAAAAGCAATTAAAAGCTTAAAGTTTTATATTCAGAAAGCATTTAATACGAATAGATAAAAAGCTTTACATTTTTAAGCATTTAAATGTGATTGGATGAATTAAAATGACATCTAATAAATTGTAATAAATATGAAATTGTGTTAAATTTCCCTAAATTAAAAAAAAGTATGGGTAATATAATTCCACTTTAAGGAAATTAAAATGTTAATTCATTGAAACATTGAATTTATTTTCAATGTATATGAATTGGTAACTATTTTACTCGATTTGATACATTTACTTACTTTACTAAAGAAAGGTGTCTAATTTATTACAATTGTAAATACTGAATGCTTATTAATTAAACTATATTTATTCCGCTTTTGTAGATATTACTGTATTCGATACTTTAAGTATTATAACCGACAATATGGCATTCCCAAAAAATTGTGATCTTATAATTTTGGAATCTAAAAAGAAAGTTAAAAATATGAAAAAATTAAATAAGCCATAAAAGTGAATAAATAAGATTTATGAGTTGTTCTAATTCATTCATATAAAAATCATTCTCAAATTTTCAATTGAGATTTAATTCTATATTTCATACTGAAGATTTTACTTTATTCTAATATGTGATTTTTTGAGCAATTTTGGGTAGCATTTTGCTTTAACTATTGAATTATAGATGAATAAAACCAATTTTAATTTAAGAAAATTATGTCAACTTTATTTGAAAATTAACATCTTTGCCTTAATTTTTGAAGTAATTTAATCTATAATTATTTCTTAGGCTTCGTAACTTCGACATATTTAAGTGAAATTGCTTAACTGGACGTAATAACGAGTAATCATATCGAACGACCAATAAAATTGCTTAAAATGTTTTTGTCAAAATGTATGAAAAGAAAGAGTGCAGAGTTGGTAATCATTAAGAAATAAAAATTAATAAATGAAATTATAAAAAAACCTGCCCTTCAAGAAAAAAGAATACTAAAAGAGGAGTTATATAAATAAGATTATTTTTTATTTCACGTGGGTGAAGAAATTTGTTTCAATGATTAAAAATCTTGAAAGATAATAAAAAACATTACTTTTTATAAAATAATTTTTTGGAAGTAAAACTTAGTGCTTATTTTTAAGTTCTACCTTCAAATAAGTCTTTGTGAAGCACCAGATGCTGTTTCATTTAAAAATAATCATAAATTAATATAAAATTTAAAATAGATATTAATTAAGTTTTAAACATAATATTTGAAGAAATATGAAACTAAATTGCAACAAATGTTTTAATTTATTGTTATTGTATTGCATAAGGAAAAGTTATATTCTCCAATATTCCTACAAGAAAAAAATCATCAAATTTGATGATGAGTTTTTGTAACATATTTGTCATTATTTAAAAGGAAGCTAAAAATATTGTAATGAAATAATTCTTAAAATGTTTTTAGTTTTATTTAATTAAAAAATAAATTTTACTCTTATGGTAAGCTATAGTTATCTCTTCGGTAGATTTATCACCAATTACTATTAATAACTTATACCCATTCTATATGTTTAAAAGTAAGAAACTAAATTGCAACAAATGCTATATAACGCATCCTTCTATTATGAAATAATATTGTTAATATTAATTCCCATTAATAAAGTATAATATTTTGATGCACCAAAATAAAAATAAAATCTCTATTTAAAATTGTGTACATAAAAGAAAAAACATTCTTTAATTGGTAATGATAAAATAGTTATGGTTCCCAAAGTAACAAATGATCATAAAATTTAATACAAAATATGTTACCTAGTTTTTCATTATTCTTCATTGAGAGCGATATTATAACTTAAAATTAAAACAAGAAATTCAGACATTAATGTAAGAAATTTAAGTTATTATTCTTTCCAAGTATGTAGAAATTTTACATTCATTAATATAAAATACAAATATTTCACATTATTGAAAATGGTAAATGAAAATATAAGCTGAAGAATTTTTATGTTTTTAATTTATTTTTCTAATCCCTAAAATTGTCAAAGTACTTTTTTGAAATTTATAGATAATTTTTTTCACGTATAATAAATCCATAAATTGTATTTTTGTTCATTTTACCATAACTCTTTACCTTTTTCTATAGGTTAACAACTAGACAATTTTAAATTCTCTTTTCTTATAATATATCATAAATATTACAAAATAAAATTTTCATTGTAAACCCTTACAAAATAAATAGTTATAATTGTTTCAACACATTTATGCATTTATATATTATTATTCTATTTGAAATATATATAGTTCATTGAAAATTTGTTTTAGCTTTAATAATTTCTAGTGTATATTTTCACAAGTTTCTGTTTTTCGAAATAATGGGAAAAATACAATGGACAACACTTAAAATAAGAAAACTGTAAATACAACAATAAAAGCATTTAAAAATATCAAAATCAAAGACAAAGTCTTAAAAGAAAATTTATAACTATTTAAGATCTTAAAACCAAAACGTATTCCATATTACATATTTTTCCTTTCAGATGCTCAGAAGAATGCTCGAAAAAATACTGGCTTCACCCACTATAAAGGAATGGTTTTCATTGTTGTTATTTTAATTTATTTCATGGAATTAATTCATTTCATTCACGAGAATTTTATTTTCTTTCATTGTAATTAAACAGTTGAATTAATTACTATATCCTTATCAGAGATACTGAATGACTAGTTATTATTAGTAAAAACCTAGTATTAATGAACTTGTTATTACTAATACATAAACTGTTAAAAAGGAAAAAGTTCAAAATTCATTAAGACATAACTTATATAAACAGGTAATTTTATTAATGTAGATATTCTTGTTGTAGAGAATCTTGTTATGTATTTAATATGAAAAAATATCTTGCGAATTCCTAATAATAATTGAAAGCTAATATATTAATTTTTTTATACTTGTTTTATATTCTAGATCTTTTCCCACAATTTTTAAATAAAAAAATGTTATAAATGGTTCAATCATTAAAATATCATTACGTCAGAGCTATTGTCACTATATTTAATTTATATTTATATTTAAATAAAGATAATTAATTTTTAAATATATATCTTTTTAGCTCTCTTTTTAAGTTCAAAAAATTAAATAATATTGGAAAAAACTAAAAGTTTGAAAGCTTAGAGCAGGAAATTTTAAAATTTTCTAAATAATAAGACTAAATTCTTTACATAAAATTCTTGAGAATTTATTAAGTGTCCCTTAAGCTTAAATATTTCGTTTTGCTTACAAATAGTTAAACTTTATAAATCTATAAATTAAAATGTTTTGGCTCTCAGCTTTAATAATCAATTAATTCTGACTTGAAGTTTCACTCTTGATATATTTAACTTTCATGCTTAGTTTGTATTTATCACATATAGGTAATGTTCTTGTCAGTGTGATCCGTTTATCAAATATTGACTTTCTCAGAATTATTTTTGAGACTTTTACAACAATATTGCCCTAAGTTAGATTGAGTTTTCCTTAGCGTACATCAAAAATAATTAAAAAAAGCTGTATTATAAAAATGAACTGATTTTAAATTCATAAATAAATCGTTGTCTACGCACAATTTCAGAAATTTATTTATAATTTTGCAAGTTTTGCAAATTGTAAATATCTCAAGGTATCTTTTGCTTACATTTAAAATTATTTAATTAACAATTGCTCATTATCATTAATATCTAATCATGTTTATTGCAAAATATAAACTTTCTTATAATATGAATATAACATTTCATAAGTTAAACATGATTTCTTTTCACTCAGTTATGTACAATTTTACAGGAATAATTCTTAAGATATACCATTTTATTTTAAAAAAATGTCATTATAAAAATTTCTTTATTTTTTGTAGAACTTAATTTTTATCTACATACATTCCGTTACTTATTGACAAGTTTAACTCTTGAATACTTTTAATCCATGTTATTTGTTGGTTCTTTTTTTCTTTCAATTTTAATTTGAATGCATTACTTAACTAAAAAGTTTAATTAAAAGTAACAGAATTTTACTGCAAGTAAGGAAAATAAATAAATTAATCATATTAGGTTTTCTTATGAAAGAAGGTTATAATTCAACATTTGTATGCATCATAGATTTCTAATGATCTAAATGAGTATAAAGTATTTAACTTTGATTTAAAATGATTTGCAATTTTCAGTGATTGAAAAATTATATTTTGTTACAAACTCTGTAGTTATGCTAATATTTTCAAAGCATTCTGAAGGAATAATATTTAAATTCACAAATTATTAGAACTGGAATACACAGCTTTTATAAATAATTACAGCTTAAATACACAACTTTTAATAGAAAAAATTTTTGATTGTAAAAGTTACTCGGTATCACTATGAATGTTTGTTTGACTATCTCCAACTTTTGGAGATATAAATTAGTTTCACAGATATATCATTCAAAATACTTCTTGAAGTGGTATGGTAGTTGTAAAATCTTGAGAGCACTGGAACAAAAAGAGTAACCAGAAGCTTTATATATTACAAGTGTAAATTCCATGACCAAAATTACATGAGAGCATTCATGAGAAATGAAAGAAATCATTTTCATGTCCACATTCTCTATCGTAAATTAAATGTTATTTGATAGTTAGCTTGGATCTAACGTTATCGTGATACGTTAATATTAGTAAACATGGTGAATTTGAGATCATGATATGAAATTATTTCTTCCTGCAATTAATCTCTTAACATGGGCAAGTCTGAATGTTGATCTTAAGCAGCTTGGATAGATTCGTATTAGTAACATTAAGATTATTAGAAATCAGCAAACATTTTTGATTGTAATGTAACTTTCGCATGCGTATAAGAAGACGGAAAAGTAATTTTCAAGTGAATCAAGCATGCATCATTTACCCTATAATGATATACTACTAATATGCAGACCTAATGAGCAAATTACAAAGACTAATAAGTCATCAGAGTAAACACAGTATACTTTAGTCATACTGTGTTATACTCCAGAGTCTTACAGATAAATTAACAAAAAATTAAAATTAGATTGCCTTCGTGATTAAGAAAGGCTTCCAAGAGTTATACAGTATGATTCTAAATTGTTTTTAAAAATTAAAAAGGGTGATTGTACTCATCCATACAAGCAATAATTACATATGAACAAAGAGTTGCATTCCACTCTGTGAGGCAGAAAAGAGAAAAGTACAATTCATCAAGTATTTATCACAAATTTACCGTGTGCAAATTTCCACACAGAAGAACCAGCATTTTGTTCTTATTGGTTACCGGAGAAAGTCAATAAGAGTAGACATTGTCCTTTAAAACGCAATCAACACGTTTGGCCTGACAACAATGCCCACCGTGCAACCCCTCGTAGACACCAGAAGAAATTTTCCGAGAACATCTGGTCAGGTATCCTTGGTGATTACCTGGTAGGCCCTTACTTCATGCCAGACTGTGTTTGACCGGCTCAACATACCGTATCTTCTTAGAACAAGTGCTTGCACATTTATTGTAGGCTGTTCCACTCTCCATCCTGAGAGACAAATGGTTTATGCACGATAGAGCCCCAAAACCTTTTTTCATCATGGTCTGGGACTTTTGAATGCCACATACGCGCACGATGGATTGAATTTAGCGGACCTGTGGCTGGGCCTTTCTCTCCGGACCTCAACTCACTGGAGTTTTTCTTCTGGGGGCAGATGAAAGTGAACGAAACTTTAGTGCACGAGACGCCTGTGGATTCTACTGAAGATTTCATGGCTGGAATCGTTGTTGCTGGTGACATAATTAATATGGCACCAGGAATCTTCGAGAGGGTGCGCCAGTCGTTCCTTCGCCGGTGTCAAATGTGCAACGACACACATTGGCGGCACTTTGAGCGTTTGCTGTGAAGTTTTTAATAAACAATAAATATGATTGTGATACTTTGATATTATTCATTTGCTTTCCAAACACTGTTATAAGTGTTGGGTAAGCACTGTCAGGTGGGAAATACTTTTTTCTGTCTTTCAGAGAGGAATGCGACCCAATGTTCCTATGTAATTATTGCTTGTCTGGACGGGTACTATCACCCATCTTAATTTTTAAAAACAATTTAGAATCATACTGTATATAAGCTGAAAAGCAAACTGTTAAATATGAAGTGACCTTTGCAAGAATGTTTATAAATTTATGATACATTTCTTTGGGAAACTATACCAGTATATCTTGCTTTAAAATAATATAAATTGAATTCAATAGAAATGCATTTCAAGCCATCTCAAAAGATCAATAAATTCTATATTTAGCTACTACATTCATGACGGAATCCTCCATAACAGTCTCTTTGCTCTTGTCAACAGTTAGCAAGTATAAATGGCTTGTATGATATTAGTTTGCTTATTAGTAGCAACATAATATTCATTTATATCTCAAACTAGAAGAAATAAATATTACCTCTCAATTATTGGTAAGAAAATAAAAAAACAATTTTTAATAATTAGTATAGTACAGTTTCTTATAATAAATGATATAAAAGTTGATTTTAAAACCATTGCTTTTAATTAAAAACAATATTTTTATAAGAACTTGTATTTAACATTATTTAAGATATAGCTGTCGCGTAGTGTAAAACGACATAACCACAAACCCTGAGAAAATAGATGTGTATATTTTTATTGTCACATTAAGTTTAAGAGTTTCTTCTTTTCCTTTCAAACTATGCTGTTATAAAATAAAGGAAAGGGTGTAATAAAAATTGGCACAATGAGACAAGTGCAATAAAAGAATAAATTTTTCCTTTTGGAATGGATGGGTGGTCTTGAGAAAGTTTCAAGATAGTTTATGTTTTACGATATGTTTTATATGTAAATCTGACCAGTCGGGATTGAGGGGGAGAGATTTCTGACCTATCCTGCAGAAGTATAGGAGCTACTATAGAACTTTGGAAAATCAATGGTGTGAAGAGGAGGAGCTAAGACGAGAATTATGAAGAATCAAAAGTGGCATCTAAAAAAGGAAAAGACAGAGAAGCCCGACAGAGAAAAGGAGTCCACAATTGAGGACTGAATCTTCATTGAGCAGAATGAGGGTAACTGAAAGATTTTAGTTGTAAACGGAGTACAGTTGCCCTGTCCAGTCGAAGCTCTGTCTCGATTTTCCTGAATGGAGCCAAAGATGTCCGACAAAAAGATGAGGATAAGAAGAAGAGACGACAAAGTCTAAAGAGAGATAGCAGAGAAAAAAAGGAGAAATCGCATGAGGCATAAGTAAAGCAAGAGAGATGCTGAGCAGTAAATCATGTTGAAATATCAACGGATAGGAATGCAAATAGAAGATGCTGAATAGAGGAAGCCCTATCTCGGGAAGTAGATGAGAAACGAGAATCATCGACGCCGGAGAGCGGTGATGCCATTGACGATAGGAGACACCACAATGCTGCTTCTGAAAAGGGTGAGTCTGATCTCTAATTTCAATTCCCAACTGGTCACATTTTGTTATGGTAGAATATATTGTGTAAATGTCATAAAATAAATACATAGAATTTCATCAATTATTTAATCGAGAATGTTTTGATTGCATGTAAAAATTTCGGTTGTTAGTTGCTAAAATAAATTATTAAGTTAAGTTATATTTATTTTGAATCATTGTCTCTGTCATTCAATTATTAAATACGAATCTGGTTTTCCCCGGAGTTTTTCTAAAATTTCCAAATAACATCACGACAATAGCTATTGAATGCCCTGAAAAATATCTTATTATTATCCACAAATTTCAAGTTTCTGGTTTGATAATTATGGATTTGAAGTACTTAACTCTCACATAAACAAATCATACATTATTAAAAGAATTATGTCTTTTCTTGATGAAAGTCTTAAAAAAGTAAGAAATCATATGAAATATTATGTGTGTAAAGAATATGAAAAATATTAAGGAAATATTAAACTAAAATATTTCGAGATGTACAAAACTCCTATTTTTCAAATTTTTAGTGTTTATTTTTATCAAAGAAATTAGCAAGAATCATCAGAATGAAATTATTACTCATAAAACATTACATAAAATATTATTCGCTGATAAGTTATTGTTTTGATAGTAAATATTTGCAAAAATAGGTAGTTTATATGCTTGTATATAAGCTAAATCAATTTTAAAATCAAAACATTTTTAACAATTATAACATCATCAGTTCTAAAAAATAATCAGAATTCAAAAAGATTAACATTGATAAGTGTAAAAGGAAGTTTTGATTAAGAGTATTAAGACTAAAAATACCCGACGATTCTGAATTATTTCATAAGAAATTTCTTAATTTTTATATTATTAAATTATTATACAAAAGAAGTGTTGAAATAAAAATTTCATTCACAATTTTACTGCAGTATTGGATTTTAAATTTAATGCTAATTTTCTTAACATCTTGAAATACGAAATAATTAATTTAGATTTCAATATATATGGATCCTATTTATAGAAAATTATTAACAATTTATAATGAAGGAAATCATGAAAATTTTAAATTAAATATTCAAAATTACAAAAATTAATACATATGTTGCTATTTGAGTTTTTTATAGGGTCCAAACATTTTCTGTTTTAAATCATTTTTTCAGTTGCAAAAGAATGTACAAAATCAATTATCATGATTGAAGAAAGGAAAACATACATAAAACATAAAATGAACATTAAATTCTGAATTCAGTTTTAAGTAACTAATTATAAACTATACATTTGAACTATGTTATATATAAATTTAAAGTTCTATACATAGATAATATATGCTATATTAATTGTGTATCTTAAACTTTTTGCAGTTTATGCATTTTATGCATTTCATTTTAAATAAATATTATATCTAATTGGGATATGCTATTTCTTGCCTTAGCTTAAACGGTATAATTTTAAAATAGTTATTACATAAATAAAAATTTCCATAAAAGTGTAAAAAGTAATAGTTGAATTAAAAGAAAATATATACATTTCTGTAATTTTCGATTGTGTAATTGACACGAAAAATTCTGTTCTAACCATTTTATATATAATTCATTCCAATCCACTTTACTTCAAAGAGTTGGTTAAAGGTTTTACTTTAAGAAATCAATTAAAATGTGAAAATATTATTCGGAAATATTAATAAGAATTGCAATCTATTCAAAATAAATTGAATCGTTTCTTTATTGATGCTTGGCAAAAGGTATTATACAAATTATTATAAATTTAACATAAGAACTTTTTGAAATACATTTTTAGAAAACAGAACGCGTAAACTAATAAAAATCAAGGAAATGCATAGGATTATAAAAATGTATAAAAATATACATGCATACATATTTTACTTATTACAATACCAAAATAAAAAGGAAACTTAGATGGCTATATTTTCAATGACATTTTATGTAAAATCAAATTTAAGAAAAATGAAGTTTTGTACAGTGATTTTAATATTATCTTCGATAGCTTAGTGACAGTTTTAGATAAATAACAATACTGTAAACTACAGAAAAGAATTGGAAATTTAGCATTTCTCACGGAAACAAATTTTAAATATTTCCAATTTTGTTTTGGGTATTGATTTTTGGAGGGATGTTAAAAGTGTAACTTTCAAAGAATGTATAAAATGAAATGTCACGTGTTTCATAAATTCAGTTTTGTATTTTATTGTAAAATAAATTATTTTAAAAAGAGCTGCACATCACAAATCTTTTTTAGAAATTTTATGCATTGTGAAATTTTTATTGAATTACAAATCCTTCGATTTCTGTTATATTTATGTTATAACAAAAAACTTTGATATATGCACTGTTATGAGAATCTAAATGTAATATAGACTATGAAAAACTAGAAAATTTGCACATTTTTTATTCTAGATTCAACGGCCAAAATTAGGCAGCTACAAACTGATTTAAAATAAATAAACAGATGCTGTTTTTGTTTATGAAAAAATTTGCTTTATTACTTAAAATTAGCAATATAAAAGACTGCTATTAAAAATTACTGTCATCTCGAAACAATTCTATTTTGAAGAATTAATACTGAGTAACTGAATTTAACATATATGCCCTTTATGTAAGTTGGTATATGTATGCCAATATGCAATATATATGTCATTTACGTAATTGCTTTTGGCTGACTTTAAGAAATTGTTATTAATTATCCATGAAATTCTTTCAAAAATTAAAATCTGGTCATAAACATCGTTTCTGAATGATTGTTTGAAATTTATACAATATCTTTTTAATGGTCCAATTTATCAAAGGAACAATTAATGGAATAAAATGAATCAATCATGTGTAATTTTATGCTTTCACTCAAAAATAAATACAGTTCGCAGTACAATTGTGCTGCCTAGCAATTTGCTTTTCTGATTAAAGAAGAAAAATATAAGCTGTCATTTAAAATATTCTTGTACAGACATTTGCATTAAAAATCTTCATATAATTATGCATTAAATCTTGTAATGAATGTAAATTATAATGAGTTTACAATGAAAAGTACAGTAGTTAAAATTATTCATGTTATGGTATCTAGAGAAAGACAAATAAACCATTAAAAATTTTCAGAAGCTAGTATTTATTTGAAAAATTTTTGTTTATTTATTTAAAATAGAGATTGAATCATTTCTGCTGCTTTTGAATTGCACTTCCAAAATATTATGTACATCACTTTATATTTATTTGTATAGAAGGATTAATAGTCATTTCAAAATGAAAATAAAACAAGACGTTGTCACCTATTTCAGAATAAATTCATTTTAAAACAGAATTTTAATTAATTTTCCATTCAATAAAAATACAGTTAATTAATTATTTCAATAAATAAAATTAAAATCTATAAATGAAGGACATGTGAAATACATATAACAGTTTTTTGATCCTTATTAATTGCATAAAAAATTTTATCTCTTTGATTAAAGATGTTTGAAATTATATTTTCACTTTCTTTGTGCTTGCAATTTAGTTAATATAATTGAAATTCAATAGCTGAGTAAAAAATGGTGTAACGAGTATAAAATGTATAAAGTTTGCTTAATAATGGTTGATTTTTACAAAAATTTTTGTTATGAATAAGAAAATATATTTTTTTAATTTTATAAATGTTCTTCAGGAACCTAAATATTATATAGCTTTACATGCTTTCTCTCTCTCTCTCTCTCTCTCTCTCTCTCTCTCACACACACACACACACACACACACACACACACACACACACACACACACACACACACACACACACACACACACACACACACACACACACACACACACACACACACACACACACACACACACACACACACACACACACACACACACACACACACACACACACACACACACACACACACACACACACACACACACACACACACACACACACACACACACACACACACACACACACACACACACACACACACACACACACACACACACACACACACACACACACACACACACACACACACACACACACACACACACACACACACACACACACACACACACACACACACACACACACACACACACACACACACACACACACACACACACACACACACACACACACACACACACACACACACACACACACACACACACACACACACACACACACACACACACACACACACACACACACACACACACACACACACACACACACACACACACACACACACACACACACACACACACACACACACACACACACACACACACACAC
Organism: Latrodectus hesperus; assembly: GCA_037975125.1. Lineage (NCBI taxonomy): Eukaryota > Metazoa > Arthropoda > Arachnida > Araneae > Theridiidae > Latrodectus > Latrodectus hesperus. Next base: position 105,909,356 of record CM075852.1, on the reverse strand, counting down.
ACACACACACACACACACACACACACACACACACACACACACACACACACACACACACACACACACACACACACACACACACACACACACACACACACACACACACACACACACACACACACACACACACACACACACACACACACACACACACACACACACACACACACACACACACACACACACACACACACACACACACACACACACACACACACACACACACACACACACACACACACACACACACACACACACACACACACACACACACACACACACACACACACACACACACACACACACACACACACACACACACACACACACACACACACACACACACACACACACACACACACACACACACGCGACCTTAGTTATTATTAATAATTTTGATCAAAATAAAATTTATAAGCATAAAAATGTGAAATTTTTAGATTTAGGTTAGGAAACAAATAATTGAATAAAATTTATCAGTTTATACTTAAGTACACAAAGGAAGTCCAAAATTTTAGTCAACAGTGAGGATCACTTGGAAAATTGTCTTATGTCTTTTTAAATAATTTTAGGAAGATATACACACATGGACTAAGTTAAAATAGTTTATCTAATAAAATGAAATTGTTTTTCAATTTAAATTAAACAAATTAAAAAAACTAGCTTATCTAGCATTTAAAACAATTTCTTCTCGTTGCGCCATTAGTTATTTATTTACGATTTTGTAAGCTTGGGAAAAATTTCGTAATGAATTTTAAGAGAATATTTCGTTTTTTTATTTGTGAGAAATTAGAAACCTCTTAATCAAGAAGACTTTATGACTTTTTCACAGAAATAATCACTCACTATAAAAAAAATAAGAATTTTTGTTTTGCTCTTGAAATTTTACGATAGAAAATTTTTGTGATAAAACTTTACTTGCTTTATTTGATAATAATATAAGTGTAAAAACTTTTCATATTTAACATGCATTTCTTATAAAAATGAGTCTGATTAATAAGTTTTTAAATTGAGTAATTTTTATTTCCTCAAATTCTCGTGTGAATATATGTTTAAATAAACTTGCGAATTCCTAATGAATCATGCATGATGCAGATTTCACAAATTTTTACATGTAAATCACTATGTATATTAATAAATTACACACTTATATATAAGTATATATCCTCACAAAACTTCGCGTAAAAAGCATAATTCGTTCTAAAATCATGCTAGTAAAGCGAAACACTCATTATCCGTAATAAGTTTGCTCATATATATTATTGTAAAATACAATAATGCTTTCTTTGTAGAAAAGTTACACATAAGATTTCATGTAGAATTTTGATTTGATAAAAATTTGTTACATGTTGCTAAGTAGAGTTTATCATACTGAAGATTTCTTTCACCGTGGAACGAACCTCGCATAACAACTTACTTTTTAAAGTGATGCTTCCCTAGGTAAAAAAGATGCAACGATTTCCCATACTTTCTATTGCCAGAAAAATTCTGTATTTCTGTTACCTCCTTTTCCTCTGACAAACTTTTTTACAGATTTTCTTGTTACGAAACACAATGAAACTTCATATGCTCTTCGGTGGCCAGCTTTTAATGTGTCTTTTCTCAGGATCTTCGATATCAATTTTATGAACTCCAATACCATGATAGTGGCCAAAAACACAGCCTCATTGAATACAGATTCCATACAGGTAGATACCTAGCTCTCTTGCCCTTCATATACATTCAACTATTTTTTTCTCCTGCCAAAGCTTCTTCCAAACAGAAGTTAGGGTTCCTTGGTAATTCTTTCCCACACCTTGTGTTTCATTTTGAAGCTGGAGATGATGTGGTGGTATACTATGCTACTGGAACGAGTGCAAAACAAGATTACACTCACAATCTATCTATCTATCTACATATATATATATATATATATATATATATATATATATATATATATATATATATATATATATATATATATATATATATATATATATATATATATATATATATATATATATATATATATATATATATATATATATATATATATATATATATATATATATATACATATATATATATATATATATATATATATATATATATATATATATATATATATATATATATATATATATATATATATATATATATATATATATATATATATATATATATATATATATATATATATATATATATATATCTATATCTATATATATATATATTTATATATATATATATATATATAATTTAGAAAAAGTGTTTTTAGGTATTCTCAGAATAGGAAAATGCTATTTATTCTACTCTTGTATTGGTAGACATTACGTTAATTATAAAATAAAGAATGAAATCTGGGTGTTATCAACAAATTTATTTAAATTTTGAAAAATTGATTTAAGTCAGTAAATTAAAGGATTTTTTGTGTTTAATTCTAATTTTCTACTGATGATTCAGTATTGTTGTAATCCTTTATTTAACCAAAAAATTAATAGAATTTTTATACAACAACTTGTCAAAAGGTAGAAATTATTTAGTTTTTAATGTTGTTACTCGACTTTACTTCTCTTAGTTAGAATGCTTTTTATTAATATTTGTAATATATGGCATACTTTTTATAAAAAATGCAAGGAAAGATATATATGCAATATAAAAATTATTAATAATACTTAATTTTGATGTTCAACCTGTGCAGGCAAAAGTAATATTAATTTTCTGTTCTTTTTTCTGTGTTTTACTTTAATAACAAAGTGGTAGAAAAATAACAGTTTTATAAGTTTCTGAATTATAGAATGTTTTGAGACCAGGAGCGTTTTTTTATTTCATATTTGTCGTGTTTATGAAATTTTTGTGCGTATAAATATTTACAAGAAGGAGAAATTTGTTTGTATTTTGAACTTATATTTCACATATTTCGAACTTATATTTCTTAAATTTGTTTGTATTTCATATATGTGGAAGGTCTTTCAAAACATTTTTCTTATTTATGCACCCGATCAAATATCCAAAGATGTATTATGCTATATATACTCATTAGTTATTTATAGTGCTTTAAACTTGTATGTAAAAGAATAAAAATAGTAAAAAGTAGAAAAGGTAAACGTGTAAAATATTATTAATCACAGTGATAATGTTTTACGTGACAGAGTTTACATTACTGAGCGCTTACATCATATGCTTGATGTATATTTAAGTGACAAAGACAATATCTTGTTACATAAAAACATAGTTTTATTTAAAATTACAGTAAAATATTTTCCCGTACATCTTATATAGCTTCGAGATATAGTTAAATGTGTCTGGTTTGATTTGATTTTGAGAGTTTACTGATGCAAGGTCCAATATTGGTCATTTCTGCACCGTACACTATTTAAAACTATAAGTAAAAATTCCGTGCTAAAAGACTAGTCAGATGTATACAATGAAATGTATTAAAAGTTCAAGAAAAGCATATGTAAAAGATTATTTTGTATAAAAATCTTAAATAGAATTCAAGAAACCAATTGCACGTAAAAAGGCAAACAAATTTCTATGTAGTTTAAACCCAATCATGTCTGACAAAATTAAATTTGTGGTATTAAAAAACACTTTGCGTAAATCTTTGAAATTAGGAGAGACAATTAAAATGTAATGTACTGCATATGGTACAATACACATGTCACAAATCGGAGCACTCCGAGACAAGAACATGTACTTGTGTGTAAATCTAGTATGTCCAATACAAAGGCATGTGTGTTTTACATCAACTCTTCACATGGAAGCAACTGTAGTGTCCGAATGCTGGGTTATATATATGTATATATATATATATATATATATATATATACATATATATATATATATATATATATATGTTTTCTTAATTAAAAATTATTATTATTTCAACTTTTATAAATGAAATTTAATTTCATAAATTTTTAAAAAATTTATCAAAATGTAAATGTTGTTTTTAGTAAAATTCTGAGTTTTAATTTTATGAATGCATGAACACTTTTTTGAATAAGTCAGTGAAATTTTTATTCATATTTATTGAAAAATTTTATTGCATAGTTTCAATAAGATATTTCTATGTTTCAGTTTAGTTTATTGAAAATCACTTAGAGAGTAAATCATTAAAATTAATTAGTTAAAAACATGCATAAAAAATTACAATATTAAGAATAGTTTTGCTTATCTAGTTGTTTTATCAAAGTAATGAGCAATTTACAGTTTTGAATAAAAAGAGAAATGTGCGATTTTTATTCATACAAATAATTAGTTCTAAAATTAATTCATTTTTGATCTAAAATTTACATTACTGTCTTAAGAATCTTAAAATTTGTATGAATTATTAATTTTTGCATTTTTAATATCGAATAGTATTTTTTTTCATTTTCAAGTAAATTTTTTATAAACTTTTGTATTTAAAGTACACGTACAAAAATAAATTTCGTTCTGCCTTAATCTATTGTATATTTTATCTGTTCTACAATTTTATTCAAATGTTTGAGCTATATTAACCATATACTTTACAAAAATGGAAGTGGTAATGTTTCATCACGATTTTCAAACAAGGGAATAACTCTAAGTACAAGTGATTGTATTATAGAATTATTGTGGTGAAATCAGAATCTTAGTTGAAATTTAATTTCCTCAATTGTCACATAAAATGTAACAGCTGAAATTTAACTAAATATTGCAATATTTAGTTAAATTTTTAGTATTCTACCGTTTAACCTGAGTTCTATTGTTTATAAACTTTAAAATATAAGCAAATAACAACTTTCTTATTTAGATACGCACTGGATTCAGAAAAATATTGAATATCAGGATTTTATTTCTGTAAAATTAAATTAAGAGAGAATATGGTTTAAAATAAATTCATACAAATCTATGTTAGGCAAAAAATACTTATTATATCGTTCTTGTGTGAAGTAAAATTTATGAACTGTATTTTTAAATAATTAAAAATAATATAATTTTTTTAATTAAATGAATATTTCATTTATTGTAAAATGAAATATTATATTTAGCTTTTTAAAAATAAAAAATTATTTTATGTTACCGTCGGTTACTTTTTATTGACAAAATTTCTTTCAAACCATTTCATCAATAATTTATCGATATTATATTATCTTATTCTTCTCATGGACACTTTGGCTTTGCTAGAAATAGTTTTATTATTAAGCTTCTATTATTATTTTATCACACACAACTAATTCTAAATAGTTATCACGTATTTATTTGCAAAGATAAACTGAACAAAAGGAATAAATATTTTCAGAGAAATAAGCGCCTGAGGCCAAATACTGTATGTAACAAGCTGAAGATAATTCTTCTCTTTCTTTAATACGGGAGTCTTATCTTTCCAACTTGTAAAATATATAAACCAGACTTAAGCTCTGAGCTTTGTTATTCTGTTGCATAAGATAACATTTTGTTTACCCTTAAATTTCACTGTTTGAGGGACTCTGAGTTTATATGGCCCATTTAAGATCTGTTTTTCACTTATTTTCCACTTTTACTCTTAGTATTAGGGAATTATATTGAATAGATAACAAAATAGAAATTTTTTAATCCGTGTCTGGAAGAGTGCATTTTTTTACATTTTGCTTAAGACAGTTGCAAAAATTTTTTTAATATTCTTTTAATATTTAATTGGAAACACACACCACAGATTTTGTAAAATTTTATTATTTGTCTTACATTTTCACTATTAAATGTATTCACTATATTAAATTCTTTTATTTTTGAGTTCTGTTTATTACTGTATAATTTGTTTTACACTGTAATAATTTATTTGTTTTATTCTGCTAATCGTTTTATTATTTGTAATCCAGTGATTGATAACAATCTAATGCCAAACAAAAATAACCCAAAAGCATTTTCATTTAAAATTAATTGGAAATACTTTATTTTATTTAATTTAGGTTTAAATGCTTTCAAGTTCCTTTTACTATTTCAATGTAATTATATCTGTATTGTGTTCTTTATCTCACAGTACAAATATTATATAAAAATATAAAATTTATAGATGAAGAAAATTCTAAAAATATTTTATAATATAATGAAATAGAAATATTTAATTTTATTTAATATGGGTTTATATGTTTGGAATCTCATTTTTCTTAAACATAATGCTTTAACATTATCATTTTTGTATTTTATCCTTATACACATAAATATTAAAATATAAGTACTTTTAAGAGAAAAAATAATTTACTTTGAGTAATATTTAACCAACTCATAATCTAAAATTTGAAGATAAAATATATTCTATTTTTGTACTAAATTTAAACCAAAACAATTTATTAAAATATTGTATTATATTATTAAATTTAATATTACTTGAAATTCATTGTTGAGTATAAATGTATATATATGTTACTTTGAAAATTATTTAATATTCATAAATGTCAGGAGCATTTTCAAATATAATATGATGAAGATAATCCTTATAACAGTTTAAAAGATGTTTACTCTAAACTTCAGAGAAAATAAATATTTCTATGTTTATAAATATTTTAATAATAGTAAATGCCTATAATTTCGGTGACACATGATTATGGTTACCTGAGCTGATCAAATATCAAATTCCAATAAAATATTATTTTAGACAAACACATTACTAATTAGAAAAAAATGTTTTTTTGCATTGTTCCTACATAATATAAATTGTTTTAAAAATACATCACATACACATATTTTATAAAAATCTATTAGACTGAAAAGTTGTTAGGAAACATAGAGAAAACAACTGAAAATAGATTATTAATTTTACTATAATATTGTTATACTATCAAATTTGTTTCATTATAGATCTTAATAAAATGTTAAGATTGTTTTTAATTATTTTTATAATGCTAAGTAAAAATAATATTTCAAATGCTATTTTAAATAATTAAAAAATATAGCTAAATTAATGAACATCTTTTATTTAGGACTTCTTTATACATGGAAGCAATGCGATGATAAATATAGGTTGACATATTAAAAGATCTAAATAAGAGAAAAGGTATAAGTAAAAGCTTTTAATAAAAATGATATTGTAATTTGTATAATGTTTATTTGTGTGATTTATACAAAAATATGTGATTTATACTACAAATTATAAAATAAACTATAAAATTGTATTTATAAAGAATTTTTCACTTATTTTGAACTTTTTTATGTTCTTCAGTAATATGCTTTGAAAGTTAAACAAGCGTCATAATAAAAAAATAAAAAAAAAAAAACTGAAAGTTTGCTCTTTTTTGTATTCAATAGGAGCATGAAAAACTTATAATTATACAAAAGTTTTTAAAAAAAATTGTTTTAAATATCATATAATTTTATTAACCATTAAAAATAATTCGTAAATTTGCATTGATTATGCATTTTATAAAATTAAATTTTTCTTGCTTTAACTTCATTTTGACATTATCTATTTAATAGTAAATGGCCTATACAATAGTTCATACAGATCATCATATCAGGTACACAAAAAAATAAAAAAAAGCTAACCATATTGCCTCTGGTATTAACTTGAAAGGGAATTCAAAAGCAAAATAAACCACGTATAACAATAATTTTATTAAAATAATCAGTATAATTTTAATTATCAATTAAGTATTAGAAAAGAAGATTATTAAATTTGCTAAGTAATTAATAAAAATTCATTGGATTGTATGAATAGTAAGTACTTATGTTTTATTCAACCATAAGATTAAATGTGAAATGTGCTCTTGATTTTGATTTATTATTTGTTTCTTATTTTTTGAGTTCTAATGTAATAACAAATTATTTGTCTACTTCGTTTTCAGCATGTAATCTTAGAGATGAACTTAGAATTGTTGTGTAATTGATTTGTTTTGTAATTATTATATATCTCATACTTTATTTCCAGATTATTTTCTTCAAATCTCTTAAAGCCACATTTTTCTTAAATATTTCACTATTAACAAATCTTTACTTTTTCCATCATACATATGATCTCATACAACAGTAGCATATATTTATGCACACACAATTTAATCTAGTAAATACATGCTTAATTTTACTATACTTCATAGTTGAAATGTATCGCTTAATTTACACGATAGAAACTAATAGACTGTTTCTAAAAAATAGCTTACATAAAATATGAAATGCCTTATATTTTATGTAAGCTATTTTTTTATTAACTTTTATCTAGGAAATAAAACGAATTTTTTTATTTTAATTTAATATATATTTGAATAAATTTGATATATCAACATTTTACTCGAAATTTATATTAACGATTTCAATTTCATTAATTTTTAAAAATATTTGTTACACTAATTATTATTAATTTATTGCCGAATATTAAGGCTTTAACACAGATAGTCAAAATGAAGTTATCCTTTTATAAAAATATTAAAAAATTATATTATTTTAAATTTAAAGATACATTGAAACCAAGGAGATAAAACACTAAGGAGATGAAATAGAAAAATTCATCTCCTTAATACATTTCAGCAATATATAAACAAAATGCAAATATTGACATGACTTTCGTAAATGTGTAATTGTTAGAAAATTTATAAAATGCATTTTGTTCTTGTGAAATACAGTGTACTTTGTTAAGATGGAAATCTTTTTTACATTTCTTTACTTTCATTATTAAGTTCCATTTTTGAGTAAATCTGTAATAAAATTATTTGAGGGGAAAAAACTTTCAAAGATAAGTGCATAAATAGAAGTAAAAATTATAAAAGTAATAAAATTATTAATGAATAAATAAATATTAATTAAAATAAATCGCATTTTAAATTAATAATACTATAAATAAATAATATTTAAAATAAGTAAAATTATTATTGTAAATGAAACAACATTTAGTATTTTAATGGAGGAAATACATTCAAAAAATTTCGCAAAAGGTAAAATATGTTCTGAAATTTTTTGTGGAAATAATGTTTGCATGGAGTAATAAAATTGATGTTTGTTTCTCTTACATGTTCTCAAAATGTAAAAAAAAAAAAAAATTATTGCTTACCTCATATTTTGCACAAAAAATTCTATAATTAATATCAAGAACTGGATTCTCATTTTAATCGCAGTAAGACATAATTGTTGCCATAATTCACTTGGAAATGAAAATAATCTTCAATATAATTCAAGGGCTTGGCTCTTAGTGATGGAGATTTTTTTTTTACATTTTTGACATTTAAATGAAAACATTATTGAATAAATATTTATACAGTAGAAGCAAATTGCACTGATTTACTTGTTTAAATGATTTAATAACCGAAATATTTTAAACACAAAAAAACTTCGCTGTAAAATATTATATAAAAATATAAAATATTTTTTAAAAAATAGCTATCCTAATTTTATTGAATACATGGTCATTTTAAAATTGATAGAAATTATACATTCAAAACTACTTGATATTTTAATTATATTTCAGTCCTTCTTCTGAAAAACAAATTATTAATAATCTACAAATCATATTTTTTAAAAATTATTTATCAGAAATCCATTTTGTAGCAATTGTTCGTACGAAATCTATATCAAACTTTTTATAGATTTTTACTTTGTGCATATAAGAGAAATATTTTTTCACACACATTTTTGCCAGAAGAAACATATTTTCAAACGGAAAATATTTACAATTAATTTTCTTTTTCCTTCTTTTACTGTAATTCTTTGTTATTACGAAGAAAAACATTTCTAATTTTTGAAATGGTTCACATGAAATTGAATATTTGAAAATTAGAGTGTTTGTTGAATATATAGTATGAAAACATTAAGTTAATAAAATCAAATAAGAACTCATTACTGAATTTAAAAATAATAAGCTTTCCAAGAAAGGGACACTTTAAATAAACGAGAATTAATTTTCTGAATAATTCAGTTGTAAATTATTTTTATGCGGGAAAAGAGGAAATTAATGGACAAAAGATAAGAAAATGCAACTATATGGTAGAGACTCTCAATCATGAGATACTTTATGTGTATGTACAATAAGTCTTTGACCTCAATGGAACATATTTTTGTTCTCTAAATATTCTTGTTCTTAATACATTTAATTAAATATAGTGATTTTAAGACGTCGTTTACTTGGCGACCGATTTTATCAGCTCTTTGGAGATATTAAAGCTGTAAGATTCTTAAATTGGATTGTATGGATGATTATTTACTTCCTCACTGGACAAATTTATTGGTCACTCAAAAGGAGTGAATTTTTGAAAAAACTGGTTAATTGAAAAATATTCTTTCTACATATAAAATTGATAACACTTGTGACCAGAACAATAGCTATCAAATAACAACTGGATTTTTTCATCAAGTCAGCCCTAATTACATCAGTATTATGGAAAAGATAGGTAAAATTTTTATTGTAAATTTGCTTCCCGTTTCGTTGTATTGTTTTCATATACACATATTTATGATAGATTCATTCTTTTAATAAATTTGTAATAAATTAGATTAAATAATATTAAAAATTTAATAAATATCTCAAATAATATTAAACAACACATTTCATGAAAATATAAGTTTGCACATTATAAAAATAACTACCCATTAAAAAAAACTAACTTTTTATTTCATATAAACTTTTCCATCTATTAATTTTCTGAATTGTACATAAAAATAAACTAAAGCTAAATTACATGAGAAAAAATTATATAAATATAGAATTAATAAGGAAATTTAGTAACAGATTTTTCGGTTAATATTTTATAAAAGAAATACAATTCAATCATATTATCAATATATTTTTTTAAATGTTCAGGAACTATGCACATGCTCCCATTTTTACAAACACACTTGTAAAAATGTTGACAAACGACTGTGTTTTTGTGCGTGTTTTTAATAAATTTCATTAATCTCAAAGAAATGTGAAGTTTAATATTGTCTTCTTTTTGAGACAAACCTGGATGAAAATTACACATTTTTCTTCTGGAACAAATAGTGTCAAAAATAGACAGTGCATGAAACAAAAAGTGATTTTCAGATACATTTTTTTGAAAATCAATCAGCTTCAATTCTAATACTTTATTTTGCCTTCACAATCAAAATGCTCGTTGTCATAAGTTAAGAATTTTTCATTTTAGATCTACAGAAAGTGGTTTGACAAACTGCGGGGCAAATGAAATTCTTTTAAAACCGTAATGTATGATACGGGTAAAGACTGAGAGAAAAGTAAAAGTAAATACATATTAATGAAATTTAAATAATGTATTCCATATGTATATTTGAGACTGATTCATATTCAGATAGTACCTAGGTATAATAGTAGGAGAACTTGGCATTGTTTCCAAAAAGCGCAAACTCTGCTTCGATTAACTTGCGTGAATGCTAATTCAGCTTGTCAACCAAATATGACAGTGCTTCAAGATGATTTCAACCATTGATGGAGATAAGGTATCTACAAATTGTGGTTTGACCAGTTCGAATATCGTTGCTGCAATGGCCAATTGGGGTGACCGTGTGAAAATTGCAAGTTTAAAATCGATCACTGTTCAGACTATGTCGTAGTGTAATACGACATAACCAAACCCTGAGAAAATAGGTGTGTGTATTTTTATTGCACTTTAAATTTAAGAGTTTCCTCTTTTCCTTTCAAACTAAGCGGGAATAATATAAAGGAAAGGATGTAATAAAAATTGGCACAATGAAACAAGTGCAATAAAAGAATAAATTTTTCCTTTCGGAAGGGATGAGTGATCTGGAGGAAATTGCAGGCAAAGTATATTGTTTTATGATATGTATTATTTGTAAATCTGACCAGTCGGGAATGAGGGGGAGAGATTTCTGACCTATCCCATAGAAGTATAGGAGGAACTACAGAACTTTGGAAAACCAATGGTGTAAAGAGGAGGAGCTAAGCCGAAAATTATGAAGAGTTAAAAACTGCATCAAAACACAGAGAAGACACACAGATGCCCCAGAGAGGCCCGACATAGAAAAGGAGTCCACAATTGAGGACTGGGTCCTCATTGAGCATAATAAGAAGCCAAAACGATCGAAGCCCCACATTCCAGAAGGAACCCTGCATCGAATTTCCAGAATGGAGCTGCAGATGTCCGACAAATAGATGAAGGTAAGAGTCTGAGGAGATATACCAAAGGCAGAGAGAAAAGAGGGAAAGCTCATGAGCGATGAGCAAGCCAAGCGAGATCCTGAGCCGGTGATGCCATTGACGTTAGGAGAAAACACAGTTACTTCTAAAAGGGGTGAGTCTGATCTCTCGTTCCTCATTAAGCTGGTCAAATTCAGTTATGATATTAATGGGTAATTGTCATAAAATAAATAATAATTTTAGAATCTCAATTATTTAATCAAGAATGTTTTGATTGTAAATGTAAATTTCTCTTGTAATTAAGTTACTAAAATAAATTATTAAGTTTTATTGTATTTTGTTTTGAATTTATCTCTGTCATTCAATTATTTGAAAAACGAATCTGGGTTTCCTCGGGATTCTTCGAAAATTACCGAGTTCACCACAACAAGCTATGTTTTCTAGAAGAGCAAAATCATGTTTTAAATTGAATCTTCTAGTTTGCAAAAAGATTCCCGTCGTACTTCCGGAAAAATTCTTAACTCAAATGGTAACTCTTAAGAAACGTTGCAAGAACCTACCAGTTATTAACTAATAAATTTCTATATAAAATGGTAAATTACAATACTGGTGATCTTGTTAATTATTCAGTGCTCTATACAAATGCTTTTACATTGTATATGTTCATCTTTAATTACTATTTTTATGATTGTTTTCACTTTATTATATATTCTTAGGAAGCTTTTCATTTAGTGATTTTTTTGTGTTATGCTATTGTAAGACAAAGATTTCGGAAAACTGTTGTCTATGTGTTAAAGATGTGAATACCTATTATCTATCTGCTTTTGCAGAAGCTCCATCATTTGCTAACTCCACAAATTTATTGATATAAATATTTTCAGATTTGATAGGATGTTTAATATTGTTAAATATATATCTTTACTTATCCATTATACCTCCGATTTTAATAATGCGGTAACATAAATTATATCATAAAATCGTAAATTATTGTCATAAACAATCAATTTGCATAATATATACGTTAACTAAAAATAATGCTAATGTTTTATTTACATTTTAAAAACTAAGCAGTTATCACTTATTGATAAAACTTATTTAAACACGAAGGTTTATTTCTGGAGAAAACTGCTTAGCAATCGCATCGGTGATCGATTGCTAAGTATAATGTAATAGTATCTTTTTTATTGAGACAAAATTAAATTTTGTTGCACTTAGTTGTTTTTTGCTCTTAGTGATTTGTGACTTTAATTATTCTTTTAACCGACAAAATTATCAGCAAGCAATTTTTTGCACCAACTAGCTTTAGCATTGCTTACCACTTCTCAATCTTTAACTTTAGCAATCTTTTGCACAAACTAGTTTTAGCATTGTTTAGCATTTAGCTTGTTTACCATTGTTCAGCATTTTTTTTATGAAATTTTGCACAAACAATTTGATTTAGTATATATTAAATTTAAAACAAAGCTTTGAGTCAATAAAATCATAGCATCAACGTTATATTATAATAACTTCTCCATAAAAATAGGCTATTTCTTTAGGATCAAAAGCGGAGGTATAATGGAAAAATACCGAAATATCTTGTCATTTATTGTGTCTTGTTAACTAACAAATTTTGTTAGTTTCTCTCAAAATTGGGAACACATAAGACCTATTTTATTGAAAACGGTGCCTTAGCTGTATCAATTATAACAGTCGATTTGTCAAGTTGCAATGAGAAATAAACTATATTTATCAAAGTCAGTATTAAGGAAAATTTAGAGCTCATAGCCTCCACACATCTCGTTACTGTATTTTCAGAAAAAGTTTGAATATTTAATTGAAGATATAATCTCCTTTTTCGAGTTTTAAAATAATAAAACGCTAACTTTATAAAAATGTAGATTTGAACATTTCACCGTCTTCAGATCATGCAATTTCTCAATCTATGCAATTATAATTGAATATTGGTAAGGAATCTAAGTTGCTGTTTTATTCTTTATTACTTTTGAAAAAAGTTGATTGTAGAATCTTTTAAATATAAATTTTAAATGCCTTACCATTTCTTATCTTAGAGAATATATTTCGAAATTTTTTTCTGTTTCGACATGAAAGTTTTTGAAGTGAAGTCGATGTTTTATTCATCCTCAAATCATAACTTTCATGCCACAATATATATATATATACAGATGGAGGACAAAATAATACGAACACCTGTGAAAAAGTATGATGTATTTCACACCTGCAGTACAGCCGTGCCACCTGCAACAGAAGTCTGACACCTAGTGAGCGTAAAGCGGAAGGTATCAGTCTCTCAACAGCAGTCACCTGAGTTGAGTGCTTCTACCGAACTGTCTGTGATAAGTTGAAATGTCAGACCTGTCAGAGTTCCAAAGAGGAATGATAGTTGGAGCGCGTTAAAGTGGAGCATCGGTTACGGAAACAACAATCCTTTTGGGGTTTGCAAGGAGTACGGTATTAGCCGTTATGACAGCGTACACGAAAGAGGGTAGGACGACGTCTTCAAAGCACAACAGTGGCCGAAAATCAGAGCTTGCTGATAGGGACAGACGGATCTTGAAGCGCATATTAGCCCGAAAGCACAAGCAATCGTTATCCGTGATAGCATCCGAAATGAACAGTCATCTCCAGGACCCCGTTTCAACAAAAAGTGTCAAAAGGGAACTTCATGCTGCGAACATTTATGACAGAGTGTCAAATCGTAAACCCTTGGTGACAGCAACTAATGCTTTCAAGTGACGCCAATGGTGCAGAGATCACAAAGGCTGGTCTCCACAGCAGTGGAAACAGGTAATATGGTCAGATGAATCGTCATTCACTCAATTGCAGACGACCGGACGCGTTTATGTCTGGAGAACGCCTAGAGAAGCGTTTCATCCTGAATGCCTCTTGCCGACTATGAAGCATGGTGTGGCTCCATTATGGTAAGGGGTGCGATATCTTGGAGGGGTCTTGGACCACTTGTTATTCTGTATGGGAGGATAAAATCCAATCACTATCTAAGCATTCTAGGGGATCATGTACATCCTTTTGTTCAGACTGTATTCCCTGGAGAGTGACCGCTTTTTCAAGACGATAACGCCCCTATCCACACAGCTAGGGGCGTTCAAGAATGGTTCGAAGAGCATGACGATGAAGTTGAACATCTCGCCTGGCCCCCTCAGTCTCCGGACTAGAATATTATTGAACATTTATGGGAATATTTGGAGTCCAAACTTCGTTCCCGATTTCCACCTCCATCCGGACTTTCGGAATTAGAGACCGCTCTGCTGGAGGAATGGCTTAATATTCCATTGAATATTGTCCATGACCTTTATGAATCTATCCCGCGTCGCATTAAATCTGTACTTCAGTTAAAGGGTGGTCCAACCCCCATTAATAAAGATTTTCCATTACTTCACAGGTGTTCGTATTATTTTGTCCTCCATCTGTATATATATATATATATATATATATATATATATATATATATATATATATATAATTTTTAACTGGATAAAGAAGTAATTAGTTTCCCATTTAGAAAGAAAATAAAAAGTTTATTTTTCACTTAAACTTGCTAAGTTTAGAATAGGATTAGCTCAGCACTAATTCGTAATTACAACTACAGAAGTTGGGATGTGTATAATATGTTCATAACATAATGACCACAGTCGCTCGAACTACAATCAACTATAAGATGAGGTTAAGAATGCCTGATGAAAGGAGAAACAATAATTTGTTATTGGCGTTTCCAGTTTTCATCATCTTCTCAGTGAAGGAATTATGGTCAGTCAGTTGCAGCATTAATATGGTACACGAAAATGTCATGCAAATTACTAAGAGCTCACGATCGATGTTTTGGAAATTACAAATGTGTGTATGATAAATTTATTAAATGGTTGAGCATTTTACATAAAGTTACACTTTTTTAAACATCATTGATTATTTGACAAGACATATTTTGACAACATGAACTGGAAAGCCTCACTGACTGAAGCTCATTCACCTTGTAATTTGCCTTCTCTGAAAGGTCTTATATATATATATATATATATATATATATATATATATATATATATATATATATATATATATATATATATATATATATATATATATATACTCCCCATTTTTTAAATATCGCAAGGAAGCAAATTTGAGAATTTCCGATCATTCTTCAATACAGGCGTGAAACAGAATCGTATAGAACATGAGGAATATTAACCAGTCATGTATGGCATAATGTTGTGGAATGTCAAAAGGCTTAAGACCGTTATACGGCATTTTAACACTCACAGCGTAATTGCTTTCTAGGCAGACTTTTCGTAGCTAGTGTTCTGTATTCAAATGTTGCAAGGGTAGAAACCCGGAAATCTGAAAAACTCTCATCTTGAAAAATGTGCATGCAGAAACAGTAGAGCAATCTCCCGCTGGTAGACTGGTACTGGGATAGTACGAGGGACATTTTGTCTTGAAGGGTGGTGTTTTGCCAAAAGACCAATTTAGCATTTACGACATATTTAAAAGATAGTAATGAATAATACGATGGAGTAAGATCTTCATAAATAAGATTAAATTTAAGTTGCATAATGTCTTCAATGCAAAATAAAATCTTTGCTATAGCCATTGGGTATTGCAATATAGCCACGCGAAAACTTGCAGAATTCGAGTTTATAGACATTACATCTTTTTATAGAGAAATAAAGACTTTTAATTCACTGAATTACAGTTACGAGACTTGATTTCGAAATTGAAAATTGAAAGTTTATAAAGCATGATTAAATATTTTATTAAATGTGATTTTTTTTTGAAATAATCTTTTGAATAAAACTGAATAGTGATGCGATTCATAGATGCAATGCTAAGGCATAAGAATGAAAAGGTAATCCTGATTGTGATCTAAAATTCATACTTAGACCTACAATTACATTGTAATATAATAGAGGTGTGCAAATTATAATTTTATAACCAATGATTGAAGAAAAAACACTAAGCAATGAAAACTCACATTTTTATAAAAGCAAATATTAATATTTTAGCAACTTAATTAGTTTTTCCTTCATATATCTTAAATTTTTTTGTAATTTTTAAAATATTCCTAATCTTATGCAAGAGGAATTTCTTAATATATTAACATTTCGCATTGTTGGAAAATTCATTTGATTTAACTAAAACAGCAAAGTCAATGATATAAAAATATATTGAATACAGATTTTATTTTAGATAAAAAGGATGTACATTTTTTTTAAAACGTCATGTAAAATTTCTATTTTTCACATACTTTTTTAAAATTTTTATGCTTCGGACGGTTTTTTATGGTACGAGCAAGCTCTACTTAAATTTGGAAAATTATTATGAATTTAACGTAATTTTTTAATAGTTTAAACTTACAATTTTTGAGTTTTAACTTAATTATCTGTTATTTTAAAATATACAAATATTTAATAATTATAAAAAAAATTATTTCTGTATTGCATGAAAATATCTTCAAATTTAAATACATTCAAATTTAATTTTGGTTTCAATTAGTGTAATTGTAGGATTTTTATATTTGTTTTTAATTTTTAAACTGCCGACCAACTTGTCTTGTGGTCAGCGTGCCTGACTACGATTAAGGAGGTCCTGGGTTCGAATCTCGGTTCGAGCATAGATGAACTTTCTCTCCCTATCTATCCTGCCTTTGTCCTTTCCTTGAATGAATGAATGAGGTGTGAATGGTTGCCTGCCCTATAAACGAGTACCTATGGCATGTGTGTAGAGCAAAGTCATACTTTAAACTTCATGGTGCTCTGATTAAAACGAAAGACGCTCCCAATCGACTTAAATTTGCACAGCATAGCGAGCTTGGCTTGTCCAAGTGTCATTAGTAAACAACAATTTTTAAACTTATAGATGGTTTTTATTATTGGTGAGCGATTTTTAGCCTTTTAGTAAGCATTTTACCTGACTGAAATAATAAAATTTTTATTTTTAATATGAATGTTAATTATCCTATTTGTGGAAGAATTTTGCTATTTGTTTAAGGTATTTTTGGCTTAAAAGCTTTTTTTGATGTAAAAAAGTTAATTTATATTATCTGCATTTTTAATAAATAAAATTTTGGTTTAAAAAAGAGAATATGAAAGTGTTTATTATTGGAGTGTGACTCCAATAAGAAACACTTTCCTTTTCCTATTTCAATGTGACTTGCATTTCTATCGAATAAAAATGTCATAAAAATTCTCACGTAAATAGCCATTGCTATAAAACACTGGTGAACAAAATGAAATAAACAATATTTACTTTATTATTTAACATTCTTTTTCTATAGCTCTATTTTACGATTAAATGATTAAATGAGTGGTCTTGAAAAGTATGGTTAATCTTATAAATTTATAGTGTATAATAATAAGTAAAGTAAAATAAACTTAGTGAGAGAATAAGACATTACCTTTAAAAGTGAAAGAAATATTAATTTCATATGTTTGAAAAGTTTTCTCCGTTCATTTAAGATGAAATATGTAAACCAATTTTAAATAAATAAAAAGATAATGATTTACTTGTGTCAATATCAAAATTTAGGAATAATTTCATTTGATTACTCACAATACATATATATCCATAATAAATATGTAAACCAGTAATTTAAACAAATATAAAGATAATTATTTACTAGTGTCAATATCGAAATTTAGGAATAATTTCATTTGATTACTCACAATACATATATATGCATAATAATAACTCTTATGCTGCTCAATAGATTCATTTATTAAAATTACAGTAAACTACACTAATTAAATCATATAAAAATACATTATAGGATGTACTACAAAATCTTAATAATTCTTTTGACACTTAAAGCATTTTATGTAAGAAAATTGTTGAAATGGAAAATACTAACAGATTTCAATTGCGTTAACGTTTTTTAATCGACTGTTTTCCTAAATTTAACATTAGAAATTATTGTGATAAAATATTCTGTCGTGTATTTTTAAAACACTATCCTTATATAAAAACAATTAATTTATTTTCTTTCATTTTACTGTTTCTTATTTTTATTTATAAATGTGCTGTCCTCCTCAGGTAATTGCAATTGATTTCACTATGTGTTAAAATAATTACAACATAAAATCACGAGAACGCAACAAAATATCATAGCATTCCCAAAACAATTTATGAGCTAATGATTGTAATGTTTTTCAAGGCAAAAATAATATTTGCTTTCTTTATGAATTAAGAAAAGAGAGCAAATAGGAAAATAGCAGCTGGAGAAATTCCCATACTTTACTTTTTAGTCGTTGTTCAGCTGTTCATTCACCAGTAGTAAGTTTTGTGTATTTTAGATTACACCAAAAATGATATTTTCAATTCCCTTTCCTCTATAATTTCTTCTTTTTTACCAATCCAGAATTTTTGTTTTATCTTAAGATTTGTTTTACATTTTTAAGATGTAGAGAATTACAAAGATAATTTGGATTTTTTTATATATGTATAGAGTAAATAATAAAAAGGAATTTATTCAGTAGTTTTATTTGCATCTCAATGAAATATTTTATATTATTTTAAATAGGACATATATTTATAGCTTATTTAAAACTACATTAACTAATTAATTTTGGAAAATTAACTTATGTAATACATTAAATTTAAATTTGGTTATTTTATATTATCTATAAAATCGGAAAGTTAAAAACAATTAAGTTCATCAGATTTCATTAACTGATTAAAAATCACATGGACAATAATGAGTTACATTTCTAATTTTGCGACATTCTTTAAAAATAAATATTTTGAATAATAAATTCACGTTATTCTAAAAGTATTTTGAAAATAGGTCAAACTTCTATTGCGATAAATTTTTTACTTATTATAGAAATTTAAGTTTTCCAAATTAAGTACAACATTTTTTAATAAAATATTTCAAAATTAATTATAATTAGCGTTCATAATAATATTACTAAACCCGGTAAATTTGGTGTTTATTATATAATTAACATCATCACATTAGCATTATTGATATTAATGCTTTGGATTTTTTATGCTGTAATAGATAGATAACATTGAATATTATTACTTTTTGAATGAAAAGAAGTATTTAAAAATATATTTATAGTTTATTTTGCTAATTTAGTCAAATGTAAATCCCCAAAGTTCACAGTTCTTCCAAATTCACATTGATCTTAAGTCTTCAAAGAATATGACATCAATAAAAATAAATTATAAAGTGAAATTTTTAAAAAAATGCTGAATGTTTAATAGTTAAAAATAATTTACGTAAATTAAATTTAAATACTTTTAGAAATCAATGATTTTAACTCTTTCATTATATTAAAATATTGTGCTAAAATGCTATTTCAATATTTAAGTTTTAAGTTTGCTTAGATTATAAAATGTTAACATTTCAAAATAACTATTTTATCAACATGGCATTTTCTAAAAACATAATAAATAAACAGTTTGTATATACTTTTTTAGAATATTAGCTACACTATTTTTTTTCTTTATTATTCACTTTTCACTATAGGAATGAAATAGCTTCTTTTAAAAAGAAGATGAATTTAATGTAAAAATAGAGCTTTAAGATATACTAAAATTTTCTGTTTTGTCTTATGCATTGCAGTAAAGTCATAAAAATGAAAATTAATATACACCATGACGAACATTATTCATATAAATTCTTCAACACCATTGTGTTTTCAGATAGACTCATGGTAAGAAATGAATGTAAAATTTCGGTTTACTCTAGATGAGGATAAATATAATTTATGTATGTTGTAAAAGTTTGTATGGAAATAAATGATTTCCGGCTTTTACATTTTTAAACAGTTATTGATTATACCAAATTTCTCTGGTCATTAAAAATTATAAATATTTATAAATTTATATTACTGATGTTGAGAGTTAAATGCACGAAAGAACTTCCCAGTTATTTGATTGAATAATCATGGATTCGAAAAATGAAAATAACTTAAAACTGAATGCGCTTGCATTTTTTAACAGAAGATTTTACTCAAATATTTATATTTGAAATTGATCTCATGAATGTTTTATCTTGACTCCGCGAAATAAGTGATTTAGAAAGTAGTATTTTATAAGACGAAATATTCACATGAATTAAATTTTTTTAAAATTTCAATTGATTTTTACTTATTTATTTAATAAACCAAAAATATGCACATATTTGTCTAAACAATTTTAGAATATTAGTAGAGGTAATTTTCACATTTTATATTTATTTGCATTTTTATTTTATCTGTTAACGAAAATGTGATCTAGAATATTTTTCGGAAATTGATAAAGCGTTTTTTATATTTTTTTCTAGTTTATAATGAGTAATGAGTTCTAATAACAATTCAGTGTTGGATACAAGTATATATTTTATTAAATCCCAATATTATGATAAATTGAAATATTTAATAATGAATGACATTTAAATTATTTGATATAATGATAAAATTCATATTCCTAGGATATAATGAAATTCAAAAATCCTAGAACTGTGTCATATATGAGAGTCATATGACTTTCAGCTTTATAAGTTACAACAGTGTTTATATATATATATATATCTATATATATATATATATATATATATATATATATATATATATATATATATATATATATATATATATATATATATATATATATATATATATATATACACAGTCCAGTCACATTAATGTGACCATCTGACAAAAGCCAGAATAACCACCTTTCGCAGAGCGGACTGCTGCGAGACGTGCAGGAAGAGAGTCACTTAGGTCCCTGAAGGTGTTCTCTGGGATGTTGAGCCATGCCGACTCTAATGCCGTGGCAAGCTGCGCTAGATTACGCGGTTGAGGATCCATGGCGCGAACAACTCGATCGAGATGGTCCCACAGATGTTCGATTGGGCTTAAGTCAGGTGAGTTTGCTGGCCAGGGGAGGACGGTAAACTCATCCTGGTGCTCTTCGAACCACGCACGTACACTGGCAGCTGTATGGCACCTCACTTTGTCCTGCTGGAAGATGCCATCATCCTGAGGAAAAACAATGCGCATGTAGGGGTGAATATGGTCCGCAAGGACAGATGCGTACTTGTATTGATCCATCGTGCCTTCCACAATGATCAGTGAACCCAGAGAATGCCAGGAAAACATTCCCCAGACCATAATGCTCCCGCCTCCAGCTTGGACCGTTCCGGCAAAGGTTGCAGGATGGTTTCTTTCAGAGGTTTCCCGCCTTATACGCCAACTTCCATCTGTCCGATGGAGCATAAAACGCGGTTCATCTGAAAACACAACCTGTCGCCACTCAGTGGACGTCCAGCTGCTGTACTGGCGTGCAAATTCTAGCCTTCGCCGTCGATGAACAGCAGTCAGCATAGGTGCACGAACCAGGCGTCTACTTCGGAGGCCCAGACGCAGCAATTTTCGCTGAATAGTAGTTTGGGAGACACTTTTGGTAGCCCCTTGGTTCATTTTGGTGGTCAGTTGCTCAACGGTAGCCCGTCTATCTCCCCGAACGCATCTCCGCAACCGTCGTTCACCTCTGTCATCTATGGCCCGTGGTGCACCACATTTGCTACATCGCTGATTTTGGACAGTCCCATTTTGCCATGCATGGTACACTTTTACCACGACGGCACGCGAACAGTTCACAAATTCAGCCGTTTCGGAAATGCTTCCACCCTTGGCCCGAAAGCCAATGATCATGCCCTTTTGGACGTCGGATAAATCGCTTCGTTTCTGCATTACGCCAACGATTGAAATGTTTTCCGAAGCCCTCAAACACCCTTTATATACGCTCAACTGCACTGTGCTGCCACCTGCCTTCTGAGATTGGTTATTTAATTCTGACGTGGAAAGTACGTGGTGGTCACATTAATGTGACTGGACTGTGTATATATATATATATTATTACTATATTTTACTAAGTTCGCAAAGTAGTTATTTTTGGAAAGCCTCAGAACAGTCATCTATAAAAAAGTGTTTTTTTTAAAATTTAGAATATAAATGTGACAGAATGAATAAAAATTAATTCATTAAAATTTGTTGTTTTTTAAATACATAATTGATCTTTATAATTTTTCAGAAAAATAAAAAGATTTCTCACATTGGGCTTATATAATTTGGAAGCAAGAACTTTAAATTGTCTCTTGGGTGGTCATTGGAATTAAATCAATGAACAAAAATGTTAATGATACTAAAGTAAATGTTATGTGAATGTAAAAATATATATTCTTCAAAACTGAGAGATTGATGTTATTCCTCAGAAGTCAATTGGTGGCATGTATGCACATTATCAAAGAATTTAAAAGAAAACTATAATCTTTATTGTTTTATTTTCTTTAGAAATGAAAGAAACAGTTATAAGCATAGTTACTAAGTACAATCCATTTTTTGAAAAAAATCTGGTGTACTAATAAATAGAGTTTATAATTTTTTAAACAGTTTCTTAAATCAATTCCAAAATTAACTACCACTTGGTTGTGCGTAGAAAGTAATGAATAAAATAGTTTCCTTCAAGTTTCATTTTCTGGACCACTCTCGTGATTTTTCACGTTCTTTTTGGTTTATTTCCAATTGCAAGATTGCAATAAGAAATGTTAAGACAAAAAAGTGCTGAAAATACTTTTTCATATTCACACTCATATTGAATAGTAATTACTTAAATAACAGAAATGGAATGATGAATTGATCACTTCCTCATATTTTATATGATCTAAATGTTCCTTCTAGCAGTGCATTATAGGCTTAAACTTATTTTCTACTGTATTTAAGCTAACTAAATTTTTGGCTGAGAATTATGGCGAAAAATAATCATCAAAACTATTTTTCCTCAAAAGCGTACATTTTTTTTCTTTTTAAAAAAACACGTGAATGGAAATTTTATTTATGCAAACAATTTCTTATTTCTCAAGTAATAAAGACATCAGTAAAACTAACAAGATCTTATGTAAATTCTGAAATAAATTATTTAATTAAATTTCCATTATATTATTTATTATTAACAAAAATATACAGATACAACCCAAAATGTTTTATTAGCATATAAAAATGACTGTCTAATTACTTTGATGTTAAATTATTTGATGGTTAAATCTCCAATTTTCTAAAAAACATGCAATATAGCTTCTATGATGTTATGTAAAAAGTAATCAGAGATTTAAAAAAGTTTTGAAGAAATGTAGTATCAATAAGTCTCAAAATTTTTTCTTTTATAATTTATAATCATCAATGGTATTTTGACACAGTGCTTTTTTATTTCAAATCGAATCAAATCAAATCAAAAATATTTATTCTAGAAGAAAGTCTCTTATATTTAAGCTTGATACTCGTAATGAAATTGAGGTATTAAATTATTAATTGTTAATGTAAGAAGCTATAATTGGTGAATGTCTTTAGCGGTATATTTTATATCTACTAGAGAGTTATGCAGATTGCTTTTATAGTACTTAAGTTACATCTGAGGAAGCACCAAAATACATTTCTATTATCCAATTAGAAAGATTATGCTTGAATTTTTATGTTATTAGTCAAACTTTAACACTAGGAAAAATCAAAGGAATTTAATTTACTTATTCATTACAATAGATAGTTTTTCAGACTACGATATATTTAAGCAGAGTTATATAATATTTTGACTTAGTCTAGGAACAATCAGAAATAAGTTAAATAAAACACTATAATATACACTTAAAATTGCATAACAATATTATAAATTTATCATTTTTAAGTTTCTATCTGTAAATAAATTCTTACTGATTTACAAGGACATTAAAAAGATAATCATTTGCATTTATAACTTAAAAGTTTTACTTACCTATTTTATATTCATAAAGAACCAAAATGAATTGAATTATTTTATAAACATCCTACAAACAATAAAAATAAGTTAATTTTATTTGAATAACAAGGAAAAAAGCTTACTCCATTGTTAAATCTACATGAAAGTGTTTCATCTCAATTTATTGTGTTAAACTAATAAGTGTCTCATAAATCTTAAAAACAGCAATTAGTTAAAAATAAAAGAAAAAAGTGCGATAATTTTAGGCAATTAATCACTATAAAAGCTCATTAAATTGTTTTTTGACACTAAAGAGAATGATGGAATAATTGCTTTGTTTATCTAAGACTTTATGCTTTTTTTAAATTTATGGATTTAAGATGCCTTGTATAAATACGTTAGCAATAATTATCGCTAAAAAGTTTGTTTGCTAAAAAGTTTACCATACGCATAGAATGCGTGAAAGAAAATATCGCAATAGAAAAACAATTTTTCAATAAATATTTAAAATGTCTTAATTATAGCTAAAATAAACAGATAGGTAAATTTCTGCTTTCAAAACACTTATATACCATTCAGCGTTTTTAGATCTTAACTTAAAAAGAATTTAATTCCAGTAACAAGTGATCGCAAATAATCGTGTTTATTTATAATCTGAGAATATTTTTAATATTTACTGCAACTATGTATAAAATATTTCTAAGATTTTTCTCCCCCCCCAAAAAACAGTGTTTTTTTAATATTTGTGTATTTATATTATAGAACAGCTGTAAAAAGGCTATAAATGTAAGTGAATAGGTGTTTTTAAATTTTATGGGGATGGCACTTTTGTTTATTTATCACAATCCTTTTGCCTTTCGGGTCATTGACGATTTTATTATTTGCAATGATTCAAATTTTACTGATATTTTAAAAATAATTTTTTCCTAATGAACTTTTTCATTGATTAAAATCAATATTTTTAACAATATAGTTTTGAATTTTTGGGTTTATTTATTACAACTGAAAATTTGATTACTTTTATTTTCATTTTTGAAAAATTAGACAGTTTAATCCAACATATCTTTAAAAAGTTAAAGAAATGTTATATTTAATATATAAACTGAATATAATCTACAATATTATTAATAACTCTAAATTTAGTAGAAATCAAATATAAGTATTAATTAATAACCTTAAAGATATTAATATTCCTGCCAATTTTATTTTAAGGTGTTGTTGCAGTCTTGTGCCAGCTAGGCTGGCATTATGGGGTGCGTTGCTTCCCTTTTTCAACTAAACCATATTTTGGTGTGCAGTCCGACTTTCTCAGTACGTTCAAGGAATAGGTATCCGTTTATAGGGTCGGCAACCATTCACAACCCATTCATACAAGAAAAGGGCAAAGACAGGATAGATAGGGAAAGTACGTACATGCCCGAACCGGGATTTGAACCAAGGATCTCCTTATACACAATCAGGCACGCTGACCACCGGACAAGTTGGGTGACTTATTTTAAGGTATGTAGAGAGTATAGAATCACTTGTAAGATTGAAGTAATGTGGAGTTTTTACAACTATAGAAAGACTATCCAAGCATATTGAAGTTCTTACAAGAACACCAAAAATTTTTTTTATTTATAAGTATTGTATTATGCTGATTTAAAAGACTTT
Organism: Latrodectus hesperus; assembly: GCA_037975125.1. Classification (NCBI taxonomy): domain Eukaryota; kingdom Metazoa; phylum Arthropoda; class Arachnida; order Araneae; family Theridiidae; genus Latrodectus; species Latrodectus hesperus. Next base: position 105,882,976 of record CM075852.1, on the reverse strand, counting down.
CATGAGCCATGAGCATATATATATATATATATATATATATATATATATATATATATATATATATATATATATATATATATATATATATATATATATATATATATGAAATTATATTAAAATAAGGCAACTAAAAATGATAGAAAAGTTTTTCCCCGTAATTTTAATAGTTTTTGAAGAGGAATTCTTTGACATATTTCCCCATGCATTTACATTGCAAAATTATATAGATTACTGCAATTTCTACTATTTGAAGCGTGTTATTATGTCGTATATCATACGTGATCACCTATGTATATTATTTTTAAAGACAAAAGTTTATATGTTTTTTAAGAATGCAAGTTTCATTAATAAACAAAAAAAACTTTTTTTAGGAATTTACTCAAATCTAGAATATTCAAAAGTCTTAATTATGATTGATGACTAACAAATACTTTGCTATTGCATCACACGTTAAACTTAACTAGAAATGAGATGTTGATTAAATGATTTATTCGTATTAAATTATAATCTTCATGCATCCATATAATGTCCTTTCATGCATCCATATAATGTGATTTTAACAAAAAAATTAAGTTTCTGAAAACAAGACAAATTTCTAAATTGATTAATGGAATCAGTTTTAAAAGAAAAAATGTATTTGCATTTTAGAAATCCTGTTAATTTGAAATCTTGTTAATCTCAACTTAAATTAATCTACTAATTTGAGAATCATTTCAAAGTATATTCAGCTTGTAATTTTATATATTATCATTATATTAACGCAATTTTTAATATATTGAAAAAAAGTATATATTTTATCTATTGTTATCAGTACTGAGCATATTTTCTGTATTGAAAGAAAATTAAATTTTGTCAGTCTATCCAACGGTTGTTTGAAATGCTTATAACTTAATCAAAATTTGCATAAATATATTCTAATACATTAAACTGGTGAGTCTGAAAAGAAATAATTATATTATTGATTTTGTTTGGACATTTCCTTAGTAAATATGTCTTAATTAAGAATATTCAACGTATTATGTTGTTATATCTCAATACATCATGCTTCTCGAAATTGTTGGTTCTTCTAATAAAATTGTATATTTTGTTGTTCACTAAGAACACTACCTTTTATTATATCTGTTCCTTCAAAATATTTAATTTGTGCTTTTTATTCTGAATACAAAGTTTTATTATAAATAAATTTAATATTTTGACATGTAAATTAGTAATAAAAACACATAGAAAAAATGTATTTATCATAATAAGAATTAACATCAATCAATCACTAAAAGAAAGAAACTTTTTTATTGGTATAACCTCAAAATGTCAGAAGGTAAATAAAATAAAAAAGATAGACTGCCATACAATGTTTTGTTTCCTTTTGATGTCGAAACATAAATTTAGTTTTCTTTCAATTTGTGTGGAAGTCACGTACGGGTAAAAAAGCTGCCAAGACATGATAACCTCAGATAAATGCTTGAAGTAGTATAGAAAATTCCAAACAACATCTAATTTAAAAATATATATCTGTAACAAGAAAAAATTGCAATGTACGAAGTTAAAGCTAAACCATTGTTAAAGGTAATTTATTATTTTATAAAATAGTGGTATGTTAAAAAACTGACAAAAAATTAAGATCTTATAAATAAATACTTCAGTGAAAGGGTACTTGAGTATACATTAAGAAACAAATAATATGGATAACATAACTTTTATAAAAGTATTTAAACAGCTTCCAGAAAAAATTTAATTTAAGATATATTTCTCTAATGACACTTTTTTAAGAAAGAGATGAAATGTATTGGAGTAAAACATTTCTTATATTACGAAAAATCCTAAGAAATACTTGTAAGTTGAACAATGTTTACTTCTCTTCCTTATCTTTGTGAAGAAGAGGTAAATAATCAGAGGTAAGCACCAATTAAATAACAAATAGTTTCAAATAAATTGTGTGGTATAACAACAATTGTACTGCTGAAATCCATCTGATATATAGTTTATCAAGTTTTGTGATTTTATCTTTACGAACAGAAAAAGGAAATTTTTATATCTATCTAACACCATTATAATAGATTAAGTTATTGAGTTTCAACTGTGGTTGTACATGGTATAGTTCTAAGTTATAGTTTTTAATTAATTGCTAATAATTTAATTATATTTTACATAGAATAAATGAGGTATCTCTTGTCTTTCTTGGTGTTGCAATTAAGGTGTTGCAATTAAGGTATATATGACATTCAATAATTCAAAACAATGGATTTTTATATTAACAAGATTTTGATTATTGAGGTTTTATTTAACATTTAGAGTAATAATTACAAATGATCATTTTTAAGAGGAAATATAACTAAAATTTTAGTGCAGTTCAAAATTTTAAACAGTGATTAGTATCGATTAATTTTAAAAATACATAAGGATATTTCTGTTTTTTTTGGAATAAAAATATTTTACTACATATGAAATAAAGAATACATTTTTCTTTAAAGGAGAATAACAAAAGAATTCTAATATATTATATTTGCTATTAAATAAAAGTTAAGAATCAGTTCTACTAATAATTTTGCATAGATAATTATAAATAAAAATAATCACAAAAAGTTTGATGTCAAAGCCTTTTTTTAAAAACTTTGTTACGTTCATTCAAGAAGTCTAAAATAATTTATAAATTCTAGACATAATACTAGAAGAAACAATAACAGCACATATAATAGTTTCTTATCACATTTAATTATGACACAGAAACTACAAGAATTTCACTTTAAAACTCAAATTGTTGAAAATAAATGTCTAACGAGGAAATTTTTTACAGTTAATAAACTTTAATAAATGCATTTTACTTGAGTAAATGTTTATATGGTGAGACCTTAAAAATTGTAGTGATATACAATTTTATCAGTGAAATTAATATGTAATATTATTTTAAAACTTAAACATATAATGATAATATGTTTATTATATCATTAAGGAAAACTGTTTTGAGAATAAAAAATTTAACAATACTACTTCTCGAAAAATTATTTGATCTGTGGAAAATTGTAAAGAGAAAGAAAATATATATTAACTTATAGGGAAAATAAAGTAGTTTGTAAAAATTACAGAGCTCGTCAGTTATAGTATTTTGATTGCTTGAATTCATACTGGTCCAAAATATTTATCAATTAAACAAGATTATTTTTCATATAAGTGCTAGGAAAAGTTGATTTTCAATAAACTTTATAATCTTTATTTTTTAATTAAAAACTATTAAATTGAAATATACGTATATAAAAGAAATAACATTAAACGGATAAATTTTTATTGAAAAATTTATTGGCTGAAATATAAGCAATTATTGATAGGCGATTTTGATTCAATGAATACTTGCATATGGATACAAATAAATAAGATATTATACTAATATTATAGAAATAATTACAAAATTTCACGAATAAAATAAAAATAAAACTTTTCATTACATACAAAAGCTACCTGAGAAGAGTCATATGGTTAACTGATAAAATTAGAAACGTAAAACAAATTATTATTTTTTAGAAGATTTAATTATCATCAATCCATTAATGGTTTGAACATAAGTTATTATTTATTTTATGCTAAAATTATAAAGACGAGATATTAACCAAATACATATTTTAACGAAAAATATAAAAGTTCAAAAGAAAAGTTTTTGTTAATTACCATGGCTAAAATTATCAATAAATAGTATTAAATTGACTTTTTTTCAAAATCAGGTGCTGTATTCAATAATATTTTGTCTTCACTTTTAGATTTCATTAACAATAAAATTTGATAAAATGCACACATTAATATCTTTATTATAAAAATATATATAATAGGAAGTTAAAGTTAATAATAAATACAGAAGCAAATATTTCACAGTTTTAATTTCATTATGGAAATTTATTTTGTTTTAAAATATATTTACAATTATTGAATGCAGATTTGCATTTACTGGATATACTTACAATTAACCAGAATCTGATTGTATATTTTAAAAGATGTTGTAAAATATAATCATGTTCAACTATTGTAAAAAATTTATGACATTTTTTAAAATTAATTTTAAATAAAGATCCCAGCAGCTCTCATTAAACTGGTAAAGCTTCTTGGTATTAGGTACAGGGGAGTTTACTGGTGACAACTGTCAAACTATTGGATGGAGATAAAATAAGTCAATGTATTTTTAAATAAATAATTAAAAATGATTGGAAAAATATGTAGTTACCAATCAATTTGTTTGAGAATTATATTTACTTTAGCATTTAATTTTATGCTTATTGTTATTCTTATTATTATTAAATTGTTCAATATCTTCTAAATATATAAAATGTTTCAAATCACACAGCTCCAGATAATTGCTGATAACCATATATTTAATATTGTTTATTGTTAAATATATAGCTGCATAATGAAATTGAAGTTGTGCAGTAAATAGGAAAATAACTATGGTAATTTATTCAATCACATACTTTCCCTTAGATATAGAAAAGTTAGATAATGTTATTTATCTCATGTATTAACCATGTCACATATTTAAATTATAAATTTTACAATGAAAGCAAATAATATTGTACTTTTTTTCTAATATATTTTTACCAAATTAGTTAAATATTGTTTTTAAATAGTTAAACATTTTATTCTAACAATATATTGTTCAATTTGTATTTTAACTTTTTTTTGACTATTTTTACTAAATTATTTACATCAACATCGATTTTATTTTAGGAAAAAACAACATTTCTTATTCGCAGTGTACAACTTTTAAACAGTCTTACAGAAAATTTAATGTACTTTATGGATATTAATTTCGATATCTCTTAGAAATGTTATTGATTCAAGTTGATCAAGATTTTCAAGATTAATGAAACCAGTGGAATTATTTTTGATGTACATGACATTTTGTGTTTCTGATTTTACTTAGATTTAAAAGAGAAATAAATAATATCGAAAAAAATGATATAAAACTTTAATTTAAAATGAAAAATTGCTTTACAAGAAACATAATATCAAGCTTCAATTTGTATCTTCCAGTTTGTATTTCTGCATCAAATGTAAGGTAATTTTTCAAAAGCAATATCAAACTCAAACTGTGCAGTGAATAATATTATTGATTTTTCTGTAAAAGAGACATCTTTGTAGAGTAAGATAGGAACGCGTATTGCACAAATAAAACACGTTGATTTAAAATCCAGAATGCAATTTATGGAAAATATTGCTATTTTTTATAAATAAATTAATCTTTAATAATTTTAAAGTACTATTGATATAGTGTATCATAAATGTGAAGCAAAAGTTTTTGTTAACATAATAGTAGCTATATTTGTATATAAACTGCTTTAAATAAGGATATGATAAAATATTTATTAAAATCTAAATAAAATTTTTTCAAAGAAGGCTATATTGTTAATGCGTATAGTTCAATTTTCATTTTTAAACCTAAAACAATAGTTTAAACGAACATTAATTTTCTTATTTGGCTTGATAGTGGAAAAAAAAACATTTGCTATAATCTCTTTATAAAAGCATAGCAGTAATATTTATTAAAATATTTTCAATTTTATTACAGTGCGAATTTGGCTACGGTATTAAATTAGATGTATATTAGAACATAAAAACTGGCATTTTAATACTAACTTTAAAATTTTAAAGTTACAGAATTTCATTTTTATTTCATTTTAACATACACATAAGTTATATAAATCTAAGAAAATGATTTTCTTAAAGATAAAAATATAATATAAATATATATTTAGTTAAATTAATTACTACAAAACACCACAATCAATGAACGTTATTTATGGCCATTGGTTGCACTTAAATATTCAGTTATGTGTTATTAGTTTTCAGAATAAAATCTAAACTTCATTATTTAATATTTTAAGTTAAGAGAAAATAATTTTTCAAAATATGCTAGCATCTTCATTGAAGGATAAATTTGAATCGAAAAACTGTTAAACGCAGAAATTTAGAATGTTAATACTTAAGTTATCACACCGGTAATTAAATGTAAATATATATAATTATATATTGATATAGATACAAAAATTCAAACAAATTATCCAAATACTCTCCTTTTTACTTCTTTTATTTAGCTATTCCAATTTATATATCTTAGTCTCACCTAACAAATGAACATTATGAGAGCACAAAATAAATATTTGAACGAACTATTTTAGAATTTCTAAAAGATATATGCAAATATTAGAATATATATTACTAATAATCTGTTATACTTTAATTATAAACACTACATCTAATGCTACACACTTACACATGTATTTTTAGATTTTTTTTATATTTCGTTTTAATTTCCTTAATTGTTTTAATGTGATTTTATAAAAATAATTTAAAGCTCATCGATTCATTTGTTTTACATTATTTTGTAACAGATTTAATTTTAGGATTATCAACTTCAATGTCATCAAAATAATAAAATATGTGCATGCATTTTTATTGACTGTATAATTTAAACTTATTATACATTACAAAAATAATACGTTTTATGAAAACAGAATTAAATGATATATTCATTAGTGTATACATTACATGAAATTAATTTTATTTTACATAATATCTCATTAAATTATTTTCATCATAATGTTATAATCTTACAGAATTATTGAAAAATATTTTATCTAATCATACATATTTTACAAACATAAAACATATTTCATATTATTTATAAACTTATAAAATTCTCTAAATATACTGGAATTATTAGAATAGAAGATGAACAATTTTTAAATTGAAATATAAAAAAAAAATAACTGAATTTTCTGGTGAAATTCTTTTAGTTGTCTTTTTTAGAGTCATACATTATGTTTCATAACACAAAGTGAAATAAATATAAAGTCAAATTTTATTTATTAAAATTTCTATATCTAATATGAAGAAAATTATTTAGAGTTAAAATGATAAATTTTAATTTTTAGTTAAAACTTAATTTAAAATGGATAAACTTTAAAATGTTGACTAAGTAATAAATTATTTAAATTTTCTGCATGCGATGACTTTAATGTAAATATACATTGATATTAATTTCCATTGTTTACTTATTTGCAAGAAATTATAAAGCAATATTAAATTAAATAAATAATTTTATGCACAATGTACAACATGTTGCATAATATTTGCAACTAATTAGATATTGTTAGGAAATTGCGACTTAAGAGATTGAATAATTTATCTTTTTGTTTCCATGTACTGAAATGTCACATTAGGTGAATTTTTTCATCCTACTAGGTTTAATTAATTGTCGATGATTAAAATGATTTATCATCATTTCATTTTTAATTATTTTAGAACTTTTTTGAACATTTTCGTTTTCCGTTTTTATTTCCTTTCCAAGTGTAAATTATATAGGAAATTTTCAATAGGGTTATATTTTAATATCTTTTCCTTGATACCTTTAATTGTTAAATTTATTTATGCCCAAAGATGAAAAAATTTATTCTATAAAGGAAAAGTATCAAGAAAAGTTGCTTTATGATTTCTAAGAGTAAATTATAGAGAAATTTTTCAAAAAAGTATATATGTTGAGGTATTTTTTTATAACTTTTACCCTTTCATTGTTAAATTTACTTACGTTAAATCAGTTATCGGACTATTAGATACTATTGCAACTGAAAAAATCTGGATGAAAAGCCCATAAGCAAAATAAATAATTTGTAAGGAAACTAATGCTTTGAAATTTAGTTTTTCTCGTAAGAAGACTTCTGTGGTCATTATTTTCCTACAACAGAGCTGTAATCCTATAGCTCAAATGAGTTAACTAAAGAAGCAGGCACAAACCATTGTAGTCTAGCCACTTTCTGCTAATGGAGCATTTTGTCTTCTCTAACGCAGGGCCTTCTCAGTTTGTTTCTTCTGTGCTTGGTTCACTGAGCTACGTTAAACACTCTTTTGTCACTCTTTTTACTTTTTTTACCTGCGATATCCAAATTCAATTGGATTAAAATCCCAGAGGAATTCTGTTTTGTACTGATAAGGCTTTGCATGGACATACTTCTTGATTTTTGTCTCAAACTTTTGAGTGGATTACAACTTTTCTCGTACTTAAGTCATTAAAGTGAAGTGAAGCTTTTAGTAACTGTACTATATTTTAAAGCATAGGTTTGAACAAAGCATTTTAACACATTTATTTATTAAATCTCATACATGTTTTGCTTACACTTTAACAGAATTTTTATTTATAAATCATCTTAATTTAAAGAAATTTACATAAATAATAAATAATTATGTAAATGTACATATGTAAAAAATAAATTAATGTAAAATATACAAAGTAATTATTTCAGCTACATTCATATTAATCTTGAATTTTTCTTTACATAGATAGAAAATTAATATTCAATAACATTTATGAGCCTCAAATTGTTTTTAGAAAAATTGGATGCACTCTTTATTTTTATAGAAAGGTGAAATAGTTTAATAATATAAAAAATGCTAACTGCAGATTTATAAGACAAAAAGTAGTTGGATATATCTTTGGAAAATTTCCGTTTCTGCTTACATTTATTTAAAGGAAAGCATTATAAATAAATGAAACTGCTAGATTAAACCATTATAAAAATATCTTGTTATTCTAAACTGTAGAAAAAATTTGTCATAAAAAAACAAAACTTGTAATTAACATTCGTAACATTCATGATTGCTAAATCTATATATCAAATTCACTTTTGATTTATACATGAATATAAACTTAACATTTTAATTATTATAAGATTATTGTGAAGCGGTCTAGTTAATATGGGTGTCACTTTAAAGTTATAGTCATTGTAATTATCGTGAGAGAGCTTTTTATGTAAGCTTTAGGTATTGTAAACAGAAAAACGTAATACCTTAGTTTAATTAGTATTACAATGACACAATAGCCTTATTTAAATTAAGAAACTAAGAAAGTATCTAACTATTTAACTTAGAATGTGTCACGAATATAAAACAATGTAAACAAAAAAATTTGCGCAAAACGTTTTTGTAAACAATGTGTATAAAAGTAAAACAATTTGTAAAATATTTTTGTATAAAACTTCATTTCAATATCCCTGAAAAATATTTTCAGATATTCAATAAAGTAAAATTGCAAGCGCGCCAAAAATTCATGATATTTAAAACTACATTCATATTTCTCATAGTGTCATTAGATAATCAATTCATATAAAGCAATTACTAACAGGATTGTTTTGCAATGGGGAAATATAAAAGAATGTTTGATTTTACTTCATTTGTAATATCATACACGTCAAAAATTTAGATAATACCTCTTTGCATTATTGAAAAGAATGAATTTTCACTCAATATTTTCCATCAATGCAAATATAACTTTAACAATATTTAGGAATATGTCTATACATGCTGAAAGAATTTTTATTTTTTCGCTCCTCACTATAAATGCCCCCATATTTTAACAACCTTTAATACATATCCATGGAAAAGAATATATTGACAGTAAAATTTTCCATAATGAAACAATTTTTACTCCCTTTAGATAATTTATTTTTATATTATATTTTTAAGTTACATACTTTATTTTTTTAGAATACATATTTCTGTTTAAAATTAATAAAATGAAAAAATTTCATTACATAATAACGTTACATTACTTTTATTTATTGTACAGTTAAAATAGTTACATAGTAAATGGAAATATATTTTATGAATTAAACGTTACATGCAATTTTACCTTATTGCATTATTTTATATTTAATCATAAATTTAAATTCATTTTTATCATTTCTATTACCATAAATACATTACGGTTTGAAATGTAAAATTTTCTTTTGTATGGAATTATTTCTTCTTATTTCCCCATTATTATTTCCATATTACTTTTCTTTTATGAAGTAGATAAATTTTCTTATGATTATTTAAAATGAAATTTTAAGGAAAATCTTTGAATTTTTTTATATAAGTATCTTGTTCTTGAGTTTAATAATTACAAAAAGACAGAAACACAATTTAATATATAAGGGAGTTAAAAGTTTTTTATTTTCTATTACTTGTAGCCATATTTTTTTAACACATAGAATGTTTTTTAAGAATTGTTATGAGCCACCATTTGCGCTTTTTATGATAAACATTATGTTTGACTATATTAATTTCACTGCTGATTCTAAGGATACATTTGAAACTTTAAAGATATATTTGCCAATGTTTCAATAAATTTAAAATTTCTTAATGTAATATAAAATACATTGAATTGAGGCATCATTATTAATAAGTATAAGATTATAGTTAAAAAATAAAGATAGTGATAAAAATAAAGATGCAAGTGATAAATAAACAGAAAGAGTACGAAGTATGTTCTCTACATTTCTCATTAATAAGACTGTCATTTTTGCATGCATTTTGAAATTTTAAATGCATTTAAACAGTTTACCATTGCGTGTATTGAATATACAAGCATTAAATATGATGAAATAGTTTATGTTAAATTTTTTATAATATTTATTATTCCTATCTGAATTTTAAAATGATGTCCTATTATTTCGTATTGAAAAATACCTTTAAATCATTAAATTTATATAAACTACATGTTGTGGATTATTAATCATGAAAAGTTTTTCTGCATATTTAAGAAAATCAAAAATACATGGAAAATTTTATATGGAAAATGTTATAAAACTCAAGACGATAAATTAATATTTGTTAATTATTGAACATGCATAAATTCTGACTTCACATTTTTCTTTTGAATAATTTTGTAATTTTGTTGTTTTGAATGATTTTATAATTTTCAACAGGAGACTGTATCTGTTTCTCAAAGAGATATTTGCTTATAAATCTTTGTTATAACATAGATTTAAAAGTAAAAATAATGATTTTTAAAATGAATGAATTGAAATTAAAGAAAATTTTGCATCTTTGATCAACACATGTAAGTCTAAGTTTAAAGCAGACAATATTGATTTCTAATGAATTGTTGTCTACTAACTTTTACATGCATGTCAGCAATATTAACTGCTTTCAAAAGTTGTTGACAGTTACGAATATTTTTAAGTGATAATGTATTATTCAAAAGACTATTTAGGAGAAATATCCTTTTAAAACTTATTTTAGGTATTTTTATTTATTCACTCCTTTTTAGGCAACAGGCATTTTATAAGTAATATTTATTTCTAACATCTTGGAATCTTTGCTTAAGAATTTGATTTTTTTCATCATAAAATGCCAAAAAGGGATTTGTATTTAAATTCTTGCCTGAGAGTAAAGACAAATCTAAAAGTTTGTAATTGTATAAAAAAAACTATTATCTGTAAATTATTGTCACAGATGAAAATAATAGATTTAAAATATATAAATGAAAAACTATTGAAATAAAATTAAAAAGATGTCAAAATTATGACCCTAGGGGATCATTTTTGAATATTCAGAAATAATTATGTGTCATCAAAATAATTGAAATTGTTTTGATTAAATCAGCAATATAAACTTAATATTATTTTATGGTCGAATACATAACAGTAATTATTTTAGTACTTTAATTATATCATTGAAACACAATTAAGAGTGGTTAATTTTGTTAACGGAACATCAATTTATTATGTGAAATACGTTAAGTTCAAAATGATCTATTTTTGTGGTATTAAATCAACATTCATTAAAAATAAATTAATCACCACATAGGTATCATTATACAAATTAATCTCCTTATAAATTGCTTGCATTAAGAAAAAACCAAAAATCTTATTCTTGAAAAATTAAGAGGATTAGTCTAAAAAACCTTACTTGCAGTGTATGAGGAATGGTAATAATTCGTAGGCACACACAGCATTTTTAATATACTTTATATTTTCTTTTTACATATTACTTACACGTGTAAAATATTAAAAATCGCCATTTTTTGAAAAGTTGTAGATAATTTAAGAGTAAATTGTAATTTGACGGGTTTCAAAATGTAAATAAACCATTATTGTAAAATTAATGAAACAAAGAATTTATTTAATAAAATTAAAAATTATGATAAATTTTATAAAAAAGTATTAATTTTACTTATTCTTCTTTTACGGTATTATTTCATTAATTTAGTTTATGTTACAGGTTCACTGATTGATTTTCAGAAAGTTAAAAATATGTTTAAATAAAATAAGGTTTATTTTTGATTACTTGATTAAATTAAGTATTAAAGTCAAAAATATTAAAGGCAAAAATTATAAAATAAAGATAAAGTTGATTGATATTTAATAAAATTAATTAATTAATAGAAAGATTCTTCAATCCTCGATGTAATAATTTGCATTTTTTCTTTTTGGAAAACTTTGAGTTATTAACATGTTTGCAATTAATTCAAGAAAACTAACTGTCTTCTTATAAAAAGAATGAATATTATGAGATACTTATCTCAATTTTATTGGAAGACATTTATTTGGTGAAATAATTTGACTGTTTATATAACTTTTAATAAAAATGTTAATATTTATTAATATCTCACTGATGTTAATAACAGAAGTAGTCTAAGAGAATAATAAGGCAATATTACAAAAAAGTGAATTTTTATTTTGTGTACAAAGCATTTTTAGTAATTTTATATGCAATTTTTAAGCTAAAGTTTCCTGTGTAATATATTAAATTGTAAACATTTTTAATATAAAGTTGTTTTATGAGTGTTGAAAATTTAACAAATCATCAATAAAGTATTTAATAATAATAAAGCAAAAACTAAAAAATGTTATTTACTTAATCTCTAAAAAATCTTATAATTTATATTTTATAATTTATTACATACATAAAAATATACACTGCTTGTCACCGTAAATGCAACACCCTGAAAGAAGTATGCAAATTACATGAAATTTACAACATGCATTAGGAAAGGTGAGGCATGCAAATCATTATAATTTCAGCGCAGACGCACATCATGCGCGTCTGAAGCTCCACTTCAAAGATCTATTTTAGGTTTGGAGAATTCAACGATTTTAAGTTCGGTAATTGTGTTTTTCTTTCTTTCTTTTTTTAAATCATCAATTATGCCTCGTAGAAAACAGCGATGGTTTTTTGATCAAGTATACGAGTTCGACAGAGGAAGGACAGTGTCTTACCGAGACTGTGGATTATGTTTAAGGGAAATCAGTAGTCATGTTGGACGAAATGAACTGTAATGCTGATATGTGATCATTGGATGCAGGAGGGTACGACGCGTGTTCAATCACATCCACATCAGTGCAATACTTCACGTTATGGCAGGCAAATTGTGCGCGTGGCATTGACGGATCACGCAGCCACATCACGAACCACAGCACATTCAGTATGTTACGCATCATCTAGTGTCTGCGCGTACCACTCGGCGTCGTTTAGAGGAGAGTGGTCTGTCCGCTAGATTTCTATCGCTTCATCTACTCTTGACGCAGAACCACAGGCGTCTCCACCGAAAATGGTGTGATGAAAAAAGGATGTGAATGGAATGAAATTGTCTTTACAAGTCATTACATTGTCACGCTTCTGTCTGCAACAGCATTCGAGTCTGGAAACACCGTGGAGAGAGGATGCTTAACCGCGTTGTGTTATGCACTGCCACACTGGTTCCTGCACCGGGTATTATGGTATGGGACGGTATTGGATATCTCTATCGCACTCCTCTAGTACGCATTGCTGATACTTTAAGCAGCCAGAGCTACATCTCCGAGGTCTTTGAGGCAGTTGTCCTTCCTTGCCTCCAGTTCTTACCAACAGCCATATTTCAACAGGCTAATTCTCTACCACACATGGCACGGATTGCCCAAGGGTTATTCGTCAAACGCCAGAATGAATTGCTTTCCTGGCTGACTTGCTCTCTAGATCTTTCTACGAAAGAAAACATGTGATCCATGGCTGCTCAACTATTGACCCAGATTACATCCCCACCTGCAACACTAAATCAACTTTGGTAACGTGTGATAGCTACTTGGTCTGCTGTACCCCAAGGACACATCCAAGGTCTCTGTGAATCAATGCTTAGGAGTGTGGCAATGGTGATCTACAACAATGGTGGCGGCTACTTTTGCTACTGATTTTGGCAGGAACCACACTTTACAAAAATCTATAAATTTAATCATTTGATACTTGAACAGCATGTTATCTAGAAAAATAATTTTGTTGTGATATCTCTTGTCTTTCATGGTGTTGCAATTTGGGTGACCAGCAGTGAATTTTTATGAAATATTTTTATTTTAATTCAAAAACGGCTTATTTGGAAGAAACATAAAAATTCCATTAAAATGGAAAATTATTTGCTGAGTCAAATTCTTTCGAAGTTTACACAGTATTTTAATTTATTGAGCATAAAAACATGTAAAATTTAAGATTCCAATTTCGTATTGATTCTAACATTTGATAAGTTAAAAAGAACACAATTTACAGCTATTTTTTGTAAGTATTATTAGATCATTAATAACCGCAATTTCCAGACTAGTAAACGGATACACTAGGAGTCTCACGTATTTAATAGGCAGGGAATTCTTTGAGGCCTGCTCTAAATGTCAAACTGAGCAGACTTCTCCAAATCACATACTGAAATGTTTGGGACTTTCCAGAGAGGATATATACTCATCCCCCCTTCTGATCCTCGATTTTCTTAGGGTCAATGGTCTGAAGGACCTTGTCTGACTTCGTCAGACCTTTGGAGGATAAACCACAAAAACAACAGATTACTAATTACTATATTTACAAAATTTTTTCATGTAAGTAAATTTAGTTGGGAGAAAATTATATTTTTTATAAATTGAAATGCTTTAAAATATTTATTCAAACACTTGCTATTGTACACACCAAATATATTTTCATTTACCATGCATAGCAAATACTTTTGAAGAAAAATGTAATTGAGAAGAGTATATTAAAAAAGTTGACATTTCCTTTTTTACGCGTAATATTGATAAATATGTACATGACAATTTAAAATTAAACATTTTATGAATAATAGATTATTTGATTTTGATAAATATGAAGTTCAAAGAACAATCGTCGCTAGCGCACTCAAACACACACACAGTAGATGAATATAATATTAATTTTTTACACACACAACGATTTATAATTGCGTCTCATGACACTACATATAGTGTGTAGTGACACTTGCAGTTCATAATTCGTTTGCTTTCAATGTCCCTCCCAGGTGGAGTTTTTTTATATTGAAAAGTTTTGTTTCGAAAGTATTGTTGTGACAAAGCAAAATTAGGTTTTAACGACATTTTCGAATTTTCAGCAGCCTGATGTTGGATTCCACATTGCGATGTTGAAATTTTCCTCACCCAGGCTTTTTCATAAAAAATCAAATTTTGGGCAATTTCTTCGCATGGTAATTGCTTTTCTTTTTTTATTTTTCCTTTTCAGAGGTTTTTGAACAGTATTTTCTTCAGCAACATGTATCATAAATGAAAATTTTGTTCATGTATGCTCACTAAAAACTTCAAATTTGAGATCCCACAATTGTCCTTGCAAGTGGTTGAATAAAAATAAAAATCTCTTCCAATGCGTCTTCATGTAGTTTTTTTCACAGGACTTTGATGAAGCCTGAGAGATCTTTTAAAAGTAGAATGTTTTAAGAATTGGCGTGACTTAAGCCTCACGCCATTTTTAAACAAATTTGAATTTTTTGTTTCCTTACGTAACAATTACAATATTTTAAAATAAAAAATGGCAATTATGAATTATTCAACAAATTCTCTTCTTGTAAATTTAATATTCATAACATATTAAAACATTTACATTAAAGATATATTTGAGAGTATTCAAAATTTTCTGCTTATTATAATTGCAAAGAGAGAAATTTTCATGAAAAAGTACTTTCCTTGAAAAATCAAGCAAAGTGTATTAGTAAATTTTAAGCTAAATATGTGAAAGAATAAATATTTCAGAAAATTATATTTTATACAAACTCTAGTGATTCAAGTAGATCCATTGATTTATCTTTAAAAATACAATAATATATACATCTGAAAAAAAAACTTCGCTGAAATGCTTGATAAATATTACAGTATTTTTGAAATAAATGATAAGAAGTTGTATGTTATTAAATTATGCATGGCGTGAAGTTGTATTTTTATTTCAAAGTGCACACTGCTTAAATGTAAATTTGAAATTCTAAAATTATTTATTGACTTTCATAAAACTCATTCAAATTTATATCCATAATTTAAATTGTATAATATAGTATTGAAGATATAAAATTTCATTTAAAAATATACTGCACTGTTTTGTAGGGCCCATTCTAAAATTTCATACCAAAACCGTGAAAAAAATCAACAAATATTTTTTAATATATTTCTTATATAAAGAAGTAAAATTTTAACAGAATGATGTTGTGTAAATTTCAGCTGCTGAAAAATAATAATGAATTGATTAACATATTATAATTAATATTTCTACAAAAATTAACAATTTTGATATCTTAAAAAATTAAAGGCAGATTAAAAATACTAAAATATCATTTTACGAATTGTAATGTTTGTGAAATATAATACTGTTTAAATCGTTTACATATAATATTTCAGATGAAAAGTAGCTTAATAAAATGCTATGGATTTTTTTTACTCATTGAAGGCATTGAACAGTACACTTAAATGTTTGTAAAATATTTCCAAAAAATATCATAGTTTGGAACTTACTTAATTTTTTAAACTCTTTATCGTTTGAAACAGAGCAGATTATATAAGGAAAATACTAGAAAGAAGTTGTTACAGAAGTAAATATACATATTTTCAATTAGTTTTTATGAATTACAAATAATTTTTCGTAACATATGTAATACAATTTAAATTATTTTATTATCTAACATTCCCTTAATCTAAGTCTACTTTATAAAATAATAGTTTTGTATAAAGTCTGATTTAACCTAAACCTGAAGTTTTAGGTGAATTCCAAAATGCTACTAGCATAGTTGGAAGAAGTCAGTCTCAAAACCATGAATTGTTGAATTGAAGAACTAAGGGTTAACCATTCATCCAACCATTCCTTTGTATTTGTTCTAAAGTAATTTTCCGAAAATCTTTTAGAATTACAAAAATTAATTAGACTTTTTAAGTATGCTTATATTATATAGATATTTATGTCTTCATATTAAAATAGTGTTTTTATGAGCCGTTTTACCTCGTTAACATTTGTCAAGCTTGGAGAATTACTTCGGAATTTCAATTGTACAAGATTATATTCTGTTAGTAAATTCCTTTCAAAACATTTCATTCACTCACTTTTGCATTAATCTTCTTAAATAGCATGTTTATTCATCAAGATAAAACGTGCTGACAAAATATTAGAAATGAGGATAAGCTGTAAATGTAATTAAAATTTACTCAAAAGGTAAATAATAACTTTATGCAATGTTGTCCAATGTTTTATTTCCTTTGTTGTGAAATGCTAGTGACTACAAAAATTATAACCTTTCAGCACTACATGGAGCAGAGGTGAAGGCATTTTATATAGAGACAAATAGTAGATGTCACTATTTAAAAGCCATGAATGTAAGATATGGAAAAGAAAGCATATTCTTTTAAATACTTCAATTTAAATATTCTACTGTGCAGATATCATTGCATTTCTAATTAGTTTCAAATACATTTAATAACACGTTCCTTAATACATTAAAATAATTTATATTTTAAAAGCAATAATTACATAAGAACATAGGATAGCATTCCACTCTGAGAGGCAGAAAAGAATGATTCCCACCTGGACAATGCTTGCTCAACACTTACAGCAGTGTTTGGTAAGCGAATGAATAATATAAAATAATTCGCAATCATATTTATTATTTTGTGAAAACTTCACAGCAAATGCTCAAAATGTCGCCCATGTGTACCCTTGCTCAGTTGACACCGGCAAAGGAACGACTGGTGCACCCTTTAGAAAATTCCTGGTGCCGTATTAATTTTGTCCCCGGCAACAACGATTCTAGCCCCAAAATCTTTAGATGAGTTCAAAGGTGTCTCTTACACTAAAGAGTTAATGCGCCCCCAGAAGAAAATATCCTGTGGGTTGAGGTCCAATGAGCGAGGAAGCCAAGCCACAGGTCCACTATGTGCGAGATATCTGCCATTCAAATGTTACAGACTGCAATGGAAAAATGTACTGGGGTTCCATCGTGCATAAACCACATGTTTCTTCTAATGGGGTGGAACAGCCTGCAATAAACTGGGAAGCACTTGTTCCAAAAAGATGCGACATGTTGCACCGGTCAAACGGTCTGGCATGGTGTAAGGGCCTACCTGGTATATCAACAAGGATAACTGCTCAGATGTCCTCGGATAATTCTGGTGGTGTCTATGAGGGGTTGAACAGTGGACATTGTTGTGAGACCAAACGTGTTGATAGCGTTTTTAAAGGACAACGTCTATTCAGATTGGCTTTCCTCGGTAACCAATAAGAGCAAAATGCTGCTTCTTCTCTGTGGAAATTTGCATACGATAAATTCGTGATAGATTCTTCCAGTGTTTCTAGTTTCCTCTTTCCTGATTCTCAGAATATAATGCGACCGTATGTAATTATCGCTTGTATAGATGGGTACTATCACCCCTTTTTATTTGTAAAAACAATTTAGAATCATCCTATATATATACATACATATATATATATATATATATATATATATATATATATATATATATATATATATATATATATATATATATATATATATATATATATATATATATATATATATATATATATATATATACACACACAATATTTT
The DNA here is from genome assembly GCA_037975125.1 of Latrodectus hesperus. NCBI lineage: Eukaryota > Metazoa > Arthropoda > Arachnida > Araneae > Theridiidae > Latrodectus > Latrodectus hesperus. The sequence goes on along the minus strand of CM075852.1, from coordinate 105,864,336 downwards.
ATTTTAAATTTTTATTACTTTTTAGGAATTTTCATTTTTTAATTGGTATTTCTTACTTGTCCCAAAAGAAAAAATAAGAACTTCGAAAAGAAAATTGCTAAAACAATAATAAAAACAAATAATAAAAACATTAATAAAAATATATAAATTTAGTAAAATCTTTTACATCTATAATGAATTTGCAATAATTTTACATAAATATGTATTTACAAACTGATGATATAAATTAAGCAATTTGTTTTAAGAATGTTACATTTCTTGATAAATAAATTTCTATTTAATAAATATTTTAGTAAAAGTAAATTTCACAATCGTTAATATAAATGTAATAGGATGAATATGATGTCTTCTAATTAGAAATTAATGTTATTGTTTAGATTATTGTGGGAATTAAAGTAGCTATGAATTCATGAATTCTTTATTGAAAACGATTTTTAGAAAGTAAGTTATAATATTATCTTCATGCTGATACAGCAGACTTATATTTACGGATATAAACATTTAAAAGAGTGCAATCTAAATTAAATTAATATACATGACTTAAAGTTAGCTAATACCGGTTACATGGTATGCAATATAAACGAAGATACATATATTAATTAAATTTCCAATGCTTACGAATGATGAAAGGTATTTTCAGTTTTAAAAAATAATTATTAACATGCTAAGCATTTGAATTTAAATTAGAGTTTATCTAAGTTAAGAATATTAATGGGAAAATTTGGATCTGTATCAAATTTCAGTTAATATAGAATAATTGCAACTGGGAATTAGAAAGGAAGATAAGATGAATAACTGTAAAGTTAAAACATTCATGCGTTAATGATTAAATATATTTTGTTACATATGCATACAGGGAAATGTAATGCTATCAAATAGAATAAATTTTGAATTCAGTTTACCTTAGTTATGACATTTGATATTTTGTTCATTTACAAATCGAATTTCCTTCTCTAGGTTTCGATCAATAAGTGAAACAAAAAAAATTCTTACTGCATAAAATAAAAGTTAGCAAAAAGAATCATATCAAAAAATATGCTCATATTTAAAAATGTAATTACTTTAAATATTCATTAAAATGAACTTTTCCTAATTATGTTTCACTACTCTTTCCAATCAAAATAATTAATTGAATTGCTTTTGAATAGATGAAGCAAATCATTGAATAAAAAAACATGCCAAGTCATTTCACCAAGTCACATAAATGTGACTTGGTGAAAATCAAATATCATATAGTGGGCTTAAGCATGACATGTAAAACAAGAATGTCAATGCTCAACTTATTTTCTGCTTTTTTTATTCTTCATTATCAATTCTTTAATTATATTTGCATCAGTTGAATCATTAAACGAAATTTGCATTCTTTATTTCTAAGTTTTATTGCTCATTAAGAAATATATTCTTGAATACGGCCCATGGTGAAGCAATAGTGGAACAGCATTCTTTGGAATTGAATGCAACAGGTTCAATCCCAACCTCCATTAAACTGAAATGGATATACTTAATAGAAATAGATTATTATTATTAACAGAAATGGATTATAATTACAAAAATGAATATTACTTGTTTTTCTGATACAAGTTGGTTGGGCTGGGAGTTTAAAATTTCGCTAAATTTTAAGCTATTCACTACGTAAGTATGACCTAATGTTGGTGAAACTTTCTCTCTCTTCTAGAGAGTAATATGACTTAAATATCCAAATATTTATTGGCTTTTGAATATTGCTTAGGTGGTGAGAAGTAAAAGGAATTCATGAGAGAACTGCAGAAAGCAATAAATAAATTTATTTAATAATAACTATAAGACATGTCTTTAAAATAGATACAAAATATTAATGAAAAATAATAATTGAATCAAATAATCAAAAAGCAATAATAGTTAGTAAATCAAGAATCAATAATATTCAATAAGTCTATAAGAATTGCTCATAGATTAACTATTATCACATTTTCTTCATTTTATTAAAATTTAAAATATATTTAATGTACTCATTACTTTAATTTTATTTATATTTATATTTAATTTTGAATCACTCGTGTTATTTATAAAATTCATATCATTAAAAAAATAATGTATATCAATTTTTTTGTAATATTTTAAAACAGTCAATAATTTCCTTTATCCGATTATTGATTTTTTTAATCATTTGTGCCGCGCCTTTTATGAACAGATGATTAATCACTTTTAATTAATGCTGTTTTTCATTTAAACAGGAAATAACATACATAAATCATAAATGTTTCCAAGAATACATACTTGCGTATTCAACGTTTTCTGTTTTGAAAAAAAGTAAATGAATAGTAAAAGAATATTTTCTACGGCAGAGAATAAAAATATCGATTGATGTAAACGAAAGAAGTGGAAATTTACTTATATTTATTATAGCCTTTTTCAATATTTTATATTGTTTTGTAGAGAACAAATAACAATATATTTATTCAGAAATTAAGTGCTATAGAACATTTCAAAAATTACATAGTAACTTTTTTTTATCCTCTTGGGCCATTTTTGAATTATAGCTTGTGTGTAAAAACTGAACAACAGTAACATACAAAATTCATTTTTCTTCACAGTAACTCAGATCAACACCCACAGATATTTCTAAAACTATTTATCGTCTAGTTTGTTGTTTTTACATCCTCAGTAAAAGAATATTCCAAAGAAATATCAGAGTCAAAATATATGTTGGAAATTATTATTGATTTTTCCTACTATTCAGCTCACATGCATGAATGTTATGGAAATAAAATTATTCAGAAATGGAATTTCCAATATAGCTGGTGAAAAATGTATATATTTATTCAAAAAATATTCACAGGTATCTCAAGAATATATATTACTGTTACAATATGTATAATTATTTACATGTAGAATTTATCTAAACAGAATACTTATTTTACTAACATGGGAACCTAAATTTATGAAATAATTATGGAAGTATTTTATATTATTGTGAAATAAAAATATATATCTATTTCAAATATAAATTAGATTTTTATATTTTCTTGAAAAAAATTTAGATTTTAAATGACTCTTATTTGATTCTCATATATTTTTGGTCTTTTTTAAAAATAAATTTTACTTACACATTTGTTATAGTTTACTCCTTATAATGCAAGTTGATTGATTGGTTTGTTGGTTGGTTTCGTGTCCCTTTAAAGTGAACTCAAATATTATAGCTACCAAAATCACGGTCTTGGCAATGCGTACAATTTTATCATTATAGAGATTTCCCTGAAAAAGAAATTCGTCAATAGCCTGTAAACTTCTTATGATGGCTGGGTAGTTAAAAAGAAAAAAAATACAAGTTAAAATGTATAAATAATTTTTCAAATATAGTTTTGTGAAGCATTATTAAATCGTTGAAATTACAGTATTGTAAAAAATTTAGACGAAAGTTTTTATTGCAAGTAGTTCACTTGATACACAAACTCTATTTGTATTAATAGTATACTTTTGAAATTTTTTAAGGAATTTGATTTTATATAAGTTTGATATTTTTTAACCATAGTAGCTGGAAAAATATCTTCATGACATTTTAAGATGAGTGAAATTCTATATGAAATGATAATTTAACGAATAAACTATTTTGTAAACCTGTTTTTATATTATGTACATTGTATAAGAAAATTATCATAAGTATAAATTAAAATGGAGAGAAACTCAATGGATGTACAGCTTTCAATATTGAATACTATGAATAAAATTATTTAAAAATCAATTATCCTTAACATGGAATATCTGACACGTTCATTTTTCAAAAGTGCATCTCAAAGGGAAACATTCATTTGCATTATCATTCTTAATAAACAAGAATGCAGCTCACTTTCAAAGAGGAAGAAAACATGCAAATATATTATTTAAAAGATAATCATAGTTTCACGTTTAAAATTTTTTAAAAACTTATTCGTATTAGAAACCCACACTGTGCAAGACTACTTTCATGTAAGTAGGAATAAGAGGTATTGCTTAAAACTTGAATACAACTTATTCCAAATCAAACATTATTCATTATATTCAGAAGAGGAATGAAATATTCTGAGCTTTGATGTTAGGTTTGAGATAGGAAAATAACACAATGAATTACAGGTATTGTTGGATTCTTCAATGTTCTTCATTCTGTCCCTTCATTATTATGAAAAAATTCGAAATTAGTCAAACGATGATCGAGATATGATACATCATATTTATTGTCCGATAACTTTTAAGCCTTTATGTATGATTAATAACGTGGTTTTATAATATAAGAATAATATTCATTAATATTCATATGCATCATGTCTAAATTTGGTTGCAATAGATATATTTAAGGTAATGTATGTTTCTTGTAATTCTAAAGAATAGTTAAAGGTATATCTGAGCACCATAGTTTTATATGATTCTAAGCAACTCTGCATCAGTACATTTCACAGTACAGAAGTGTATAATACACAGTACAATTTAAATATGTTGTGAATGTCAATTGGACTGAGTTTTTCATGTATATGTAGCTAAAATGCATTTATGTTGATAGGAAAGATAAAACTTTGTGTAAAATACACTGAAAAAATTGTAGGAAGTGAAAACACTGTAATATTAATTCCTTTTATTTCTACGGAAATTAATGCGTATTTTTCTTTTAACTACCATCGTCAAAATTCACTTCGCAGATGGGCAAATGAGGGAATTAAGATTATAGAGAGAATAGAAAACTCCAATCTGCGTGAATATCACAGGAACGGGCCATTTTTGACTATGTTGTTGTGACTCTTTTCCCGCCTTAAATTTTTCTACACACACAAATTCGAAATTTCTCTTGAGGATTTAAATACTTTGATAGTTGATCATTTCATAGTAAGCATTAAAAAATATAAACTTTGATAGCCGAGGATTAGTTTTGAAATCTCAAATTGTACTTTAATTTTGACCTTTAAATAATATTTTGCTATTAAATATAACATAACATTTAATATTATAATTGATTCAAATTCAGTTTTGTCTTTTTTATGTTTGTTTTGTTTCACGAACATATCTTTCTTGCCATATTTCATTTCAACTAAAGAACCACTTATCAATATTTTTACTTAATAATTCTTGCTGAAATTTTTTTATAAGAGTAAATGAATTATGCTTTATAACAATACAATATGCTGTGCATTACAAATAACAAAAATTTGGTAATGTTAAATGACAATGATTAATATATAAGTTAATTGTTAATAATTGGTATATATTTTTAAAATATAAGTTAATAATTAGTATACATTGAAAATTCTTTGAATGCTTTGAAATGTTTGTGTAGGTTTTCAATAATTCCAAGTTATAAATTATTTTTGAAATTAGAAAAAATAATTAGAGATATGAAATTACTTACGAAGTTCTTTTGAAAAATATTTTTAAGATAAAAAATGCTTACATTTTGGAAAATAAGAAAAAATGATAAACTATAATTAATCATTGCATATAAGATATTTTTGAAGACTTTCAAGCAAGGGTTTAGGCAAAAAAACTTTTAGAATATAATAAAAGAAATAATACAATCATACCTATATTCGAGATAAGCTAAGTATCTATATAAGCTAAGTACTAGTATAAAGATTTAAGCAAAAATTTATACCTAATTTACTCAAATATAATACACACAAATGAAAATACTTAAAATAATATCAATACAAGTTTAGATATAAATTAAAAATAAAATCCAGGCAATTATTCTTTTCCGAAAAGAAAAAAGCTTCCTTTTAATTTACCATTTCCAGTTGAATATCATTAAAATATTTTGATATAACTGCTTTTAAAAATGCATCACTATAACGCTTTCACAAGTGTATGAGAAATAAGACAATTGTGCGCGCGCATAATAAGAACTCAATAAAAACTTGATTTCTATTCTAAATCATTTTATTTAACAAATGTTATAATTAAACTACACAACTCACTTAAGATAATAATTTTTCAGGCCATCTTGAAGCTTTTACCGACTTTAATGAAGTTGAAATTGTACACATCTTTAGAGTGCAACAAATTAATAAGTTTTATTTAGACAATTCTTTCACGCATCTTATTATCACCAGTTTAATAAGCATATAAAAAATTAAATGAGTACTTAATGAGTTATTTTTAATGAATTTTATCAAAAGGCAAATAATGAAAAGTTAAAAACGATGAATAGCATTATTTTTCTTTAAGCCATTTTATGAATATTAGCATTTGATTTCTTAACTTTTTAAAATTATCATCTAGAATATTAATTTTGCTTCATTATCTACTTCCATTTTGGTACTCTACATTAGTAAGATATAAAAATATTACGTTTATAAAGTAAATAATTATCAACTATTGAATAGGCACTATAATTTTTTTTCTTTGAAATGGTATTTTATCATTTTCTTGTTTACTGCACTTATACAATTATTTAGATAATTTATTATTTTTCATTTATTTTTCTCATAATTGCACAAGTAAATTCTCTATATTATTAAAATGATTCACATTATTGAATTATTTATCTTTAAATAACAAAAAGAGAAAACATTGGAAAACTCATTTTAAAGCAATTTTTTTAACTAATTATTATGAGTTTTGAAAATTCTCTGAGAAAGAAATATAATTAGATTTAAACTTACAATGTTTTATGCTTAAAAGTTTGGTATAAAAAATCAAATATATATATATATATATATATATATATATATATATATATATATATATATATATATATATATATATATATTTGTGTTAATAATGAAATATCACGTTGTGACATTTTTTAATATGATACTTTTAAGTGTTTAAGATTATTTTAAAATATATTCCGATAACTTTTTGTGTAATCTTCACTAAAATTAGTTTTTAAGTTTTCCATAGAGGTGTAATTAAATGTTTTCATGTAAATACTTTTATCTATTTGATCATTAAATTAACTTTCGTGAAATCAGTTATCAGAGTAATGGACAGTAATTCAGCAGGAAAAAACAAGAAAAAATGCCCGCAAGCAAAACAAACAATTTCTAAAGAAACTAATGCTTTGAAACTTAGTTTACTGCGTAGGAAGACTTCTGTGGTCATTCTTTTTCTACAACGGAGCAGTAATCCTATCTCTCAAATGCGTTAACTAAAGAAGCAGACAGAAACCATTGTAGCTTAACCACTCTCTGCTAATGGAGCATTTTGTCTTCCTTTACACCAGGCTTTCTTCACTTTTTTGTATGGCTGGCTCATTGAGCTACATTAAACTCTGCTTTGGCACTCTTTTTATTATTTTTTGTCAACGATATCTAAATTCAATTGGATTAAGATCCCAGTGGATTCTGCTTTGAACTGATAAGCTTTTACCTCGCTTACATGAATTTTTGTCCCAAACCTCTGTGAGGAATACTAATTTCTATGCCTTGAATCAGTAAATTAAAAAAAATAAGCAGCTAATCCATATTTTAAATATAGCTCTAAATAAAGCAAAATATTAATTTTTGTATTAAATCTTCTTTTTCAATACTTAATCTAATTTTTCTTAACAATTAATACATTTTGAAGAAATATTTGTAATATTAATTTCTTTGTATGGTAATGAGAAAGTTTAAACTTTTATTTGAAAATGGATTCATATTTTTTAATTTCTCTTTTTTTCTTGAAATAAATACTTCCCTATTGAATAGTTGATGCTCAAGATAAAATTTAAAAGTAATACAAATATTACTTGTTTTTATAAAGATAATATATATATATATATATATATATATATATATATATATATATATATATATATATATATATATATATATATATATATATATATATATATATATATATATATTATTGAGGCCTAAAATTAGTTTTCTTTGAACAAAAGATAACAGGTCCCAATTCACCGCATATAAACAATTCCCGATATAAGTTTAATTTCTGTTGGGATATTGCATAAGAGCTCGTTGTTCCTTAATTTTTATATGTAGCCTATAAATAATGTCCACTATTTATTAATTCCTCTGGGTGACGTTTACTTGATAGATGCTTGAAATATTTCGATAATATTATCAAGTAGGTGATTTTGTGGAGTCAAAAATGGAGGCATAAAATTAGATAATACCTTAAAGGATTAACCTGTACCTATGGATAAAATAAAAAGAAACACCATATTGTTAATATGTTTAAAAATATGGGGGGCTCCTAATCTCCAAGAAATATAATTGTTTCTGCTTTTCCGTAAAAGGAATAGACTGCTTACTTTTTTTTAAGATAAATTGATTTTTATTAATAATTATGGTAATAATGGAACTAATGAATATTTAATGTAGCGTTTGTAGTTAAATATATTCTGTTATTAAAATAATTGCGTCATATATGGAAATATAGTTTGTTGTTAAGTGTCGGTATAAGAGAAAGTCTTAAAGAAGATTTGATGTAAAACGACATTAACTTCGAATAAAATTCTTTAATACATATCAAATTCCTAACCTAAATTCACTAGATACATAAGTTAGAAGAATCCAATGTCATTAAGCTTTCCTTTTTAAATGTTAATTTAACGTGAAAATAAATGTTAGAATCATTTTTGTAAAAATAGTATGTTGCATTGATTGAACATATCTTTGAAAAATGTATTCATGTTATTTCCATTTAACTTTAAGAGAAATAATGAAAACCATACAACAATTTAACTGTCCAATATGTTCTTTATTTGTATAGATTAAACATACAAAAATATCATTAAAATTTATCGAGTGATATTAAACGTTTTGGATTAAGCAATATCCAGAGAAATGATATTAATTCCAATTTCTTATAAATTCTTTATTTTTTGAGTAATAATACAAATCATGAGAGTAAACTTATTTAATAAATGATGAAGGCGATAAAATGGTTAAGAGTTATTCTGAAAATGTAGAATGAAATGATTAGATTATTTAAAATAAATAAAAATTGTTTTTCCTTCTAAAAACTGCAGCTTATTCAGTTTACGATTCATTGAATTTATATAAAGCATATGATGAGTAACAATTTGTTAATGTTTTCTACGATATTCATACATTTTATTTGTTGTAGTAAACCCTATTGAAGATTTCATAAATGAGTTTTTCGCAAAAGCCTAATATAATTTATAAGAAATTGTCAATCAATTTCTGGAATTTCAACCATAAACACTATCAACCTATTTAGTAAATAATACTATGAATTTTTCTTGTTGCTTAATTCACTGAAGTAAAAAAAAACTTTGTACTTTTTAATCCCCAAGAATCTTGTATTTTTTTCTGTATTCATACGTTTATAAAATATTAAAAAGACTGACGTATTATAAAAAAATGTGGAATAAAAGCAATTCCTCCTCTGAAGAAGATCAATTCTGGATTGGGTAAATGAATAATTCACTTTTTCTGAATGATATACTTAATTTGATGACCAGTTACGCTATTTTGTTCTTCCGAAAACTATGCCCGTAATTATCAATTATTCCTTGGTCAGTGTGTGAATTGTCGCTGAATATAAATCGCGATTACAAATTTTGAATTCATAGTTACAATATTAAAGATATATTGATTTGGAATCTGGCATGGACAAAATATGTCAACTAGAATGTGTGAGAATTTGTATTCTGAAGAGTAATTTTGCAGACATTATGCATACTTTAATTTTTTTGTCATTTTATAGTCCCAAAATTTGATTTCGAGTTTTGGCATATGTTCTTGGAAAAAGTGATTTACATTTTAGAAAAATGGCAGTTGAAGGAAAATACTTTTTTTCCTTTCTTGCTAACTTTAATCTTTGAGTAAAGCATATTAACAATTAAAAAATGAAAAAAATAAAGAACTTACTTTGATATTTATGAATACTAAACAAAAATACTTAAAATTCTTTGAATATTTGTTATTTTTTTCAAAGCAAAAATGTAAGTTCGTAAATTCATTTGAGAAAAAATATTTTTTGTTTCGTAATTACTTTTTCTCTTTTCAAATAAGCCAATCCTTCTTTAGGATATTCAAGATAGATAAAATTGAAATAATTAGTAAAAATAATGCTGGTTTACATAAGCCTATATTACGTATACAGTTTTTAAAAATAGTCACGAAGCTTTTTCAAGGATAATGTTACTTTGATACTGATATTATTTGCATTAAAAGTTAATTCTTTGAAGATTTACAATATAAAAATATTTAAAATTAGTGAAAAACAAATTAAAATATTCAATCCTTCTGTATTAACATAGCAGTGAATTTCAATATTACTTATCAGAGAAATAATCTAATTAGAAAGAAGCAGTTATACTAGTATGTTTTTACATAATAGATTTTTTTAAACTATCGTGGTTATATTGTTTGCATATAACTTCCAAGAGAAAAAATAAGATGCATTAAAACACAAATAGTTTTATCTATAGTATTTAAAATTTTAAAAAGAATTAATTTAACATTAATTTTTCTAAAAGTTTAAATTCTTAACATATGTACGAAATCTAAATTTAGCATTGTGATTTTTTCAAAATTATAACTCTTTTATTTGAATATGACTTTGAAGCATTTAAACTCAAATCGCATGGTAGAATCTTTGGTTTTTGGCTTAGCTGTTCGTGTCTTCAACGACGGAAATATTATTCATTATCTGTGGCACTATTAACAGTAAATCCTATTAAAACAGCAAACATTTAAATAAGTGATAAATAGAAAAATTTGACAAAAATGTGCAAAAAATAGGTAAAAGAATGCTAATTTTTCATGAAAATATTAAATAGACGTTAAAGAAAATATGCACTAAGATAATTTTTCTGAAGAAAATGACTTTAAATTTTAATTACAAATATAAATTCGTTATACCTTTAAGTTGTCAATCTGCTTATCAATATATTGCGCAAAATAGGATTTACAGAAAATAGGAACTCATATTTTTTAGAAAATGAGCCTAGAAATTAATTACAAATATAAAACTTTGATATATGAACTAAAGACTATGCATATAAAAATATTGAACAACACTGAAAAATATTTTATATTAAATCTATATGCACTAATAGGACTCTTTACTTTTAAAGACAATGCGAGAAATCAACCGGAATATAATAAAGAATAAAAAAGTTAATTTTTTTATAAGAATGCTATTCATAAGTACAAATTAATTTATTTAACTAAGCAGAAATATTTCTTATTCGTAAATAAGACATAATAATATAGACCACATCTGTCAGCATTCACTGACATGACGCTATAAGGACTTGCCACACCCACAACATCGTTCCTTGAAATTCCCCCTTTTTTTAAATCTGCAGTTACCATTTTTATTTTTGATATAATAATTTCTTCTTCTATGTTCAATGAATTAATTTTGTTTAACATGTCTAGTAAAATTTATATTTTTTATTTTCTAAAAATAACAGAACGCAAAAGTTTTGAAGGTTTTAAAAGCAACTTCCACTATAGGTAATTAATACCATTGTAATTATAACATATTATTTACTTTAAAAATATTTGTCAGTAAAAACTAAAAAATATATATATTAAGTAATCAAAAAGATTCCTTGATATTTAAATACAATTCATAGTATATTGATAACAGAGTTAGGAATAATATAATATCAATATATATATACATATATATATATATTATTATTATTTATAAAAATATTCTTTATAGTTTTACAAGACGTACGGCCTTGAAACGTGGTGGACACTTGCTCAAAAAGAGATCAAAATCATTGCGCATGCTCTGTGCTGAATCATAAATTGCTGCAACAAGATGTAACTGCAGATTTAAAAAAGGGGGAATTTCCAAGGAACGATGTTGTGGGTGTGGCAAGTCCTTATAGAGTCCTGTCAGTGAATGCTGACAGATGTGGTCTTGCATTTTTTGATGAAACAGTACTTTCTTGTGCCGTAACTGAGTTTAACGTTTTGATTTGATTGCAGCTTCAGCGCGGACAAGCATCTCGCTGCGCGTCTTACTGTCGATGGTTGTATCTTCGCCATACACATTTAATTGATAATACAAGGATAACCCAACTAGATACAAAGCATGATCTTTTTGTTTGTCGAATTTAGCATTGTGAGTTTACTAATGGGCGAGATCCAACCACCATTTTGATTTGTGTTGTTGAATTTAGTCTCTTTTAGATTGGTGATGTTTGATTCAGAATTACATCCACTTTTCATCACAAATGACTATCAGAGACTGAATTTTGTACTTGTGTTGATATTCGAATAAATTAGTGCAGGTCTGAACTCATCTGTAATTATCTCTCCGAGTCATTTCATGACGCTTTCAATGATTGAACATGTATATCAAATTTATGGGTCGCATAGTGCGATTAACAGACACAAGACTAACGTCTAACTCCTTATCTAACTCTTGTGTGGTTGAATACCGATTCTTATTCACAAGTTGTAGTATTTGGGCTTATCAACATCAGTAAACCAGCCACACCACTCTGCTTCTTGAATATCATAGTTCTTGTTTTTGAACTCTTACAATGTGATGTGATGCATTAGTACCTAAATTTGCCCACATGATTTGGTGACATTGTGTAACTGTCTTTTCCCAACTAACCTGGATGTAAATGATGTTCTAATAATCGTGGTGTTGGAAAACTTCCATAACACACACACACACACACACACACACACACACACACACACACACACACACACACACACACACACACACACACACACACACACACACACACACACACACACACACACACACACACACACACACACACACACACACACACACACACACACACACACACACACACACACACACACACACTATGCACACATACTACACACACACTATGAATATACTACACACACACACTATGAATTTACTATAAAAAATATATGAAAAGTATAGGAAAAATTTTTAAAAATTACTTTTGATAAAAACTTGGAAAAATATTTGTAATATTTCGGTTATTGATGTAACGAAAGTTTGGGAATAAAATTTTATTAATTAACTAATAAAAGAAATGTATGCTTTTTTGAATAAAAATATTATATGTTTAATTCAAAACCTTATATTTTTTATAGATCATGTAAGCAATTTTATTTAATAATTCGTAAGTGTACTTTTTTCCTTTTACCTAACGCTTTGTCATTTTACATTGTTTAAGAAAAACTGCTTTAGATTTGAAAATTAAGTAATATTTAATTTGAGACTTAATTAATTAATATTTAATAAATTATCTACATTAAAAATAATCTTTATAAATTTCTGCAATAAGTAATTAGTTCAATACAAAGAATTTCTCATTTTCATTTGAATGATTTTATTTTCAATTATAATTAAATTAAAAAATAAATTACTGCTATGAAGTAAATCACCCGAGAACAATAATAATATATTTAAAAATTAAATTAAATGTTTTTGTTTAAAATTAGCAAAGGAATTCATATAATGAAATCATTATGAAATTTAAAATAATGAAGCTTAATTTTACTTTCATTCACTGCCTTTAAAATTATATGATGTTATTTTTTGATAAATATTTATGAAAAAATAGATATGATACATATCTTTGAACTACTAACAATACTTAAAAATCTAAGTCTCAAATTTGTAAACTGAATTTTCGTTTTTATGATATTCGTCTTTATGAATTTGTCACAAATCAAGCTCATAAAATATTATAAGTAATTTAGTTTTCTTATGAAGTAAAAGAATTCATTTTTCATTACTGTTTAAATAATTCAATCTGTATAAAATAAATCATTAACTATTATTAATGGATATTATTATCTTTTTGCTAATATTGATGTGTTAGTAAACATTTCCTAAGATTCTCAACGCACCGTAATTACCTAGAAACTTATCAAAATATATTTATTTCTCATTAGAATGAATGAAAAATTTGTTAATAATATTATGAAAAACAAATGAGATATTGTATTTGTAATAAAAATATGATAGAAAATATAATTTAAAATAAGAGAGAAATTAAGTTCCTCGTAATTATTATACGAATTATGCTTATTTATGACCAGTTAAACCAATGATGTATTTACATAATATATATAAAAATACTGGTACTAATTAATGTGTTTTAAAAATTAAGATTTCAGAAGCTAATTTGCCCTTAAAACGGATTAAATGCTTTTCAACTTTCATTGATTCATAACATAAATACATCATTTATTTTCTTTCTCTTCTAATTTCTCTAGAAAATTTTATATTAATTATAATGTTTTTTAATAAATTGCAAGAATAAGCTGTGATGAATGTTGGGAAAATTCTTTTCGGGAAACTTTTAAACTTTGTTATTTATTTATTCTAATTTTACAATATGTACCCCTATAATAAAATGGAATATTTTCCCTTATATCTGAAATGTATATCCTTAAAATTTGATAATTATAAACCGTCATATTCAAAAATATTTTATATTTATGTAAACAAATTCAAAATTTGTAAAATGAAAAACAACTTCTAGAAGATACTTGCTAATTAGGACAATTTTTTTAAATACATATATAATTCAGTAAGATTTAAGCTGATTTTAAGTTAAAGCAATTTTATATATATTCCATTTTTTCACCACTATAAATTCTTTATTAGAATGTATTTTTAAGTAAAAATTAGAACTAAATGCAGAAAAAAACAATTAATAATAACATATAAGCTTAAACATTTTTTAAAAGTGCTTATTAACTGAATTTAAATTTGGAGTATAAACTATAACTTTTTCCAACAATTTTCAAATACTTGTTCATTAAATAAGCTACAAAGTTTAGATAGTTACTATTTTTCACACAAATTTATTAATTTATTTTCTTATTAGATTTCAAACTTTTTTTACGTAACAAAGAAAATGATAAGCAAGAAATATTCACGCATCTGATATAACTTTCTGTTTTAGAAAAGTGGAAAGTCACTCGAATAGTGTAAAAAAACAACAATAGCTATAAATATTTAGAAAAATTTCATTTTAAAACCGCAATGGATACTGTCTCCTGACAGTAATATGAAATTCAAGCATCAATATCCACACTATTTTTGCAAAAATAAAGTGAATTGCCACCAAAATAGAAACTTAAAGTAACTTTTGGATAAAAATACGAACGTATACTGGATATTAAAATATTAAAAAGATATTTTAGAAATATTCATAAAACTAATAATATTTTCAATTGTTTTTAAATATTTTTAGAGGTAAAATGATATTTCTTCTGATAGCTCTCTTTTCTTCTGTAGACTGAAGAGTGTAGTAAAGCAATATTTTTTGAAAATGGGTTATGAAAGAAGGTTAAAGTTTAGTTTGTATTGTAGCTAAAGAGAAAATTGTTTTTCATTGTGAAAAAATAGATGATAATATATTTTTTTATAAAAAAGTTTATTCGCATGAGTAGTTAGAAATTCCATAATAACTACCAGTTAGAAATTTCTAACATACTCAGTTAAGCTTAAACAATTGCAGTGATTTAAAAAATAAACCATGTAACATATATTTGGCTTCTTAACTATATTTTTCTTTGCTAGATAAAAATATAATTTAAAAAACATTCAAATTTTGTATACTAATGAGGAACATTTTTGTATAGAAATTTCAAATGAATATCTTTAATTATTATTACAAAAGTTTTAAATATGAAATAAATGTTAAATGAAAGACTGATTTAAAAACTGATGTAACAACTTCTGTAATAAACGTTTCTTATATAACTTTATTAACTCAAGACATTTTCAGTTTTTAATCAAAATTTCAATTTCGAAACGCTTACGTGTTAACACATTAATTTAATATTAGCACATTAATCGGTGTATTAAATAATTTGATGAATGTATTTAGTATCACAAATTTTAGATTTTCCTTTTTTTAGCTTAAAAGTTTATAAACAAAGAGGATTTGTTTTAATAAATCAAGATGAATAATTTACTTGTAAAAGCAAATAAATAAGAATATACAACGTAAGACATTACGACCTTATAATAGAATACTGGTAATATGTTAGTAAAATTCAGGATAAAGGTATATTCAAAAATATATGACAACTGTAGCTTTCAAAGATAATATGAATTTAAACAAAAATATTTAAAAATAAATGATTTTAAACTATGACTGAAAAAATAGCGACTAGTAAGATTTTTCATATAAACTCATATTTAATTCAACCGCACATAGATAATATAAATGAATTTCATTCAGAGTTTAATCTACTAAATAGATGGAAGCATGTATCAAATTTATATTATTCATAATACATCGTTAAGTTTTTTTAATATTTTTTAATTTATCACATTGAAATAATAAAAATGTAAAATTTTTATTCAGAATAGCCTTTTACAATGATACATTTATTTGCTTAACTAGTTTATTGTGACTTTGAACACAGATTAGAAATTAATCTTGCAACTAAAAAATGTCAATTTTAAATAATAGTATGTTTTTAAATAACAGTTTCATAAACTACTTTATAAACAACATAAAAAAAGCTCTTTAAACTTTTAAAAATCATATAAAAAGTGGAAACAGAGAAGAATTTTAATTTACAATTTTGAATTTTAAGATTTTCCTACATTATAATTGGCTTGAATGTTTTACGATTTTACTTAAAAAAGTTATAAAAATAAAATAAGACAATATAATAATTCATCATATTTTCTTTCGTAGCTAAATTTAAATTATACTGAATATGAAAAAATAAAGGAATTAGGAAAAGAAAGGCATAAATTTTTAAAATTGTGTATTTTTAAATTTATATGTTGAGATCATTTTCATAAATAAAACTTAATTAAATCTAAATAAGCATAGATTACACAATTTGTCACATGACTTGCATTTATTTATTGATAATAGAATACTCAAAGAATTTGAATTTACACACAACGAAATGTAAAATATCTAAAATCTTACATTAAAGAGGCAGCGTATAATATATAAAAACACATTCCTCTAAGCTCTTTTAATTACTTTTAAAAGGTAGATAAAATAATCAAGTTTTCAATTTAATTCATGGATTGGACTTACATCTTGACTGTTTGTTGATTCTTATAGCTTAAAAATCTATTTTAAATCTTTCTTCAACTACATATTTAAGTCTTTACTCCTCTTTAAAATTCCCTTTCAATGTATTTGTCAAATTTGGTATCATGACCAGAGAGAAAGATCTTAAATATATAAACCAAGTCGAAGGTATAACAGGCTCATAATTTTACAGTATTAAATAACTTCATTTTGGTTGAGATTATACCAACAACAATGAAATAGTTTTATACATCAAAATTTTTTTCCATACTTCTTCAGTTATGAACTAAAAAAGAAATTCGCTACCTTTCGTTTTATGTGATTTACTTGATAAATATTTTTATTAATACAATCTGTAATCTTTTTCATTCTATTGACACAATGGTTTTTACAAATAAGTAGATACCAGTAAAATTGTTTGAAAAAATCAAAAATGATAAAATAGAAAGTATATAATAGGCTTTTTTTAATCAAAATCCTCTCTGTTTATAGATAAAAACTGTCTTTATAAATTTATAAGGCATATTTATAAGGTAAGAAATACAGGCAAAACAAAATTCTTACTTTAGAATAAATTCATATTATCATTTTACTGGTAGAAAAAAAGAATCTGATAAATTAATATATTTCGTTTAATTTCGAAATTACTTTTTAAATCAAATTTTTCTCACATTAGTTTCAGAATAAGAAAGTATTTCACAGGTGTTCTTCTTAAGAATGTTTTGAGCCATTCACCTATTCGTTTTGAAGACGATCAGACTGCTACATCATTTTCTTCTTGCTTGATACTTGCAAGTTCTTCCTTCTCATTCATTATGCTCTCTGTCATTTAATCATCCGATGTTTCTTACCTGCAGATTATGACTAAGACATTGAAAGAGCTCTGAAATGAAATTTCGGACTGTGATTTGTTTCTATCTTGAGTTCACTGATGAGTTACTTATATTAACTTATTCTATTAACTTTTCAGACAACTAATTTTGTTTTTCTTTAGTTGCGGTGTTTTATTTAATGACGCCTGCATGTATAAATAACCTAGATATCATATTATTTCGCAACGCTATTCCACACGTAGATTTAAGTGCACTTCAGTATTTTTAATATCTGCATTTAAATTTATTGATTATACTCTGATGCAAGTCTTAAATAAAATCAGAAATTACAACATCAGTATTACACACAGTTAGTTATCTACAATTCGAAGGATATACGACTCTCCAATAAAAATATAACTTCCTTAAGTATAAAATTAAAGAAATAAATAAAATCAAAATCTGTTGATAAAAAGTAAATTAAAATGAAGGTTGCATGAAAAAATCTTGGAAAATAGAGATCATTCAAACTTTTAGTTAAATGAGCATTAAAATTATCACTGTGAATGTAGTAACATGTTAGAGACCAACTATTAGCTTGTAAAATAGTGAGTGATTTGTTTCTAAAAAACTGCAGATTCGTAAAAAAAACTGTAAACTGTAGATTCGTAAAAATGAGCATCTACTGCATTTGAAAAAAATGTAGCATTCTGTTCTAAAAAGCAAGAGGATTCCATGGGCAACCTTTTCATATTCCATCGCAATGATTATTTTAAATTTCTTTAAAACAAGTCATCGTATTGCAGATATCTTTATTGGGACCTGAAAATAATATGCTGAATAACTTTCAATTTTTGAAACGTACTAACATCACTCAAGTGATGAATGCGTTAATATTTATTCTTTATTAATTTAATACAAATTTAAAAATTTATTTTCAAATAAACTTGATGTTTTTATATAAACATAATACTCTTACATTAATAAAACTGATATGTGTAGCTAACTCCTCTTTACTCTGAGCTAACATTTTAGTACTCTTATATGTTAAAGTAAAATTATTAAATTGCATTTAAATATACGTATGAAAATTTTTATGTGAAATTAAATTTTAATGAGAGTTTGGATTGAATTGAAAGTCTTTAAGTTAAAGGAAAAATTACGATTAAAAGTTTTAGATTAAGTTTATTTATTAAGGTTTATATAACGACAAATTTACTTGCAAATTATCATTTTCCTTTTTATCAAATTCTTTTTTGTTTCTACTTTCCAAATTTTTTTTCAATACTAAGTTTACGAGGAGAATGTATAATTTGAGGATTAAAGCATTCATAATACATTTTTTAAAGGAGTTAAAAATAACGAGACATCTGCTTACTTACTAATATCCCACAAAATATATTACTTGGTATGAGCTCAAAAAATGTTCTTTTTTCAACAATAAATAATTTAATGATTATTGTTTGATATAAAGTGCATCTAAATAAAATCTCAAGAATTAATCTTTAGAAAAAGTCAACATTTCATTAAATGAATGTTAGTCAGTGTTTTGTGTATAAAAAATTACTTACATTACAAAAATGTAAGAAATGGCTGATAATTATTAAAATTTTTCATCAGACACTAATTTTACTTATTATAATGACCAATATTATTTTTTGCTACACAATTTCATCTCAATAGTAAGCAAGACAAAGCTTATCTTGGAATACAACTTTTGTCTTTTTTGCTGCAATTACACTGAGTAATGACCTCCTCTTAGCTGCGAGAATCAAAATAACGAGGGTAAGAACCTTCTAAAAAATTAATGGTTTCAAGCTCAGCATTCTCTGTAACTAGTTTTCTGTGGTCACATTATTTTGCCTTTTTTCATGTTGTCCTATCTTTCAAACGCGTTAAACAGAGAAAGCAACAAATACATCGTCTCTCAAATGTTTTCAGTTAATGGAGCATTTTGCACTATACATTCCACGTGTGAGTTTATTTGCCTCATTGAGTTAGGTTAAACTATGCTTTGTCATTATACTTTTTTTTAATCTCACTAGTGGCTTCTAAATTCTAATGGACAAAAACAATGGAATTTATCTAATTTGTTACAGAATTTAACTTTTCCTTTTGTGATTTAGGTTAATAAAGTGACATATGATAAATGAAATTATCATTCAAGGAAACTGTTAACCTAAAATTGGAAGTTTATTGTTTAATTAAAAATGGAAAATATTACTTATAATTTTAACATAAGTTAATTTATTAAACTTATAAAAGGCTTAGTATGAAGATTAAGAATTATTTATGAAATTTATTACAAATTATTTATGATTTATTATGATTTATCATTTAGATTTATTGCAAATTATTTATGAGATTTATTTGTATCAAAATAAAATTGTTCTTAAAATTTTATCCAAAAAATAGTCAACAATTTTATAAAGATATTATGAATTTACCATGTGAGTTATCGATTTAAGAAAATTCTAGTAATTTTAGATATTTTAGTTTGCTGTTGTTAATGCCCAGTGAAATATTTCTTATCAAAAATGGAGTATACAAGTTTTTGTTTCCTAATATTCAGTGGGCAAAAAGTTGCAGCAAGGTACACTTGAACATCTGATTTTCCTTTCATGTAGGAACTTTGATAGAATGTGTACATCATTCAGTTTTTAAAATTGGAAATCCATACAAAATTCTGAACAATTCTCATTGAGAAACATGATTGTAAAAAGTAATAATAAATCATTATTTATCTGCCGTTATTCGCAAGTATCTACTTTCGAATCTGAGATATTTTATGTGACACTTAGAGAGAGCTTATCTAATGATATATTCTAAAATTAAATATTATACATTAACTATATAAGACAAAATTTAGCCATAAAACATAATAAAAGCTTCGGTGTTTGAATCACTATTCAAGGGAAACGAAATCCCCTTATGTAAAGGAGTATAGCATTATTTAAGATATATTTATAATTTTGAGGTAATCTATATAAATTATTTTTAAGGAATCGCCAATAATACTTCCTTTTATTTACTGCAAACAATTTTTGGAACTAATTTAAAAACGATATTGCTATAAGTAGAGTAAAAACGCACGTGTGATGTACAAATAAGGAAATTTTGAATTCATGAGGTCACGTGTAGAAAATGGATTTATTTCCTGAATAATACGATTTATATTATTACTTATTGTTTTTTGTGATGTAGATAAATTTTTATTCTAAATGTAATTAGAATTTTATTTTAAATATTAATTTTATAATTTGAATCTTATAAAAGTAGAAAACATTTTATCGTTGGTTAAAACTATGAAAAAGTAAAATAAATGCACCTGTGATTCATTTTAAAATAACAAAACCGTAAATTAGGTAATAACAAAATACTTGTTACTATATTTTATGAGCACGCAGACAAAAAAAAATAGATTATATTCCACCAATATTACTGCATTTCGGATGAAGAACTCGCCGGACGCAATGGTGTAGTGGATAAAGTCGACGGCTACCAACGGGACGGTGATGGTTCAAACCTGCGCGAGGCTGAATCTGTTTTTTCGTATTTTTTATGTTCAATTTAAATATTTGAGAAATCTTCGAAACATGAAAATTTCTGTGTTATTTGAATACTTCTCTAGAATGTTCTCTAACCATTTAAAAGCTTGTGTTGGAACTGCGAGAGGTAGTTCTTGATGGTAAGCCTTATAGCTAATTAGTCCTGATTAATATAGTCATTGCTTATTATCAAAGCCTCTTTACTGTGTTCGAGCAGC
Source organism: Latrodectus hesperus (assembly GCA_037975125.1). Lineage (NCBI taxonomy): Eukaryota > Metazoa > Arthropoda > Arachnida > Araneae > Theridiidae > Latrodectus > Latrodectus hesperus. The sequence goes on along the minus strand of CM075852.1, from coordinate 105,842,834 downwards.
ACTTTGAATAAACGTGACAATATAAATACCAGCCCAGTATTGTATCTTTTAGAGAAGTAAAATAGATGTAGGAAGCTAGAGAATACTTTCGTTAAGGTGTTGTTTCTTAATGTCGATGACTGAGTAATTTACTGCTGAGATCATGAACGACGCATCAAAAAATCTCATGCATCGGAACATATTTAAGACGATTGTTTCAAAAGAATTATTTACAGATTGAGCAGCATGATAGTTAGATTTGTATTGGAACACAGTATGCATAAAATGACACTGTAGTTGTCATGCGCTGTAAAATCAGTATAATCTCCACCCATTTTAAATTTCGGTATACGTGTCATACTGGTTAGAATCATTCATGAGATTGACATTTTAATTCAATGTCGCAGAAAAGTAATTTTCTTCGAAACGTAATTTTCTTCGAAGATTGAATTAAAAATTTCAATAGATAATTCAGGAACAGTTCTCAATGGTCTGTAGAAAGATGATAACTCATGACGTCAACAAGGTATTGAAGAAAGAAATTCCTGTTTGTGTTGCGTTAATCTGTATTCTCAGTATAACCTTCATTGAATGTATTGGCCAATCGTTTAGTTTTTCTGTATTATAACGCATTATATTCACAAACTTAAGAAAACAATTGTTAAAATTATGATGCTATATTCAGTGCCACGGAAAAGTCATTGCATTGACAACAATAATTATAATCTACAAGTATTTATAACTTTTTATGAAAATAGTTAAGAGCTGTTGAAAGGAAATAAATATGATGCAGGAATTATGTGTTCTACTTTATTTCGATTTTTTATATACTCTTCTCACCGACAGTAATGCCCTCTCATTACTTTTATATCTAGTTTATGCCTACTCTGTGACCTTGTGAGATGCATCGCCATTTCTGTATTTACATAACTCTGGCATAAAGTCCTTCTGAAGTCTACATTGTTAAGCTTAATGCTTTACATTTAATATAATTTTATTCATATTAAAGTTTTAGTGAAAGAACATATCTCTCACAATATTATCTTATCGTAATATCTGCTAAGTATTATTTTTAGTATATGACCTGTTATTAAAAGATTAATTATTGGGAACTCAAGTATAATTTCTACTTATTTATTTTGAGTTTAAGTATGAGTTTTTTCTAAATATGCATGAATATGAAGGGAAAGGAAAAATAGCGGATAGTAAATGCTGATTAAGTTTATTTGAATTTATATTAAAAGCTTATTTTGTAAATAGAATTGCTTTTAAAATGACAAGAATGATTTATATGTATTCAAAACTACACATACAATTGCAGAAGCATGAAGAAAGAAATTTAGAATATCAATAAAACACAAAATTTCATTGAAATATTTAAATATAAATGCTTTATAGTATTGCTAATGAGGTTATCTTAGGCAACCAAAAACGTCAACTCTTTTTTTAAACTGTATACCTATAACAGAAATGATTGCTATTTGTCACTAAGAATATATAAATATAGCTAATGATACTTATAAAGCACGTTAATTATTTTGAAAGGACACACCTCTATGCTTATTGTAATAAAATGACCCTCAGAGGTGATTGGCATTTGCTATCTCGTTGAGTTTTTCATAAAACATTTATGTTATATTCAGATTGACTTGATAATTCTCAAATTCAGGAACTTTAGATAAATGTGTCTGATTCTTTGAAGTTCCTCATTACAAGAAATCGTATACTGAAATATAACAAAGTCTGCAAAAGTAATTGCTGCAATATGTCTATGCTTCTCTCTTAATCTAATATAGCTGACGCATCGCAGTGTTTTTATGTAGTGTGCTGTCACTGCAAAATTATTTTGGATAAATGCATTTTTTGGTTATTTGAAATATCTGCTTCATATTATTAATGTACATCAGAAGCAATGTATATATATATATATATATATATATATCCATTTATTTTATTTAATCAATAAGCATATGAAGCTTTAATTTGATTAACTTAAAGGAGTTTTCTTAACTATGATAAACTTATCTAAATTTGACTTTTCTTAAATATTTTTTAGTAAAATATTGCTGAAATTAATAAATATCTTCTGTATTAAATTTTTAGTAGAATTAAAATATGATGAAGCTGTTTTTAATATGAATTAGACAACAAAACCTGCCAACTGTGCCAATCTGATAAGAAATATTTTGTGATGGGAACAGGAATGTGTATTGCTTCTTTATTTTTTATGTGGCAGATAATATATATATATATATATATATATATATATATATATATATATATATATATATATATATATATATATATATATATATAATTAATTAATTATTATAGTTGCCTTCTTTAAATTTTTTAACTAATTGATTAATTAAAATTTGAAAAGGATTGGAAGAGTAAAGAAATTTTTTGTTTACATATATTTAATTACTGTTGAAATTGATTATTGAGTTTCTAAAAACTTTTATTTTGAAATGTAAATAAATAAATATTTAATGGGATGCATATAATTTCTTAGATTTTAAAATTAATACACGCAAGTTAAATATTGCACTTCAAACTCAACTTTGATAACTTATAAGAATTCATCGTTTAAAATATAATTTTAAAATTTCTAGTCTTGAATAAAAACTTAAATTATCAAAGAAAGGGGAAGTAAGATTTCTTTAGGGAAATTATTCTTGTTTATTTATATACGTAAATAGAAATAAAAAAATGAAGGTTTGTTCTTTTTCAGGTAAATGTTTAAACAAAATATAAAAAAGGGGAAGAAAAACTTTAAGATATTTGACTTTTCATGGATAATGAAATTAGTTGCTTAATTTCCTTGTATTTATAATAAAATATACTGCTGGCCACCCAAATTGGTACACCGAGATAGAAGGCAAGAGATATCACAACAAAATTAATTTTATTGATAACATATTGACCAAGAATCACACAAAAATGATTAAATTTATACACTTCTGTGAAGTGTGGCTTCTGTCAATATCAGTAGACAGAGTAGCCGCCATTGTTGGAGATTACCGCTGCCACACGTTTTGTCATTGATTCAAAGAGACTTTAAGTGTGTTATTGAGGTAGAGCAAACTAAGCAACTTTCACTCGTTTTAAAAATTGATCTGGCTTGGTAGCCGGGAATATAATCTGGATCAATCATTGATCAACTGTGTTCCATATGTTTTCTATCGGCGAAAAATCTGGAGAGCGAGCCGACCAGGAAAGCAATTCAACTTGGCGATTGACTCAAAAACCTTTGATAATATGGCTGTGGGCCAGCCCTGAAGGCAAGGAAAAACAACTGGTTCCAATACTTTGGAGATGTAGCGCTGGCTGTTTAAAGTACTGGCAATGTGCTTACTTGAGAAGTGCGAGAGTGATATCCAATACCATTCCATATCATAATACCCGTGCAGGACCAGTGTGGCAATGGATAACACAGCTGTTCAGCATCCTCTTTCCACTGTTACTCCAGATTCGAATGTGGCCATCGTGCTGTTGCAGACAAAAGCATGACTCGTCAGGAAAGACAAATTCATTTCCGTCTGCAATTTAAATTTTCTTGTCATCATGTGAAGTGATGCACAGAAGTGGATGCGATCGAACACGTTTATCTGTCGTACTTTCCTGCATCCAACGATCAGATATTCGCATTACATTTGTTTGGTGTCGTCCAACACGACTACCGATTTCCCTGAAAAATAATCCCCAGTCTCGGTAGAGCACTATCCTTCCTCTGTCGAACTGGGATACTTGAACAAAAAATGATCGCTGTTTTCTACGAGGTCTTTGATTTTGAAAAATCCACAACTTGAAATCGAAACTTGAACCGAACTTGAAATCGCCAAGTCTTAAATAGGTCTTTGAAATGACGCCAGGGTCGTGAATGATGTGCATCTGCACTGAAATTCTAATCATTTGCATGTCTCACCTCTGCTAATGCATGTTGTAAATTTCATGTTTCTTGCATGCTTTCTTCAGGGTGTTTCATTTACTGTGGCCAGCAGTGTAGCTTAATACTTAAAAAAATTAATATTCTTCGTGGCTTTTAAATTTAAGTACTTGAATCTTATAAGGAATATATTAAAATTGTGGTAACTTAGAATTTATGAAAAAAAAAATCAAATCTTATTATAAATGAATATTTGTTACTAGTATATTTTGCATCATTTAGTTCTTACAGAAGGATATCTGTAATCTTAAAATGATAAATTATTAGACTATCTTTTCTCTCTTTCTCGCAAACCTTTTATTTTAATTGTTGTTAAAAGATTAATGTTAAAAAACATTGTTAAAAGATTAAAGATGTTATGATGTCTCTCCATCACTTAATATGGTTGAGTAATAAATTGCAAATAAAGCACTTTCATTCGCAACTTTTCTGACATTGTTAATGATAGAAAATCGTTTTTAATACGAACAAAAAATGGGTGTAAGGATTGACATCATGTAAAATATATGCATTCAAGTAACATTCTCTCTCTGCTCTAGTGAGTAAATTATAAAGTTATGCTTATGCTTACAACCAAAACCATTTTATTACACTTGCATATAATTTAATCAAAATGTAATTGTAACCTTAATATTTCTGAAAAATGTAAAGTTCAAACACCTTCATAAAACGACTATAAAAATTTAAATGTTGATGCAATATAAAGAGAAATAATATATTGCTAATGAAAGGTTTATTTATTATAAAGAAATTTCATTAAGAAAATCAAAGTCTGTTTTCTTATTGGTGTAAATTTATCCACAAACGTAGATCTTCTATTGATTTTAAAAGCAACAAAGACTGTTTCTGATTCCAAAATGTTATTCTGCCCGAGACTGATAAATCACATAGAGCGCATTTTATATTAAATATTCATGAAACAGGTTGAAAGCATATTAACAAAATCTTTTGATTCTTTGCAATGAGAAATCATTCCATTTATAACAATATTTATCTATGCATGAAACAGCAATCATTGGTGCATAAATTAAAGCCCATATTAATTTTCGTTATGGGTGAATAATATTTTCTAGATTCGCTATTTTTATGGTAGTTTAACTAATCTAAATAATTAAGATATTTATTTTTATATACGAGTCATCTCAAGTAATTTTTAATGCAATTATCATGCATTTAAAATAAAATTAACCTACTTGTGAGCCAAGCTTTTTAGTTTTAAGAAATAAAATTGTTCTATAGAATGTAATTTTTAAAGACGTAGACAATTTCCTTCTTTTTAAAAATGATATGCAATATGAACTACTATTTTCGTAAGAGTCAATTAGTTTTAAAATAACTTCTCTAGTCTTTTCAGATACAAGTGATTTAAAGCGTATATAGAACAGATATTCACTGTACACAATTAGTTTGAATTTGATGCATCAAATAAAGTAATTGTGAAAGAAAAGAATAATTTAGCAATTATAATTGTTTCCCCTGTAAAATACATTGTTATTCAAAGAAAAGATTTTAATGTGACTAATGACGTACTTCACGTTTTATCATCACAAAGCAAAGACATTTTAATTAATCTTTTATGTTTTAAATTGATTGTCTTTTCAAAGAAATTCATTTGATCTAGCTTTTCTGAGGATTTTCTTCATTAAATTTTTGTCACTTCAATTAATAAGACTGAATTTTTCGTTATAATCAATATAATGTATGTTTGACTATATATTGCCTTTGATAACAATATATCAGGATCATAAACAGATATATTTAATGTTACTTCGAATTCTACTTATAGAGAGAAATTGGAATATTTAATAGGAATGCATTTATATGATTCACATGCACAGGAGATCATTTCTTATTATGTACACAGGAAAATTTCTATATTTAGTTAAGATGAATTTATATAATTAAAATTATTTATTATATCTGTGTCAAATTCTCTTCTATCAAAAATACAAATGAGTTATTTTTTAAGTTTTTTTTATAAAAGTATTGAAATTTTTTGAGTCTAATATCCTAAATTTTTTTGAAAGCTCAATAAGAACCTGAAATTTGAGAAATCTTAGTTTTCATATAACACATGTAAGGAGAAAATTTCTTCTAACATATGAAAGTTGTAAAATTAGGCTTTCGTTATAAAATAGTTATATTTATATTGAAGATGCTGAAAACTATAATTATTCAATTAAAATTTTGAAGTCAAAGCATTAAATAAAAATTGAGGATCCAAAATGAATTTTTTAAAAAATTATTCAGAGCTGCAGAACTTAGGGAATTCTTCATAAAATTTTGTAACATAATTCTGAGAAAATTTGCTGTAATTAAGAAGAGATTTTAATAATATTTTGCAATATTTTACAGATTTAAAATTACTTTTGATATTCGCTAATTAAATTTATCATTCTGAAAACAATTATTTTTCGGGAACTAATTTGAAAGTTATTTGAATTGAAAAGTTTATATAAATTTCTCACCTAAGATCAATATAAAAAGAAAGATAGTTTATGGTTTTAATATGTATTTGCAAGCATTGATGGGAGATATTTTCACTCTTTAAAATTATTTAAAATGTAATTTCAAATAATCCACATTTTTCTATGTTTGTATTATTCATATAATTAGTGAAATGTTAATATCAAGACATATTGCAGAAAAATGCGTTCATAATAAGTTTATAAAATTAAAATATAGTATAAAGTCTTTTTTTAATTTTTTTAACAAAAATATTAATTTACTTAAATTTTGATATACTTGAATAGCAAACAGTGCTTTTATCCATGTGAATTTATTCTTTTCTTGTATTTGTTGTATTAAAAACATGAAATAATTATTAATACTTTACATTTAAATTAGAATTGCTTAGAAACATTTTTATCCATTCTAGGTAGATTCAATTAGTTGTTTGATAAAAAATATTAGAAAAAAACCAAAGGATATAATTTTCTGGGTGAAAGAATAGACATTTTTATTTAAAGAAATTGGCTGTTGAATTTAATTATGACTATTAAAAAGTTTGCATTTGTTTATTAATTTTTATTTTAACTATTTCATCACTTGAAATCTATATGTGACATTTTAAGATAAATACTAATTTTTGATGAAAAAAATCTTCAAAACCTGTAACAACATCTGCAACCAAATTAAATTATGTAAGATTTTATTAAAAATATAAAAAAAAATTCATAATTAAGTTTTTTCTTATTAATTACGTCCAAATTTGTAGAACATTATATCATTCATATTGGTTTTTATTTTTCCTCTTAGTAGAATGAAAAATGGTAACTACAACGGATTTAAATTAAAGTATTTAAATCAATAATGGGAGAAAATTATGTTCGACACATACCATACGGAAAAATATTATAGCAAAACTTCACCATAAATTTAAGAATTTCAGATATTTCGAAATTTGGAAACATTTTTCTGGAATATGTCTTCCATAAGAAAGATATATTAATCCATTTTGTATTTGAGAGAAATTGCGCTCTTATATTCCGCAACATATTTATTCAGAATTTGTAAAGAAGTTACTTTGGGTCTGAGAACATAAAACAGCACTTTATTTCTTCCAATACAAAGAAAAATGGGCAAATAGAAGACTGGCAGTGAAAGAAGTTCACACACTTTAGTTTTTACCACTTATTCGACTATCTAGTCTTCTGTAGCAAGTCATGCGTATCTTAGATAACATGACAGTTGTTTATTTTTCATTCGATTTTGCATATTCTATGCCAATTTCTTTTTTCAGTTGTGGTTTATGGATTAGATTTTTCTAGCTTAAAATTTTTTTAAAAGAATTTAAAAATTTGCTTTTTATTTTCAAGGCAAGGTAAAACATTCGTAACATCCTCCGTGAATGCTCCGTTTAAATGTAGATAATATTTTTAATACATTTTTTAAATAAAAATAACTTTGTGAGTGTAATAGATTTATTATTTTAGTATTTACCTAGTAAATGTTCTTAGTCTTTTTACAGTTTATGTAGTTACAGGAAAGTTTATGTAGTTATAAGAATATTATTTGATATGCATGAGACACAGGGGCACATAATTGAATGATACGAATTTTTAGTCAATATGAAACACATTCAGTACACAATATCAAGGTTTACTGATATTTTATGACATTTTCATTTGACACATTTTGATTTTTGGATGTGTCAGTGTTTGCTGTGGTGTTCCGGGATGTGTTCGAATGTATTCAATAGCATCTCTTCATTATATTCTAAATATATCTCTTCCATATCCTAGCTCTCTCTTATTCCAATCTATTATCAATTTTGTACTATTTCAGTTTCATAGGACCTTAATTGAGCTCAGAAATTCTGCTTTTAAAAATGATGGTATTGATAAGTATCCTTCACGGTGAGAATATCATGAAAGCGAACCTCTTAACTTTACATTGCAAACAAAGAATCCATTTTTTGTCTCTATTTCATAGATTGCTACATGATCCAATTAAATTAATCTTTTTTTTATTTGTTGATGTATTACTAAGCAAAGGTAGATTTTACAGTATTCGATATCATCTTGTTCAGTGTATAATAGTTTCCATATTTATTATCTATTTACTTGATGTACTTTATTTACTTGTATATTTATGATGTGCTTTTACATTTAAGATATTTTAAAATATAAATGAAATATCTATTCTTAGTCTTAAAGTTGTTGCAAATAAAATATTTTATACACTTCATTGATTTAAAACTCATGTAAAGAATGTTCTTAGTGAAATTTGGAACAAAATTTAAAATATTAGAACTGTATGAGATACCTTTAAATTAGTATCCAAGCTAAGTAAGAATATTTCAAAAATCTGAAATAAACATAAGGTTTTCCTGTCAGGACTATGAAATTATAGACGCGTAGAATGAATCTTTCTCTGAAACTCATTCCTCTACGAGATAAGAAAATTGAGATTGAGTTAAGAGTTTTGACGTTAGCATCAAAAGAATAAAAATCTCATAACAAGAAGGATAAATACTATTGAAAAAGCCTTTAATGGTATTTAATTTCTAATATTGTTAACTAATATTGACCCGTAAAAATTTTGTAAAATATTTAGGAATTTTTCCTGAAAAAAAAGAGACATTTGTGAAATTGATCATGTTATTGTGTGATTAGAAAAGTACTTAATGATAAAATTGAGTGCAGTTAAGAAATTTTGAACTATCACTTATAAGTGGTGATAACATTACGCAACATAAAATTCTTTTGAATTCTTATGATAAATCAAACTTATTAATGTAGTAATAAAAATTTCAATAACTATATTTATCATATTGACATCTTAACGCTGATAATAAAGATTCATTCATATAATTTCTTTACATAGAATTTGTGACAAAAAATCATCTGAAATCCTTAATTATAAAGGAAAACTAGAAACTAAAATCTCATGATAAAAATGATAACTTTTGCTAATTAATAAACTGACGCACTTAATTTGAATGAAAAACATTTATATATATATATATATATATATATATATATATATATATATATATATATATATATATATATATATATATATATATATATATATATATATATATATATATATATATATATATATATATATATATATGGATATATATCCAGACACACATGAATATATATTATAGCACAAAATTAATCTTTCATTGAAGATAAATTGAATCAAAATCAGAAGTATATTTTTTCCATTTAAATAAATATAATGAAATTTATTATATTTAATTAATTTTTAAAGAATAAATTTATTCTTCAGTTTCCATTAGGTTTTGAATAATACAAAGTTTCATATTTTCTAAGATCAGCAATTAATCAAATATTGCAGCAAAATGTAGAGATTATTTCTAATGATTAATCACCATCCTATTCATTAAGCTGATTTTCTCATGAAATTCTTAGAGTTGTATTTAGATCTAAAGAGTGAATAATTATTTTGTTTATTTAAGAAATATGACTTTATATGAAAAATGAAGCATTTACATTGAATAATGCAAGCCTTAATTACTTTAGAGTTATACTTTCTGAGTTACATAACTTTATCGTGAATTAGTTTGAAGGAATTCTAAATCGAAAATTAATTGCATGGTATATTTAAATTAAGCTAAGCATTTTGTTGATGCAGTAAATTAATTTCAAAATTGAACGTATTTGACAAACATAAGAACATTAACCTACATATATCTGAATTGAAATTTCTATATTTATTGAATTTTAAAGTTTTACAAGAAAATGAAAAAATCTATTAATATTAATGAAAATGCATATGTTACTTATATGTTTCTTATTTGTTAAGTCCGTTTTGTAAAAAATTGTTTTTTAAAAACTATTTTATTCAAGCGATTTTTATTTTCTCCTAATAAAAATAAATATATTTTTTTAATTTAAATGAAATAGTTCCACGATGTTTTGCAATTTAGGCCAATGTTGGTTTAGAAATCGCAGTATTTTATTTTAATTGAAAATCGAAAAAAGGAAAACTAATTGATATTTTATATTTTGAAGAAATCAAGTAAATATATCTTAGACAATTGTGCAAAACAAAGATATCGAATATTTTAATGCATAGTTCCACACATTTTCAATAATAGTTTTAATTATTAAATTTTGCAAATATAAAATAATAAATTAAATATTTAATAAAAGAGAAAGGAAGGATAGTAAGTTTGAGTTTTAATGGATAAAAATTAAAAACGACATTTAAACTTTGCCCTTGTATGTAGTTTTCATTTATTTTTCAAATAAATGTTACTTTTGTCCACTTTCTCACAATATGTAGTTGTTAATTAATATATGTAATGTGTTACATATGAATAATTTAATTTTTGTTTTATAGAAATATGTTTGAGAATAATAATTAAATAAATAAACAAGAATTTAATTTGCTAGGGACACATTTTTTGGTTAAATGAGAATCAAAAAATATTTGTTAGGTGAATGAAATAAATGAATTATTTCAGCCTTTCACTATTTATTTTCTACAAAAACTACTGAAAATTTAACAACCTTGTTACAAGATGGATTCTCAGATAATGTTTCATAAATTTTTAATTAGAAATTTGTGTAGGAAAATCACGCAGTAGTCTTACTAATAGCTATTTTCATGCTTTGTAAACATGGAACAGTAATTTGTTATTAGTTATTAGTTGACATGCATATCAAATGTCGTATTTTATAGCTCCGTGTTGGACTAAAAAGTGGTATATAGAGATACCTTAATTATAAATTTATGTAAATATATTTTATTGTAAACTACTGGTAATCTCAGTAAGCATGAATTAAACTAAAATCACGGAAGTTTAAGTTATCATTTATTTATGATTGCTTTTTGCGATCGTTTTCAGGATAAAATCAAAGTCAAATCAATTTAGAATCAACAACAGTTAATTTTATTTCTTAGGTAGGTCGTCATTACCGAAAAACAAGTGAACTAATTTTTGCAGAAGTAGGTAAAACACTCGAGAATAAAGCTAGTTGTATTATTTTAGTATATTAATAGTATCCCAGTGGTATTTGTAATGATGGCATTTTCGCTGCAAGAAATAGATATTGTTTAAAAAACTCTTGATCCATCTAAATTTCTTGGACCCTACAATATTCATGGTAAAATGATTTACAATAATACCCTATAGAGACTTTTCATGGAAGATAGGTAGACACCATAGTAATTGAAAACGTATTCTCTTAATATACCAATTACTAAACCTGATAAATCAGATGGTTCAACGGTCAGTTTTTTGACCTACTGCATTGACAAACTTCTTTGGTAAATTAATGGAAAAATGATTAGAGTCGAAATAAAATAAGTTAATATTTTATTTCGACTCTAATGATTTATTATAAAGTTAACAATATGATTTCCGAAAAGATGTTTGTACCATTCATCAAATTTTATATTTTTGGCAGAGTCAAAGACTCTCGAATTTTGAAATCCCCAAATCACATGGTATCAACCTCTTTAGATTTAACAAGTGTTTGATAGAGTCGGTATTGGAAAATTACATATGACACTTTTTGAAAACGTTTAGATTCAAGCTTGGAACCTGCCTAGATTGAAGATTTCCTTAAGGCTTATCAATTTTTGTTAAATTTGTGAATAATTTTTCTAAAGATTTTAAGATGAGCGAGTGCTAACTTCAAGGTTCTGTATTAAAAACACTGCTCTACTCGTTGTATCTGTCTGGGATAAAAGCGGTAATTGAAACGAATTTATTTGATTATGACATAGCTATCTGGAAATGTTCTGAAAATATTGGATTGCATGAAAATGACATTAATCTCGTCGCCTCTGAAGTGGAAGTATTTTCCATTCAATAAAATCTACAATAAAACTTTACTAAATCTTTTATAAGTTACTTCGTAAAGAATCGAAAACTTTACAACTACATTATGAGGGGTCAACGTTCACCTTACACTAAGCACAGTAACTATTTGGGATATTTGTTTGATCCCTATTTAGTATCTAACAAAAATATAGAAAACCTTGCACTGATGGCAGTAAAAAATACATTTTTTTACTGCCATCAGAAATATGCTTAAAAATATTTAAATATATTTCTTGTAATAAATATAGAGGGGAGAGTTTCATTTACTGTAAAGTCAACCCATACTTAATAACATACCAAATAGCTGCCCAATCGAGGTAGCACTTTTCTAGGGACTTCCATCTTTGAGACGCAAATCAAAATTGTCAAAGAATTTCAATAATTTTTGTAGTTATGGTTCTTAAAATTGTGCATCTATCTTTCTTCATGATTAGATCCTTCATCACAGCTTAAAATGAAATAGATTTTTTTCTTACATTATGAAACTATACCGATATAAACTTGATTTAATTACTTTTGGAGATTAAGTTATTATGATGAAAGATTATTATCCGTATTTAGTGTAAGTGTAGAAAAAGATAAATAAGCATAAAATAACTTCATTTTAATAACGTTTGAATTACTTTAGTATTTATATTTAAAATATTCAATCTGTATGCATTTTACACAAAAACTTTTATGAAATAAACTTTTATTAACTACTTACCGGTTGCACTTAACTGTTTTGCTTAACTTTACGCGTTCAACGAAGCAAGTTTATACTATATTCATTTATGATGTTCAGTCAGTTCAGTTTATTAAAACAAATAAAGATACTTTGTTAGCTCATATTATTTATTTCGATAAATTTGTCAATCATTAGTAATAGACCATAAGTGATAATGTCTGACTTTCCAGGTCATTTTTCTCAGAATTTATACTAAGCACTTAATATTTAGTGCTCAATATTGATTCTGAGATTATTTCTTATATCTTTTACTTCTCGTATACAGTTAACATATTTAATTTAATATTACGTATCATATAGTCCAGGGCAAAAATATTCGTTGTACTGCACACTAAATGGCATTTTTTATTAAAAAAATAGTCTGCAGTATTGACTTTTATTTATAAATTCATAATATATATATATATATATATATATATATATATATATATATATATATATATACATACACACACACACACACACACACACACACACACATACATACATACGTACACATACACACACACACACACACACACACACACACACACACATATATATATATATATATATATATATATATATATATATATATATATATATATCTGTGTGTGTGTGTGGGTTTGTGATCAAAATTAAACCACCTTATTTGAAAGCTATCTACAATAGAAACTGTTGCTTAATCTTTATTATTTTACAATCGATTATTTTTCAATCAAAAAGTTCCTTACTCAGATTTAATCATTGTATTCATTAGTTTGTGTAAAACAACATATTTTTTTCAATGAATAAGAGCTCGTATAAATTAATATGATTTAATGAGTAAGATCCCGTATAGCATTACTCCTGATCATTAAATCACAGGATATCTAAAGTGTACACGAATGGTTAACTTTAAGCAATATATACTAAAAACTAAATTAACTAAACCTTCGATTTCAAATGTCCTTATATCATACTCTAAGCATCATCTCTTAGTTGAAGTTTAAAAATTGTACCTTTGACAAAAACAACAAGAGACAAACAAAACATTTTTATGCAGAGAACTGTCTTTACAATGCAACTACAAAAGTTTTATTCGTTATGTATTTGCTTTTGAAATAGGAATGAAATTTACATTTGCTATTTTAAATCGAAATGTCCTTGGTTATATTCCATAAAGTTTTGTTAGTTAAAGTTTTACACAACTTTAATTCCTAATAATTGTAATAAGTAAAGAGAATGTTCAGGGGGAATGTTGAAAGATCCATTGATTGCCAAAATCTATGATTATTATAATTTAATTTAAAGGAAAATGTTTGTTTTAATAATCTTTCTGATAATAAACGAAAATTGTTTTTACCGAAGCAATAGAGAATATAGCATTTCAAATGGAAGAGGACAAGGTTTGCTTTTAGTTTACATGCTAGTACTTACAACGGTGGTGAGGCTGAAAAACTTGATTTGCCAAGGTTAAATTGAATATTTATGTAAAGTATCATACTTATTATGCTTCAAATCGTGCTGCGTATTTCTACATATTTACATACTTTCATATTTACAAACTCGACAGCATTTTTCATTTTACTTTCTTACTTACTCTGTGTGTGAGAAGATAGATCCTCTGAACAGAAAAAGCTTATTTTCCTTTGTATTTCCGTGATTACCCACATTTATCAAATTTTGAAGTCAAAAATTTTTCCGATAATTTTAAAAAATCCATTTTAATTTCCAAAAGTAAAACTTTTTTGTGGTCTTTGAATAATTTATTCTCAGTCGGGGAATTTTAAGAAAGAAACTATCTGAGGACACCCATTGTCTGCACCTCAGAGGAAGAAGCATGTTCAATTATAGGGCATCGATACCTATACAGAAAAAATTTACCCTGATCTGCAAGCACTTCAATTCCTTTTATAAAACCTTACATTTTTTACAATGTTTAGGAATTTTCTGACCAAACTTGATCTTTTCAAACTTTTAATTTTGTGTTGTTTGGTTAATATTCTAAATAGAGCTCTTGTCTATTTAATCTACATAACTTCAAACTTAATCAGCACAATTTCAAAGCCAAATGCGTAACCAATGAGGAAGGGAAAGAAATAACGTCATAATTTTTATCTGATTATATTTAAGTATTTTGATCTGATTAAGAAGTGATTGTGGCTTACAAACGCACTCATATATTTATCTTACAAGAATTCTTTTTCTTTTAAAGTAGTGGAATATTTCATGATGCAATGTTAATGGTCGTTTAATAGCAATAATTACAATTTACCTTAAAGCTCCTTGGGAAGCACGTAATGCATCCTTTGTGGATTTCTGGCAAAGAATATTTTCACTTAAAACGAGAGAAGAGTGGTTCACATTCACAGGTTGTAAAGGAAAATATTTGAAATTCTACCTTCGTTTACACCATGGTCAAGGTGGATGCCTTAACCATGGTGTAAGGGAAAAGCATGAAAAGTCAAACTTATTTCCCCGTGTTCAATAGCAGCTTGATATAATTTTTATTATTTTATATCACATAATTTATACGTTATATATGAATAATGTAAAGTTTTACATTATACATGAGTAACATTTTTACAATAAACTTGAATAATGTATTCAATTTACAAGAATGTTACACATTATCCATGCAAAATACATGGTGGAATGACTAATTTTACATGCATGCTATTAACTAAACATCATCTAAGGGATGGTCTAACAGCTGTGTTTTATAATGAGACATTTAAATATTTACCATACTCTTATTTCGAAAATGATTTTTATTGCTAGTTTGTATATTGTAAGGGAGAAACCCAGAACAGGGTTCGTACAATTCCGAGATTTCCAAGAATAAACTTCCAGGAGTTTTCCAGGAATCAAATAAAAAATTTCCAGGAGATTTTGACATTCACTTTGAATAATTTTTTATTTTGTTTTAAAAATTGTGCTCAACCAAATATACATACAATTTTGTGCATGCAATATTTTTCAAACATTTCTGTAAATATATAATTGCAAACATTAATGAGCCTATTTTTTATTTGAGTTAAATTTATAAATGATGTTCTGACGTTGAATTAAATTTACACCATGAATTTATCACACAATATATTAGCAATCTATTTTTTCATTATCATCTGTGTGCACATAACATAACATTAATTTACAGGAACATTTTGTAATAGAAACAGCACCATTACATATTCAGCATAGCCGTTCTAAATCACTTTTCGAATCCAGCCGAACAGCCCGCTGTTCCTTTCTTTCTTTTTTTTAAAAAAAAAAACTCGTGTTGCTGTCTTCGCTGCGCCATCTCGAGTTGTCGAAATCATTACAATGATTATTTCAAAAGCCTTCAATGAATTTACAGCTACATCAGAATTTTTTTTTAAATAATCAATATAATACTGGATTATACATTGTATAAAATAATGAGAAATTTTAGAGTTTTTAGACATTTCTAATATATTCAAATAGCAAAGATTCTTTTAAAAACTTTTGCATCGAACTTTTCAACAATGTATGGAAATCTCTAGCAATAAATGTCAAATATTGGTTTTCAGTTTGATAAAGTGTCAGAAAAGGTTCTACTTCCCGAGCAATAAATATAAAAAATTGTATTTAGCAGAAAAAAGTACATCTTTTGTACACTTCTGCACAATATCAAAAGTTTTGGTACCAGGATTAGGAAATTTTTTGTTTTGAAGAAATGACATATATGCTTTAATATGTAGTAACATTTCATGCACTTATATTTTCTAACTTATATTATCTCTTAAGTTAGAAAAGACTTAAGTCTACGCACTTATATTTTCTAGAAAATATAAGTGTTGAAAACACTTATATTTTCTAGCCTTCAATGTTTGCAAAGCTTTAAAGGAAATTTTACACCTGGGTCAAGGCTATCAAAGTCCCCCCCTACGAGCGGGTAAGTCCTTAAATAGTCTGTAAACTGCACTTACTGTTACCTCAACTTCTGGAAATGATGAAATTCCATGGCTGTAAGTGTTGTGTAGAATGTGTAGGCTGCAACTTCCAACATTTACAATATTTGAATGATGTTTATTTTTTTAAAAAATCAGACAAAACTGACCAGTTCACATTCAGGCCATCCATTGACAATTGGAATAATCTACTTGTTCCTAATTTTAAGCACTTCTCATTCACTTTTTCAAACAAATATATCTCCAGTTGAATGACCTAAAAATCGGATGAGTAATACCGTATTTAACTGAACCATTATCTCAAAATCTTACATGGCAGTCCAATTATTTTGTCTGCAGATGATTTTTTAAGCTTTCATCAAAGAGAAGCACATAATTAGAAACATTCTTAACTTTTTCTTTCAATAAGTTAGGAAAATTAGGCGCAATTCCGAAAAATGTTAAGTAAGGTCACTTTTTTAGTACAACTTAATTGCTTTGTAACTTTGTAATAGCACTGTCTGGAAACATTGCTTGAAAGAGAGAATTTATATTGACATTTGAACTGTAGCTGAATCAAACGTTTAAAACTTTAAGGGCACATAGAATTTCACCCTTAAAATTTCTTCTGAAGAAACAAATGAATAAAAAATTTCAGAAAATGCTTTACATTCACATTCCTTAATAGGAACAGCAGTAGTAAAAAAATCGTTTAAATGAGTAGATTTTTTGAAAGATAAAACCTGTACTAATAAATAAACATGTTTGTTTCCCCTTCATGTGGGATTTGACACCCTATTAGGTCATACCTGAAACACAGAAGCATTTCTTGAAAAACAGACAATGGGCATGTGTTTTTTCTGTACCAAACAAAAGCCAATCTTTCTAGGGCTTTTCCAGAGTCCACTGGTCATTGAAAAGATATATTCCACCAGGCATGTTAAATAATTTAATTCAGTCCTTATTTCAATAATAAGCAAATTTATCCTGATTCATTTAAATTATTCGCAATTTTCATCAAGGGAGACATAGAAAGTATGTTTTAACTCAAAAAGTTTATATTTAAATATTAATATCCAAAGAATTTTATACAATATAAGGAAAACATTAGCAAATAGAAAAAGAATAAATTAAAATTGCTTTTTTAACTGCACAACATAATGATTTTGTTTGTTGATTACTTCAATTCACTTAGCATAAATCTAAAAACTACTAAAACAAATTATTATAAAATTATTGTAGCTGAACTAGATCTTTAAAATGTTAATAAAGTCAATAGTTAAGAATACAAAAAATAAATATCGAAGTAAAACCACCATCTAGTGGTAATATTTAAAAACTAATACTAAATTAACTTTTTTGAAAATTTTATTGAAAATTTTTACAATATTAAAACAAAAAAAATTCAAAAAATTATAAGACTTTCTAGAAAAAAATAAATGCATCAATGTAAGAAAATATTCCAAGAGTTATTGACGATTTTCAATGAGTCAATTTCCAGGAGTTCCTTAAAATTCCAGGAGTTTCAAGGGCCCTTAAAATTTTTTTTGGAATTTAAAGAGTTTTTTCCAGGAATTGTGCGAACCCTGCTAGAATCTTGCTAAGCATCCATTAAGACAAATTTAAATGAAGAAAGCAGAAATATCAATTTTCCTTAATTAAATAACAGCTAGAATTGAAGTCAGGCTCGTCCATTCACAGAATCATGGTTCTATCATTTAGGCACAATAGTCTTCCAATCAATATTATAAAGTAAAATAATTCAATATTGTGAATTTCAAATCATTTTTAACTCAGAAAATTAGAAGTAATTTAAAAGTTTTTGCGTATGTAGCCACTAATCTCAAATGCTAAATGAAAATAAAATAGAATGAGAATGAATATAAAATAGATTATTTTGTTAATTACTTTACAGAGAGTATTGAATTAATACTGTTCGTTGACATTAAATTAAAATAAGCTTTTCCATTCCTATTTTTAACAGTTTATTCCATAAGAATTTCTTACTCTTGATCAATGTGGAAAAAAACATAAAAAACAAAGGAATGCAAATTTATGGCTATATTTATTTTTAGCTGCACGTGAATACATCAGAATTGAAACTTTAATGCTTTCGTAGCCAGAGTTTTTCTTTTCTTTAAATATGTTTTATTTATGTATTTTTAGAGAATGTTGTAAATATGATTATTTTGCATTAATTTTTTCATTTATTTCTAGCTTTATTTACAGAGAAGTAAGAGAAAAATAAAATTGTGTTTCATCAAATTTGAAAATCTATATACAAAAAATTTTTAAATTTTTTTGAATATTTTCAAATTATTTAGATATCTGACTTTTCAGGAATTCATAATTTTTAGTTGTAGCATAAATAAACAATACTAAAATATTTATATTATTATTGATACTACATCGAATGGAATATTATTATTTTAAATATTAATCTTACTTTCATTTATTAAAGACATCTATTATGTTGGTATTTCAATGTTTTTTACTATCGTTCTTTATACTGTAAAATCTTTACTTTATATTCTAAAATTTTTTCAATTTTTATTAACAATTTTTTATAACTGCTTATGTGGAATTTATAAATTTTTTATACTGAATTATTTTAAAACAATCTATTTAACTCAAATAATCATGTTTTGTAATGATTTTATAAATTTTAAAAATATTTTGTGCAAATTTTTAACTTTTTATGAATTGAATATCTTGTACACACCAAATAGAAATATGGTTCTTGATAAAAGTAATAATATTTTTATAATATTATTGTTATTTGTTCAGGGAATGCTTTTAAATAGAAGAAATCAGAAAACAATATCTAGAAATGTTATGTTCTATCTTTATTACTAAATTTTTTAAACATTAATTTTATTTCATAAATTTAAAATAATGTTCATTGTCATTGAGTTGTTTATTCACATTAACCATAAAATTTTTTTTTCATTAATATCAATAATTTTGTTTTTGCATTTACCACATTTTCAATTCATTACATTTAGCATAGATTACTTATTGAAATGTATTACATCATAATGTTTCAATTCTCCTGTAATAAAATAAAAATATTTTTTAAGCTTTTAATTATCAGATATTAACCTTCAAATGTAGTATCTTTTGTGATTATTCTGCTATCATTGTAAAAAATTTTGCTATTTTAGTTGATTGTATTCTAATTTATATCCTAATTTGTATGGTCAAGAATTAACATACTATTATATTTTGCATACTATGTTATTTTAATGTAAAATAAAAAGCATTTTTATAAGCATAATTTTCTATATAAATAATTTTTTAATCTAAGGATTAACTGTGCGTGCCATAAAACGTTTTTCGTGATCCCTTGTAAATTTATTTTAGTATTTGCATAAAATATGTAAGAGTAGTTTAAATAAAAGTAAAAATTATGCATAAATAAAAAATTTCTTTCTTTTTTCTGTTGATCTTAAAGATGTTTCCCTCGATTTCATTAACAATTACAGAGTTACATGATACGCTTATGAAGTTATCAAAATTTTGCCTAATAACAAAGGCCTTTTTAACTTCACATTAGACTTTAAAACTTAAGTTATTTCTATTCATTTCACTGGGTTTAAAGAAGAGAAATTCATGTGAAACAGTCACAATGGTTTCAGATGCTGAAAAAGTGCTGAAATATAGTTCACTTGAATTCCCTTTTCTCAACGATCAGCTTCAAAATTTTCTAAGTGTTTTCTTATGTAAATAAATACTTTGATAATCGAAATATATTTATCGATATATTGTAAAAAGAATGGAATATAATGTTTCTGTCATAAAAATTATGATGTTATTTCAATGTTTTTTATTATCATTCTTTATACTGTAAAATCTTTACTTTATATTCTAAAATTTTTTCAATTTTTATTAACAATTTTTTATAACTGCTTATATGGAATTTATAAATTTTTTATATTGAATTATTTTAAAACAATATATTTAACTCGAATAGTCATGTTTTGATACAAATCTTGTTTTGAAAATTAAGTAGATAGAATTTGATGTAATGTAATACAATTTTGTTTCCACATAAAACTTTTATCACTTATCACTGATTCTATTTTGATTATCATAAATTTAATTTACACTCCGCATCAATTTGAAATTAATAATAAATGTATGAATTTGTGATACACTATTTTTTCAGTTTCATATTTTTTACATGAAATCTTTTTAAAAGTGTCACTTAATAATTTGATAAATATTCCTACTCATATAATTTACATAAAAAATAGAACTTTCGATTTAATGCGATACAAAATGAATTTTGTATTGAATATAGCTCCAAAACAGAAGCACGCATTAATTGCTAATGGTTATCTAAATAAATTTATCATAATCTCCAATATATATTGTATATCTGTAATATGTATAGTGCATCCATAACATTAATTTTCTATTTTATTGAAAATACATTTTTAATACGATAAAAATTAATTATATCTAATTTTTTCATAGTTTAAAAATATTTCTATTTTCTTACCTTTTCTTTCCTATCGTAAAAATAAATTCACTCAAAAAGAATTCATAATTATATGCTTAATTTTCTATAAATTGTAAAATAATTTTGAAATAAAATTAGTAGGAAAGAGAACATTTTAAATTTAAGGTTTCATTCCCTCTGATGTTTAGCTAATTCAAAATTTGAAAAGATTTATGGTTAGAGAATACATTTTTTAATATAGTTTAAAATGCAATCCATCACAATAAAGCGTAACACTTATTGATTTTTCTTAGGATAATTTGTGCTAATATTTTGTTTCCCTGGATGATTTATTGTTTTCGGTTATTGCTATTACTCATTTCAAAATTGATGCATCTTCGTACAAATCTGAATTCGATTGAAAAGTTATAAATTCATCATGATTTTAATACAAATTCTATTTTAGGATGACGTGAAATAGAAAAAAAAATTACTTTTATAGGCCATGAATCTTTTTGGTTATGTAATATGCATTAAAATTACTTTTAATTTTATTTTTATCAATACCTTAAACCTGGTTAGTAGTTCAAATAATTGAATTATATTTCAATTGTTAATTAAAAATAAAAACATATTGACAACAGTATATTTGTAATTTTTATAGGAATTGAAAAGAGTTTTTTTGAGAGGAATTCCATTTTTTTCTTTACTTAATTTCATACTAATGTTACTAATAATTAGGCATTACATAACGTAACGTTGGTGGTTGTTTATAAAGTTTACAAATCTATAATGTAAGCTATGAACTATAATGAACATATTCAGTACTGAACAGTGTTCATGGGATGAATTTGGGTATATTTTATTACATTATCGTTGTTCAGTGCTGAAATCTATTGAAAATAACTGTAGTGACCAGCATAAATACAAAAGACATACAAGTTTTATCAGTACTATGACCTACATAAATATTTCTTTTATTTTTTGTTTTTCTATCTACGGTTGTTGTCTGCAATGAGTTTAAATTCTTCCCAGACATAAGGATGCAAGCGAACCCTTCCCGACAAAAATACATACGTTACGTTAGAACTTAGAAACAAACCCAAAAACGGTCTATGATTAAGATCTGAATCCATTATTCTTTTAAAAAAACTGTAATTTTAAATTAAAATACTTATTTTACAACTAATTGTTATAATTATTTATTACGTTGCAAAACATACTAATACTTTATAAAAACATTTTATTCATTTGACATTTAATGATGAAAGAATTTAGGAATAAAAAAGAATAGTTTCTTTAAAAGAAATGTTTATGAAGTTTTCATGTCAACTTTGAAAGTTACGTAGTTTTAGTTCTATAGAATTAGTTGAAAGAAAGGATTCTTTCATAAAAAAGTTATGAAACTTGTCTTAGCCCTTCAATTTTGAAAGAAAAGCTACTCAGGTTGTGATCGCTTATGATGGAGATAAAAATAAAGAAAACACTGATAGAGTTACGAAATCTAAGTTGTGTGTAGGAAAGGAAATATTCTTCTAAGAAAATATTGTGTGAACCCTTTACAAGAAAATTTGCTTAAAAGAAATTTTACATCTTAATCTGAAAGAAAATTTATTTAGGCAGTAATCTTTTAATGGAGGTCAAAAAAGTGTAAAAATGGAAAATGTGAACAGGTGTTAAGTTATCCGAATGTGTGAAGGAAAAGAAAGAAAAGAGCAAGTTAATGTTTTTCTTTACCACTCATGTCATCAAATTTTTAATTTAAAAAGTTCATTTCTATAGATGAATTTCTGTCTTTCTATTCACTTGATTTTTTTATATCTTTTCATTTTTTATATATTGCTGTTGCATTTTATCTTGTTGAATTTTTTTTCCATTTTATCTTGCTGTATTTTTATGTCGGTTAACATATCATTAATATGCTTCTTACTGTTAAAATGTACGATTTTGTTCCTTATTAATATTTCAAAAAATTAATGAAACATTTCTCGTACTTTCTTAGTATAATTTAAATGGTGGATTTCTTAATTATACCTGAAAAAATATTTTATCATTAGTTTTTAATTCTGTATTTTCTAAATTCTATTTGATAAATGCAATAAAAAGTATTTACATTGAATAAGTTGATTAATTTTTAAGTTATTAAATATGTCTGACTTAAATCCTTTATTATAAAGAGAACAAGTTTTCTTAATTTTATTACAATATATATAAATCGAATAATTTAAAAACCTAGTATATGTAAAAAGCTGTATTTATTATGAAGGCAGATAGTGTCAAAAATATATATTAAATTTTCATTTCTAAGAAATGTCTTAAAGAACTAAAAATTTTCTGACTTTAAAAGATTAAATTTTCCCTCATCTCGCATGGATTAAGGAATATTTTATACAATTATTTAAAAAGATTAAATTTTTTATGCTGCTCTATTACAAAAGAATTAATGAATCAGTATTAAACTATGGATTATATAAAAGTACACAGAATAGTTTGGCAAACTTTCAATTGAAATTTAAATGTTAAATACCTTGAAACATGTTGCGTATAGTCTTAACTTCTATAAAAATTAATTAACGTTTATAAGAAGCAGCTTTTTAGTTAGTGGAATAAATTATTAAGTTTTTAGTTTATTAAATTTATATTAGTCTTGTATGAATTCCAAAATTTCAGCTAAAAGCATCCAGATAAAATTTTTCAAAATAACTTTAAAATAGGGACAGTATCTTTTTAGATAAGGTATCACCAATTCGAATATTTATACAAAATTGTAATCTTATACAAATATTGACTTTTACAATTTACTTTTAGCAAATTAATAATTTCATTTCAGATAGTCTTGATGAACGTTAATGTTTTTAGATAACTACTGGTTGGAAAGTATTGCATAAATTATATTTCGAATTAAATGAGTATTGGTGCATTTCATAGCAAATTAGTCTATGTTTTTTCAATCCTGTTTCGAAAAACGTAACTATGTTTTCAGAAAAATCCTGCAGCTGTAAAGTATTTTCAAAAATAAAAAAAAAATCAATACATCTTAATGTAACACATGGCAAATTTGCTATTTTAATATTCTTCTTATAGAAAATGTCCCATAGATCCTGATTAAAATTTCTTTCAACAAATATTTAATCTTTGATTTGATGATTTAGAAAAAGTAATGCGAACAAAAAAAGAATTCACGAAGTAGGAAATCTTGTTAAGTTTCTAAAGATGCTCTAAATGAATCTTGATGTATTATGTTATATAATAATAATCCATCATAGTATGAACATTAAATAGATATTTTTATGGTTAAATGAAAATTACAATAAAGGAACACATTTTATGAATATTTTTGAATAAAATATACATGATTAAAGGAAAATTACAAGGAAGGAATGCGTTTTATTTATATTTCTGTATAAAATATGCTTTTGACTTCAATTTTTTTATTATTAAAATTATTATTAATGAATTTAATAATAATTTTAATAATAATTTTTCGTTATGCATACATACATTTATACAAATATGCATAAATTAATGTTTGTCTTATCATACGTGAATAGAGACAAATAGATAAATAAATGACTTGTCCAAATTAATGAAGAGCTTTCGCGGAAAATAAAGATTTCCATATTTGAGAATAAAATACTAAAATAGTAAATACAATAACTATCAGATGTTTTATTATATAACTTGTTGTTTATAAACTCAAAGATGTGTATAAGCGTACTGTACATCACTTTTTACTTAATGTGGTTTCAGGTGAAGATAAGTCAAGGTAGGATCTGAATAAATGCAAGATCTGTCAGAATTCAAAAGAGAAAATAGTATGGACCCGTCTGACTGGTTTATTGGTAAACACAGTTGTAAAGATATTAGAGGTATCAATACACACAATTTCTAAGATCATGACAGCATACAATGATCGTGGTGAATCAACTTCAGTGATTTTAAACTATAGGAGGAAAACCAAATTCACTAAAAGAGTGAAGCAGACAATAAGTAAGATTGTGCTTACCAGAAGGATGACTGGGTGGCAAAACTGATTATTGAGCTGATTGAACATCTACAGAACAGAGTATTAACATATATGGTTCGAAGGAAATTACAGAAACGAAATATTTATGTCAAACATTTGATTGCAAAAGCCCTTAATGCTCTTCTAAATTAGAAATGTCAAATACAGTGATGTAAGAACCATAAAACCTGGAATGGTGTCTATGTTATAATTTTTTTTTTCTTCTTCATATTTACAATCCATAAATACGGCTCAGAAGCATATGTATATTTGATTATCTCATTCCTTAAGTGAATCATAGGGTGCTTTAATAATTGTTTGGAGTATTATATTTAAATTTGGAGAAGGTCAATTTGACACTTTTTTGGTCAAATAACTGAATATGTCACTTTTTGTTTGATGAACTGTTTTCTACGGCACAGACTTTGTTTTCATTTGGCGACTGCATTTTTTATATGATAAGTTCTCAGTCCATAGTAATTGAACAGTTTAATCATGGTTTCGAGAGTATGAGGAATTCCTCAATTGCAAATTTTAAGGTTAATAGTCGGACTCAAATATCGGTAAGCAAATTATTTTAATAGGTGTCTTTGGTCATTCATGAATAAAAAGTCAGGCTCATTTACTTTCCAAAAAATCTAAACATAAGGGTCCTCAAAATCATTGCAATAACCCACATTATTTGACATGAATCTTTTATAGGTTAGGCAATGCAGTCTCTTAAAAAATGATGCTTTTTGAGACCGTTAAATGTTCATCGTTATATTAATTGAATACTTATACATGGGATAGCAGGTAGCGATTTCTGATATCTTTTATGACTTACGATACCAAGCATCTGTAGTTATTTGGAATAAGAATTTAATCAATTAAAAAAAGACCAATTGATTAACTACTGCTTCTTTCACTATATCCTTAGCACAATGCTGAATGGATACTTTTTTCGTAAATATAGGCGCCTTTTTGCAAGCAGTTATCACTCCTATGGCCTCCTGGAAATAGTGAACCTTGAATCTCAGTTTTCTTTAGTGACATAGAAATGAAAATCAGTAGGAATCCTGTTATGACTCTCTGTAATAATTACATGGAACTTTCTTCTTACTAATTTAAAATGGAAATCCAGTGGCCACTAGTATCACTTCTGATTTTTTTCATGATATAAACATTAACAATTTTATTTTCTTTGGCGTTGACATTTAAATTTCAACAGAACCTTTGGATAGCAAATACATAGAAAAATGTGCATGCAACCCTTACGATAGAGCTCACAGAAGTCTAGTTATAGGATACTCAGCGATTATCAAAACAGAATGCATACGGTCCATTTTCCAGCTATCGTTGTATAGCGAGAACTTTCCTGGCTTCTTTTGCAGCACGTGATTACGGTCTACTATTTATGAAAGTTCCCATCCCCCAAAATCAGTTTAAGCAGTGGATGCTAAAATACCGCACAAAGACAATCGTCCATTAGACATACCACTTGGGTGTCTCAAAACACAATTTTTATATTTTTATGTTTTAAATATTCTCATTTACAGAAAATGATGGTGTTTTATACGCACGTTCACGCACATACAGACACTCATATATATGTTCATAAGTGTATATATATATATATATATATATATATATATATATATATGTATATATATATATATATATATATATATATATATATATATCATATATATATATATATATATATATATATATATATATATATATATATATATATATATATATATATATATATATATATATATATATATATATATATATATATATATATATATATATATAATATATATATATACTTTATAATAAAAGTTTGACGAAAAGAAATATTTTATAATAAAAAATGCTTATAAATATTTTATAACAAAATTTATGTCACGAAATGATAAAAAGGAAATAACTCTTTAAAAATCAGTTGTATTATAACACAAAATATAATTACTAAAGCGTATATAAAATAAAATAAAAAATAAGCTAGCACAAGATCTGTACAAAATTTCTTTTCATCTTTTATCTGAAAGGTAAACGTAAGTTTAAAATAAGTTTCGATATGCTGTATCAGGCTTTTTTCCTTTATCTCTGTTTCGTCCATTTTCTACGTACAAAATCTTTTTTATATAATCTTTAAAAAGATTTTTTTATCGAAAAAGCTTAAAAATTTTTTTATAGATGCAAACAAAGAGAAAAATACAATTTCGAATAAAACAAGAAAAAGTTTGGTTGAAGAAATATTTATTTTTGATTTAGATAAACTTAGGTATTCACATTAGAATCGTATCGCTTAACTTCAAGGCAAGAAGAGAATAATTTTTTTTACTCATGTATTCACATAAATTAGTTCTTTTTTTTTATAAAAATAATGTAATTTGAAGAAAATATTGCTTTAAACAGAAGTTTTTGCGCTAAATAGAACTGCTCAAAAATTATGTTATTCAGTAAATTATTATTTTTCAAAAGTAAGCCTTAATGAAAATAGTAATATACGCTTAGCTCCAAGAATTTTTTTTTAAATTTCATTTTTGAAATAGTAACTTTATATGTATTAGAATTTGTCATTAATTCAGTTAATAATGTAGAAAAAACTTTGATAAATTTCAAAACATAAAAATAATTATGTTTAGAATATTATTCGCTTTTAACTGAAGCTTTAAAATATTAAAGATAAGGTTGTAAATTTTACTATAATTTAAATAAATACAGCTAAAAAGTTAAAAACTTTAATTGAACAAGTGCATTAATTCTTAAATTACATTAAACATGAATTTATAAATTATTCAAAAGATATGTATGAAATTTTCTTATTAAATTAGCAATAAATTTGGATAATTAATTTTAAAAATATTTAATTTTCCTTATTTTGAAAATACACAATATTAATTAATGATATTTTATTTCAAAACTTTTTGTAAATCAGTATTAAAATTACAATAATTTATATATTTTTTTAAAACTATGTGTTTTAGATTGAACTATATTATGCATAGATACATTTTGAAAATAGAGATACATCTTGAAAATTAAAATTTTGATTTCTTGATTGTAAAAAAATATTTTTTTATACTTATACATACATTTTTTATTTTTTTATTTAGACCAAGAATAGTCTTCATTTAACAATTGTTTCAAAATAATAAATCTAAATAGAAAAAGTAAGTGAAGTTTATCCGTGGATTTTTTTACACAATAAATGGAAGATTTATGCCATAATTAATGGAAGATTTTTCATTTATTTCTTTGATTATATTATATCATGTACTGAGAAATATCAGTAAACTTCATACTGTGATGGCTTAAATTCCTCAAAATTCAAATTAAAAACCAACTTTATATTATTGTATAAAATACGGATATTACTGGAAATAAATTTAACTAAAATTCATCATAATGTGCGTATTACAGTACTTAATTTACTGATAATATTTTAATTTTCTTCAAATTAGTAAGAACCCAGTATTATAGTTAATGTAATTTGATTCAAAATATTATTGGAAATATGTGCCATCTTTTTCAATCCGTACTAAAGAATATCCCTGAAAGATGATTAGGTACATTTAAGATTGATATAAATACTATGTATGTTTTTGATTGTGTGAAGTTAAGGATTACGTGCATTCAGTATTGTTTTAAGGACTAGGTACTTTTATAATCGATTTGAAGATTTGGAAAAAAGTCTATTTTTAACATGAAATATGGCACAATAATATTGAGGAGTTTTCTCTCTGGCTGTGGCATATCATTAAATTTCCTGAAACAACAATCCCTTTTATAGCTAATTTTAAACTAATTTTTAATAATTTTTACCGAATTAAATTTCACTATGTAATTAATTTAGCACAATATATTGTATTTTATTTATCTCAAATATATGTTCCTTGATTGCATAGAACATTATATTCTTGAGTCTTACTAAACATTTACTATATTTTCATTAGAATTAGGATTTTATGCATCATCATTCAAATACGATCATAATAATAGTTCTATTCATTTAACTTTTTCATTATCTGGTGGGAACAAGAAAAATTTTTCTCCTTGATCGATTATTCTTATATTTAAACATAAAATTACTTTAAAAATGTTCTTTTTAAGGAGAAATTTCAGCACTTTTCACTCCTCAAACTTTATTATTTATTGCTAACTAACTGGAGAAAAACAGCGAGTTTATATATCTTTGTTTATAGACATTCTATTTTTAATAAGATTTTTGCGTCATTTCTTTTCATAAATAAAATTCAAAGGCAGTTAAGCCTAGATACTAGTAAAATATACTTACATGTTAATATACAAATTACTTGAATTTTATAAATTTATAAAAACGGCACTTTTATCACTTTTGCTTATCTACTGTTTGTATTTATGACTACTTTACAGCATCTCATAAAATTTCAAATAATTTGTTTTCTATGTTAAAGTATATCATATATATCATGTTACCGGTCATTATATTGATAAATTGCTTTTATACGCATCATGTAAATTTATACTTTATTTGTATCAGTGATTACTTTCAAAAGTTCAACATGATTCCATTATTATAATGTTTTTTTTAAATTTGATTTAATTTATACTAAGCAGGGATACACAAAATGTCCTTAAGTATAGTGTTAAAAAATATATTTTATATTTGCAAATTATTAAGTTATATGCAATTTTTGTAATTTCAGTTTTTATTATAAAATTAAATATATCTATTAATGATTATACCCAGGCATGCAAAATAAGGACATAATAATATTTTTTTCAAATTTATCAATATATTTGTCTATCTGTCTATAAATATCTATATATACTGACATACATACATACATACATAAATAATTTTTATGTAAATCAGAAAAATACAGTAAGACATACAAATCAAGACATTATTTTTTAGTGGACAATGAAATCTCTTTTTGCTGAAATTCAAAATGTTCCTTTTATCTATGAGTAAATTTTAGCTTGCTTAACAAATCATCTTGATTATTTTGATTTTTTTATCGATACGATATTTTGCATAAAGAAGAAATCAATAAAAGAGTCTTATAACGTTATATTGTCCGGAAAAATCTTAAGATATTAATCAGAATTTGCTTTTTAAAATCTTTGTGTTACTTCGTTTGGTTGGCAATGAGAAACGTAGTGGAATTTATCAAATTTCTGGTATATCATCCATCTATCCCGATATATTTGATCTGAAAGAAAGATATAAGATTCTCCGGGGAAACATGAAATTCGATTCTTAATATTATTCTAAAATCGAATTTCAAATAAGAATACATTTGTAATATAGCTAACTGTTGCATTCGAGGAAACATAATCTCATTTTCTTGAATCCGTTTTTCAATCTATGTTCAATTACGCAAGATGCACGCGAGAATTACGAAGGAAGTTGTAGAATATTTTTGCACGGTGAGTTGGATTGTATAGATTTGTTTTTATTTTTATTTTTTTTAATATTTATTCGAATTTATGTGAGCAGAGGAAATTATGTAAGCTTAATTTTTATCAGAAATAAAAATGTAAGAAATAGGTACTCGGTTATTATTTTTAGAAATTTTCCATTTTCATTTAATCTGGAAAATTGCTAAAAATGTTATATATTTAAAATTTTAGAATATCAAAAATGATTAATTGCTTGTAAGACTTAATTATCCTTTTTCCTTTACTGCCTTTTTCATTACTAATGATATATCTTACTTATTAAAATCGATTAAATTTCTTTCCAAAAAAATAATTTCATTAAAATTATCTTACATCAAGAGATATTTGAAACAATTTTTAACAATTCTTAGTAATAATTGAATATTAAAAGTTAAAAGAATTAATTTTTGTTGTGATTATTTAAGTTTGAAAAACAAAAAAATTCTAAAATTTTAAATTTGTTCAAAAATATTATATGTTTATTAAAGTAATTTCCTTAGTAAAATAATAATTCAAAAATAATAAGAAAACTATATTTATAAAAAGTAACACATAAAATAAATGCTTATAAATTGATGCATAAATATTTTAAGAAAAGGAAATAAAAAATTAAATATTTAAATTGTTTTAATTTCTTATAAATTTAAAATTACTTTTTAATAAATATTAAAAAATTACGATTTGTTGCCGAAAAAAATACTTAAGAGTTTTCAAAATTTTTTCTTTTAGAACGCATGAATATGATTCTCTATTAATGAAAATTCCTCTTAAAAGATTATAGCAGTAGATTATTAAATACGCTTTGCGTCATTTTAGAACTGTTATATTATCCATAATACAGTGTCAAACGACTTTCAATTACTTCTTAAGAAAACTGAAGAGAAATGAAATTTTATTTAAAATGAAAAAATCTTAATATGCACTGAATTGATATGTGACTGCAAGAATATTTTTGTATATGTTCTTTCAATAGTTTTTAGTATTCTAAATGCCAAAATATACTATAAAGTTTATTGAAAGATATTTGAAACATACATTTTGACTAAATTTCTACTTTTTCCTTATGCTTCGCTCTCAATCATAGAAAGATTTAAAACTTAAAATTTTTGAAAAGCAAAATTTAAAATTTTGTGAAAAGTTAAAATTTTTGCAAATGCCTTCAATCAAGGATTGAAAGAAATGTAAGCATTGCATAAGGCATAAAAACTTTAAAATATTATGTTAGAAATGGTGACATTAATAAGAATTGTAATTAAGTAATCAAAAATGAATCTGGGCGCATCTGTTCAATGTAAATAAGATACTCAATACGTAAGCATTTTTATTGTTGCTAAGGCAACAAAATATTGAAAATAAAAGGGCATTGAAAATAAATAATCAAATGAATTTATAATGTTATTATCAACACCTATATTTATTTAATTACTATTAATTATGATAATATTTTGCTTTCTTTATTAGCTACACGTTAACTTAAATATATTCATCTTTAATAAGACTAGATTTTTTCCTTTTCTAAAAACTATTTTGCTGATAAAAGCTTAAAGATGAAGAACGTCTTCTTTAAATTGAAACTCTCTCTATTACTCACTCTTCTTGCACTTTTTGTTATATATTTCAGATTGTATCTGTCAAACTTGGACCTGTCGTAAATTAAAATAGTGAAATAAGTTCTGTCAGATAATTGACACTACCAATTTTCTTCTACTTATAATTTCTGCTGCACCAAGGAAAGCAGCAAAAACAGTCACCGCACTGCTAATTCATGGTACTGTTGATATGATTTCATTGTGGATTCTTGTAGCCTTTCCAAATCTATAATACGACAATGTAATGTTGAAATATATATAAATATATATATATATATATATATATATATATATATATATATATATATATATATATATATATATATATATATATATATATATATATATATATATATATACATATATATATATATATATATATCCGACTTGAGATTTCCCTGGATATTTCTTACTTTTGACGCTGGACTATCTGAAAAGTTTCAATATGGGAACTGCCTTTTTTCTAATGTCAGTAGCTTGAAGGTATACCTTTTGTAGATATAAATACATAGTATTGTTTATTAACTTTTGATCTGACTTATCTCCTCTGTTAATGAAACTCACGGTACATTTATATATAATTAGCTCATTCGCCATATATCAAATGCTTCTAGGATTGCCTTGCTGAGTTTTCATGAATATATCTTTAAAGCTTAAAATTTTTTCTTTATAATTATATTAGACAAAAAATTTGTGTAGCAATTTAAAAACATTGGAAGCGCTCCAAAAATATTTCTATAGAATATTTCTATAGAAGACTATGAATATGTAAGATATACCTGTTTTTTCATAGGAATTAGTAATAGTGTAAAGGAAAATAAATAGCTGAAGTATTAAAATATTTTTGAGTAAAAAATATGTGTGTTTTTGTCACACACACACACACACACATATATGCATACATATATACATACATACATACAATATATATATATATATATATATAGTTTTGAAAACTGGAACTTTTGAAAACATCTCAAAATCACATTAGTTAAATTTATAAAACTAATAATAAATTTAATATAATAATTCAAATATATTATGTAAGAGATGCATGCTAATTTGTGTATCAAGTACGTATAACAGATTCATAATAACATATGCAAGGATTTCGATTTTATCTTGATGAAACATTTATGAAATTTTATAATGCAAATTTTTTCTTTTAAAAATACTTTTTAAAACCTGAAATATGTGATAATTATTCTTTTTATGCAATAACAATAATTTTCAAATTTTAAGAAATATTTTTGTAAGTTGCTTATATTTAAAAGTAATTAAAATATATTTTAGCATGAATTAGTGCTAAGTAAGTGTTTTGGCATTAATTAATGTTGATCAATGTTTAAAATAATGTTTTAAAAATAAAATAATATTTTATTAATAAATGAAAAAATTAAATCTTTTTTCAATAAAATCACTTTTCTGTATTAAAATAATTTTTAATTCACAATTATTATCAATATAATCTTGTTTTACATTTTGTGTTTTATATTTTCTTTGCTTTTTACTTGAAAAAGGATATATGAATGCAGCTTTTTGGTTTTAAATAAATCTCGCTTTCAAACAAAATAAAATGAAGCATTTAGAATAAAAATTTTTATAAGCATTATTGAAATTAATTAAAATTCAAGTTTTTATATTTTTGTTTGATTTACTTATAATAAATATGAGTATACATTGTTTTTATTCATGACTTCATGTTTACTATTTTTGATTAATATATTCTGGAATGTCGTATGAAGATAAACCAAATTGATAAGAAGTCTCAAATGTCTATCTTGCCTCACATTAGTTCCGTAAAGACATCGTAAAAATTTCTACTTTTTTAATAAAATTAACATATAATATTTAAATAAACTATGAATTTTCAAAATGAATTTATGTCATGTAAGCTCTATGAAATTAAATATATATATATATATATATATAAAACTATGAAAATCATTTGTAAATGATGTGAAGAAAACTAAAATTTTTTTTTTTCATTGAAAAAAATTATTAAGCTAAATTCTAATACATTTAAGTAATTATTACTTTTTGCCGAAACAAAGAAATATATTTGCCCAAATGAAAATATCTCAGTAATATCCTTGAGAATAAATAGCAATAAAATAAAAGTAAGAAAATAGTTATTGAAATATTTTGATACATTTTATAAGACTAAAATATTTCCAGTTGCAATGATACTGTGCAATATTTTGATGCCACAAATATGTGAGGTTAATAAAATGAATTCATTGGTGTTGATATGCCTCCTTTGATAAAAGAAAATCTATTGTAACAACTGTTAAATAATTTTTTGGCTTAGAAATATTTTCGCAAAGAAATTACTTATCAGAAATATTATTGAAGAACGTCTTAAAGTTCAACAGAAAAGTGTTCTGTATAGAACTTTTTTAAATTTTATTGATTAAAATAAATGTTGGTGTCCTCTGAGGGAAAGTATATCTACTTCCTCCTTTCCAAATTGAAATTTAGTGTGCGTAATTCCTAATTAGTTTACTTATTTGATTAATCAATTAGGTCCTGATAATCATTCGTCAGATCATTACAGTAATTGGGGAATTACGCTTAAAAGAAAAAAATATCCTTACACAATTTATAAATTTCTCGCAAACTGTATAAAGTCGACTTGTAAGATATTTAAGATTCAATTTGTTCTTAAATATAGTGTATTTGATTGTTTACATAAAGGAAATAATGATATTCCAAAGGGAACTCTTTAATTATCCTAACTTAATCCTTAATATGAATAATTTTGTATTCTTTCTCTGAATATCTAAAAACAAAGCTTTATAATTATGCATCAAGTCAACACCAAATTTTAATTTATTAGTTTGTTGATAAAAGGAACTTAAAAAATTCATAATCTACTGATTCAGAAAAAATAAAAAAAATATTCTCTAAAAAAGAATATTTTTTTCCAGTTTTGGTAAAATTTTTCAAAAATAAACTCTACAATATTCCTTACATACATTTGCCAAAACTTTTTTAAAATTCCTCATATTTAACCTATTGCATAAATATGTTTCTAAACTTTGTATATTCTATGTATGTTGATTAAAAATATGCATAAGCAGTTTGCAATTGAGATTATCCAAAAATAATTATATATTTCAGCAAGCATCTAAGAAAATGATGATAAAGGAACAAACACTTTTCTTAATACAGTATTTTGTATTACTTCTACAAGGAATTTTCTATGAAGTATGAATTATTTATTTATTAGGAAAATTTTTATTTCTGAAATTTGGACATGATATGCGAATAATCTTTAAAAAATAAGGATAAAATTATTTAGTAAGTTATATGATATACAATGACAAGCAAATTCATTTACTGGATAAGTATCAGCTGATACTGAAATTAACAGCTTACAAAGACGTTGCTGGAATTAGATTATTTAAAAATAGGTATTAAACTTATCTTTTCATATTATAAATTGCATTTAGATGTGTTCATTAAATTCACAACTGATAAAAGAAAATGTATAGTTTTGAAATGATTAAAAACTTAAAATAATATAATTTACTGACCACATTCTAGTTTTTTTAAGCATCAACATACTTACATAAGCATGTGAATTTGCATAGAATTGCTGTAATTGTCTGAAAAATTTAGAAAAGAGTAGTTGGAAAAATAAATAAATATACGCCAAGCCATCCAAAATTCAATAACCTAAAGTTATCATATATACATATTATATGAAATTTACATCATGTGTTTTCAGCGATGAGGCATTATTCCCATTACTGAACATACGCACATCACGAGAGACCTGAAAGAGTTATATATATTAAGCGGTGAAGAGATTACTGATTTGAAGTAAGGCAATTGATTTTTGATTCATGTTTTGCTTAAGCAGTTTAAATATATCTCATTGAATGTATGAAACATCTTTTGAGCAAATGTTTTAGGTCGACTAATGAGGAAGCTTCTAGTTATTGTATATTAACTTTCAGAGAAATCAAAGATTGTTTTGAACAGAACCAAGCAACTACGATGTGGTTCTATGATTGATGGATGCAGCAGCGAAAGGTAAATGATGGGGCTGACAGCACCCATTTCATTGAACCATTGCACGTGATAAAAGACATATTGTGAACAGCAAAAAGAATTCAAATTAATATTAATGTTATTATTATTAAAATTTAGCTCGTTCCTTTCCTCATCACTTGCGGCAGAGTGAAATATATGGAAGAGGTCCATCCCTATATTTATAATTTACTCAAAACCACAAAAGTTTGTACCAATAGAGGTGCCATGAATGACGCACATAGACAACAGAAAGGAACGACTTGTATTTACTGACGAGCCCCGCTTCTACCTGAAATACCATCATGGTTGGATTCGAGTCTGAAGATATTATGTTGAGAGACTGCTCAGCTGTTTCTTTATGTATCGTCACATTGGTCCTGCACTGATTTCGTGGTTTATGATAGTGTTGGATTTCTCTTCTGCATCCCTTTACTGCACTTAGAACATGCTCTTATTTTATGCATTGCTGGTACACCTATCAGTCAGTGCTACATCTTAGGAGTCTTAGAGTCCTTGATTCTAGCAAATTTTTAGCGATTATCATAAGCTATATTCCAAGAAGGTAACACATTACCATAGTTATTATATATTGTCAAGAGTTCTTCCTGACCCATCAGATTGAATTACTTCCAAGGCCTGCATTTTCTTCATTCTATTGCCAATCAAAAACATGTGATTCATGCTTACACAGCAAGTGGTCAGAGATACCCCACCCAATTTTACACTATATCAATATTTAGAAAACATAGAAGTAGCACGAACTGTTATACTCCAAGAATATATCCAAAGCCGCTTATATTCTATGCAGAGGCTGTGCAGTAGATTTTGTAGACAATAGTAGCCAGATTGGCAACGATTTCTAATCATCCACTTTCCACACGAGGTTGTAATTTTAATCATACATTTGATCTTCGAATAACATATTACCTACCAAAATACACTTTACGATCTCTGGCTTTTCTTCATGTTGCATTTGGGGTATCCAGTAGTATATTTACAAAGTGCATTAATTTAATATGTGATAATTTTTATTTTATCTTCTATTTTTCAATTTTTAAAAAAATTTAAATAAATTATATCTTCTGTTATATTTGCCTATAAATTACTTTTAAATTATTAGAAAACTGAAAATCATTCTTCTATTACACAGACTACAATCTACACACAGACGTTTAATTAATTATTTTATCAGAACTATTTAAGTCACACGCAGTACCTCATATGAGATAATAGAAGATTTTTAATCAAATCAATTCACATTCATATAATACGAAAAATATTATAGTTTTATTTATTTCTGCATACAAAAGCTACATACTTAAAGTTTTAGTTAACACAGATCCAAATATCATATTGGGCAAGTAATGTTTCGTCATTGGCGAAACACTGGAAGAAGCAAATTCTACTGTTCTCATCACTCTCTCCAGCACATTGACAGGTATGTTTAACTTTTCTCTGCATGTTTTATACAGCTCTTTCAAAGTTTGTGGGTGGTCAGTATAAACACGTGACATTAA
This sequence comes from Latrodectus hesperus, assembly GCA_037975125.1. Taxonomy (NCBI): domain Eukaryota; kingdom Metazoa; phylum Arthropoda; class Arachnida; order Araneae; family Theridiidae; genus Latrodectus; species Latrodectus hesperus. The sequence continues at coordinate 105,804,981 of CM075852.1, read as the reverse complement.
AAACCTCAAAAAAATTACATAGGTCCAAATTGGGAAAACTCACTGGCAACTCCAAATTGTCTCTCATTGAAATGAGGCACGCGAAAAAATAAGTCTCTACTACAAATGCATGGATTTCATTACTCCATTACTCCAACGCCTTATAGAGACTGAATAATAATATCACACAACTTATACATTCACATATAAATCTATACACACCCATATATATATATATATATATATATATATATATATATATATATATATATATATATATATATATATATATATATATATATATATATATATATATATATATATATATATATATATATATATATATATATATATATATATATATATATATATATATATATATACAGGTAACCCTCCTATAACACGGTAGTTAGGTTCCTAGAAAATGCCGTGTTGTGTGAAATCGTGTTGTATGAGACCCAGAACTAGTACGAAAAAGGGGGTTACGTTCCAAAAACTTATTAAAAACAAATATTTTTTTTAATTCGACATAAACAACTCTTAATTTTTATTAAATAATAAATGTATATCCAACACAAAGTAAGAAAAAAATATTTTAATCTAACGCAACCCTAATTTAATGAATTAATTCGTCGTCACTGCTCAGTACAATCAACCGAGAACGTCTTTTGGATGGAACTATATCGCCTTCACTTTCAGAACTTTTTTCTCTATTTAAAGTTTTTGTATGTTTTCCCCTCTTAAAAAAATCAGTAATCGAGCTTTTCTGACTAGTTCTTACTAGGTCATTGTAAATTTCGCGGTATGGAGTTAAACAGTTTTGCAGCTCCTTTTGAATTTTCGACTTCTTTCCGTGGAAGGGTCTGTTTTCAAGAAAAATGACTCGAGATTTTCCGCTAAGCATAGGCCTTCTTGTAATTCTTTTAATGTTAAATTCTTAACTGCACAATCTTCATCAGAGCTAGCGTCCTCAAAATCTATTTGATTTGCATCCAGGGATGCCATTTCTATCAAATCCGCTTCGTCAACTTCTTCCACTAATAATTCTTGAATGTCTTCAGTATCCATATCCACAAAACCTTTGCCTCCGATTGATTTAGCGACTTTTAATATGGCACCAATTTCGTTTTCTGATGTTTCACGCATGTTTTCTGTTTCAACTGAAGAGGGCCATATCTTCTTCCAACACGCATTTAAGTTTGATGTTTTTATTTCTTTCAGCGACAAACATATGATTTCGATACAGTGCTTGATTGAAAATTTCTTCCAAGCTTCCATTACGCTAATTGATTCCGAATCGGTTGCATCTAAAATCCACTGTAAGGGTCTTCTTATATAATACGTTTTAAAGGTATAAATAATACCTTGATCCAATGGTTGGAGCAACGAAGTAGTGTTAGGTGGTAGGAACACTATTCTGACGTTGGGATGAGTCAAATCTTGTGGGTGGCATGGAGCGTTATCTAAAAGTAATAGCACCTTAAAGCTCAAATTTTTCTGCCTTAAATAACGCTCAACGCTTTGCACAAAACAATTTGAAAATCAATCTTTAAATAAATTTCCTGTTACCCAAGCTTTTGGATTTGCTTTCCAGTATACCGCCGACCGATAACAAGCTCTAACATTGGAACAAAACGTTGTTATAGGATGACGTGTTGTAGAAATTTTCCCGCAATTTACGAATCGTGTTATAGCGAAACCGTGTTATAGGAGGGTTACCTGTATATATATATATATATATATATATATATATATATATATATATATATATATATATATATATATATATATATATATATATATATATATATATATATATATATATATATATATATATATATATATATATATATATATATATATATATATATATATATATATATGAGTGGTTAGCGTTCATGACTGCTGAGCTGTGCGTAACGGGTTCGAATCCCGGTTCGGGCATTTTGTTACTTTCTTTCTCTGTTCTCTCTGTCCTTTCTTTTGTGATGATGTATGAATGTGGCCCACCCTATAAACGGGTTTGTGGTGGTATAGTGCTACTGGCCATCGTGACTTGATTCTCAGGTGCCCGCTGGGTAACGACAAAGGAGTAGCAGTTTCTGGCCTTGTTGTTGCATAGGATTCGCGTCACCCAAGTGCCCACAGTTGAAAATATATATATAATCTATATATAAATGTATTAATTTACGAACTCAATAAGATTATAAAAATGTTTAAATTATAACTATTTAAAAAACTATATTTAATTAATGAAATATTAAGGAATTAAAACGTAGTTATTGTGTGTTTAAGTTTAAGTGTCAGATATGTGTGTGATTTTAAAAATAATGAAAATATACTAGGGTGCAATATATATATATATATATATATATATATATATATATATATATATATATATATATATATATATATATATATATATATATATATATATATATATGTATAATAATCCAACGCAAATAAAGCTTTAATACAAAAGTATCTTAAAAATCCATATGTTTACTTTTTAAATTTAACTATCCATTAAAAAATATTTGTTTCAAGAAATAAAAGTAAACTAATAAATAATGACTCTTTAAGTTTAAAACTTAATTAAAGGTAATTTATCATTGTAAGCACTAATTAAATTTATGGCACCTAAATTTACTTAAACTTTATATCTTGTTACAATGTAATAAAGCAGGCTTTCTTTTGAAAAATTATTTTTTCTACAAAATTGATACTTTAGTTGTGTGTGTAATTTAAAACACCAAATAAAGTTTTATTTTATTACATTAAATCATTATTTAGTAGAAATTTCTCATATCTACTTTTTGTTTCAGTCATTAATCTTAATTTTTATTCTATAATAGAAATATTGCTATTTCGATTGTATTTTGAGCTTTTATGATTAGTAAGTTTTTATCTTTGTGTGTGTGTGTATTGTGTTCCTAAAATTGTGACAAGAAGTTTTTTTCTAATTTACTTATGCCGATGCACTTAATTTTCGATTAAGAAATGAATTAAATATTTTAATTTTATTTCATAAATGTTTTATTTCTTCTTTAAACCATTTCCCAAAAAATAAGTTAGGTTTGATTATTTGATATGCAAATCGATAAAAACTCTCAGAATTGAAATACCAAAATAAAAATGTAAGCTTTGAAATTTAATCAGAAAAATTTTGAAATAAACTTTAACTTTTGGAAGTAATGATAATATTTTTAATTTGACTTTACAAATGTATAATAATTCTATAATCAAATTGCATTAATTACTAATTTTGTTCTGAAATAATTTTATTATCTACCCTATCAACTAACAATGGTATTTTTCACACAGCTTTAATACTGTGGATATTTGTTTTGAGCTAGAGAATTTATATAAAGCACATCATTCATGCTTGTCACTATGAAAAACAAAATGTTTATTTATTAATTTTATGATTCTTTAATCAATATACTAATAACTCGTTTCCCTGATTCAATAGAATAAATTTGTAGCTAAAATAAGCGGCGTTATCCAGGATTTTTCTATTATGTGAAATAAATTGGAAAATTTCTTTGTTTTTAAGTGCACATTAAAAAAATCAAAGCAATTAAATTGTTTTTTAGCATAATTTTATTTTTTCATGAATTCAGTAAAATAGCATAATTGATGTGTAAGCTGTTTTTAAAATATTTTGTAATTTATCTAGTCTACTTTAACATTTCTCTTTAATTTATTAAAATATATATATATATAAATACCATATTTTATAATTCCTTATTTTTGAACATTGTGTTATAAATTAAAATTATTTTAAATTCTTGGCTAGTAATGTTTTGAGGAATTTCTTTAGTTTTTAATTAAATAGGTAGCTTATCTAGAACAAATAGTAAAGAAAAATATAATTCTTACATATCCCTAACAAATTTCATTTTACACAATAATTCAAACTAATTATAATTTTTCAAAAGTTTGAGATTTTTGTAGTTCCTAATAGTGTTATTGTTACATTTTATTAGATTATAAATAGTTTTGTTATGTTATTTTATTGCATAAATTACATATTTACATAAAAACCCTATATTTATTTCGATAAAACTAACTATATTTTAAGCCATAATTTTATTTAACTTGCAGCAAAAATGATTCTATTTTCATACTTCCAAAACTATTATGCTTAAAAGATAAATGCCAATGAACTGTATTTTTATATATATTTAAAATACTTATATAAGTTTAATAAGGAATATTTTTAAATACAAATTCAATAAGGAAATTATAAAATACATTTTTCTTATAGTCTATTGAATAAAATGATTTAGATGTAATTTTTTTGATAGAACAAAATATATTTAAATCATCATGTTATTTAACTAACAGCAAAAATAATTCTATTTTTAACTTGAATAACTATTATATTTAAAAGATAAATGTGAATAAACTGTATTTTTATATATTTTTCAAATACTTAAATTTAATAAAGAAATTATGAAATACATTTTTCTTGTAGTCTATTGAATAAAGTGATTTAGAAATCTTTCAGGAATTTTCAAACAAATTGAAAGTAGTAAGCTACTCAAAATAGGTTTAGGAAAATAATACAATGCTGCCGTATTTTTTTGTAAATAATGAGAGATATGTCAAATATACTTGAAATACACACAGTAAATAAATGAATTTCTGAGGTAAAACTTCCTTTTACTGTAATAAAATCTGTTGTTTAGATATTGGTTGGTTCTAAAGATAAAAATAACAATTTTGTTAACTTAATCCGTTTCAAAATCAATCATTAATATATAAACTTTTTGCGAATTATTTTGAATTTTTCTCTTTCAATACATTTTAAGACTTTCTTATTTCCAGTCTATTTTTTAAAAGATTTACTTTGCAACTATCAATCTTGAATCGATTTTGCCCTTACTTAAAATTGACCCTTTGACTTATAATTGGAAATAATTAATCTTATTATTTTTAAGAAATTAGTTGGTCAAATTTTACTTAATAGTATAAAATAAAAAAATTATTTAAATAACAAGTTATTTGCGATATTAAATTTCAGAATGTGTGTGTGTTTATACAAAAGAAACACAATTAAAAATCTTAGATTTGCTTAAATAAACTTCAATGATAAATCAGTTTGTAATGAGCTTAAAGAAAATAAAAATATGCACTATACTACAAGTTAAATAGAGTTAAAGTCATTTTAGTATTTAATTTCTGAAATTATTTTGTAAGTTATTACGCATATTTTTGCAACCGGTAATCTTTAAGCTAAGAAACTACATAAAGTTTCGTTATTCATAAGATTGTAATTGCCTTTGTATGTCCTTAAGACTATAATGTACGGAATTTTATAAAGTATAAATAATAATAATAACTATATAATCTATACAAAAGAATGCATATTTTGCTTGACCGCCGAATCCATACGGAATGGATTGAACCTCAGAACACTGATGCCCAGCTAATGTAAATTAATGCTAAAGATCAATGAGTAAACAAAAGATCAACAGAAATGAACAAGAGGTGTAAAACATAAATTGTATTTCGTTTCAAAATTATGATTAGAGCGTTTTAAGAAATTTAAACTGTAATTGGTGCTAATTTTAACTCATTGTAAAGTTGCATATGAAGCAATGTAATTAATTAAAAAATGTTTCTGTGTTTCGGAATTTTTTCGTTTGAATAATGTGTCTGTTTACTTGTAATTATAAGTTCTATCCTTCTGAAGCTCAAGCTCATTTCGGAGTCCCATAAAGTTTATTTTCAATGTATTCCTTCTCGTGTAGACTAATACGGCAATAAGCAGGTGGATAGACTGGTCAAAAAGGGCTGTTACCACGACAATCCTTCCTCTTCAACACTTACCTTTTTAGGACATCAGTCAGGAATTTCGAAAGGGTTGAGGATTCCCCCTTTCCATCATTCGTATGCAGGCAAAAAGCCTGGCTCGTCATTCCCCTCCAATTGTGACAAAGCCTCTAGAGCCGCAATTTCCAGACTAGCAAGCGGCCACTTTAGGGGTCTCACGTATTTCGAAGGCAGGAAAATCTTTGAGATCTTCTCTAAATGTAAAACTGAACAGGCTTCTCCTGGGCTGTTTGGGACTTTCCAGAAAGGATATATACTCATGCCCCCTTCTGGTCCTCGATTTCTTTAGGGCAAACGGTTTGCTGGACCTTGTCTGACTTCGTCAGACATTTGAAGGATAATTTAAATCACCTTCTTTCTACTGCCTCAAAATAATATTTTGTAACTTACATTTTTTTCCGAATGAAAAAAAAAGTTATTTTTTGCGTAGATTTAATATTTAATATAACCTTGCAAGAAATATTGCTGTTATTATAAATAAAGTAAATAATGACAATGCTAGATACAAAAGATGTTATCCATTTTCAAGGAAATTCATTTTTTATTTATTTATTACAGTTCTTAAGAAACAAAACTTAGAAAAATGTAAATAATCTTTTAAAAATAAGATTAATTATAGCTTACGGAATTCATTGGTGTTCAGACAAAGAGGATTTGAATGTGACTTTATAAATAAATAAATACACACACACACACACACACACACACACACACACACACACACACACACACACACACACACACACACACACACACACACACACACACACACACACACACACACACACACACACACACACACACACACACACACACACATATATATATATATATATATATATATATGGAGAGAGAGAGAGAGAAAGAAAATTTCAAACTATAAAAATGTAAAAAATAGTTGGTTTTATTTTTATTGAAGAGTTTATTCATTTATTTAAGTTCAGAATAGTATAAATTAGCTTATGTTAGGATTTCAAAAAGTCTGAAAGTAAAAGATTTTATACAAAGCATTAGTGAAATAAAAATCTATAATGCTTTTAGTTTTGTTATCAAAGAAATTAATTTATCGTTGTTACGTTACATTAAAATAAATCTTATTTATATTATTTCTTTAAACTTAAAATGACTAGTTATATTGAAAATTTATGTTTACATGACCTAAACTTGAAATATTTTCAATAATTATATTAACTATATAAATAGGCTTCATTTGCCTGTAAATGTGAAAAATACTTCTAGGAATTTTATTAGAGATTAGATGGATTCTTAAATTATTTTCTAAAACATTTAATTTTAAAAAAATAAAAATATTTCAGATTTCTTAGTTTTTATGGTCGTATATATAATAAGTAACATCTCAAGTAAGTATCTAAATATCGTTTCATTTCAGGAAAACATTATTTCTTATTTGAATGAACATAAAAACAAACTAGTGTTTTTGTATGGATAAACATGTCTTATGAAACATTTTATTTCGACACATAATCAATGTTTGTAAACTCTAAAACACTTAGATAATAAAGAGTTTCTCCATGCAGAATTAATTGGTAAAACAATTAATTTGCATTTCAGATAAAAGATCTGCATTTGACAAGCAATTTCCTTTTTAACGTAGAATTTAATGATATCTTCAAAATAGAATAATTTGTATTTTAGTTTCATTAATGATATTTGATTTTTTGAAGTAGTTTATTTAGTAGCAATCTTTTAAATTAACATGATCATAGGTTTTATTTTGACATTTAGATGATGATTGTTCAATTCTGATCTTTCCTGTAAGATTTTATGTTTTAAAAAATTGAGAAAATATTTTTTTTAAGTTTTTAATTTATTTTCAGGTTTTAATAGGACTCCAGCACTATATTTGTAAATCAAACTTTTTAATATTGCTTATAGTGTAAATCGTAGGAAATGATTTTATATTATTTTTTTATTGTTTGTCAAGAAAATTTTTTTATTTTAAAATATAATCGCAATTTCTTTTTAATAATATGTACGCATATGCTAAAAGGTAGATTAACTCATGCACATTTTATATCTTTCTTGTTCCTTTTTTCCGTATACATCCATAATGTATTCCTAGTAACTATCACTAGCTTCTTTAAGAAATTGTAGATTAGTATAGCATTAAATGCACATAACATCAGCGAAATAACATATGAAAAATGTAAAATTTTTAAAATAATTTTCATTTTAAGCAATTTCAATCCTTGCGAAAAGGAAGATGTAGTTAAGCGAAAATACTCACAAATGATAAAGGAATCAATGAGAAGTGAATAATATAGGAATTCCGATGTAAGTATTTTGAACAGACAAATTGTACATATTCAAAGTTATTAATTATAAATTACAGCAGTAATACTTTTCACATCTCGACAAACGCTCAGAAGTTTGAAAATTTAAAGAGTTTACTTCTTCCTCACTTAATAAGTTCTCCTCGAAATATTAGTACAATTGAAGGAGTATTAGTGTCAATTTGGTGTAGGGTTTACGTCCAACATTGACATAAAATAATTGTTCTAAATGGTTTGTGTTTTTCTGCACACGTACATAATTATTTCCATTAAGTATAATTTTCTTTAGACATGTATATTCATAAGCCGCCGCCTTTATGTCAACAAAATTCTCCTTCTGTCAGCTGATTGATTGATCTGAAAGTATAATAAAATTGACCTAATTATATGTTTCTAGCTTAATGCATTAAACTACTTAATGGATGGAATGGAAGTCGAAAGATTTTGAAAGATACTTATAGCCATACAACTTGATTTCTAAGAAAACTTTTCATACATAGCTTGTGGTTCTTTCATGTTGCAAAAGATGAAAGCCAGAAATCTCAAGTGAAAACTGAAGGACGTGATTGCAGAAGAATTCGAAAAGAGTCTTGCCTTAGTGAATATCATATTTTATAAACAAAACTTTACATTTAAGATACTTTCCCATTTATTGTACCAAATATATTTGAACAAACTTGTAGTTGTTACAAACATTATATTGACAAGTACACTATACAATATACAGTCAATCCAGAAAAAAAAACCACTTTATTCGAAATTTATTCAGATTAAAGTTATGAAATTTGGTGAACAAGAAAATTGTATCTAATGTTAGTTTTTTAAATTCCGATAATTTAAATTAAAAAATTAGCTATTGTCAATGCTTATTTTTATATGAAAACTATTTAATTTTTATTTATGTTTTAAAATGAAATGAAATTGAACTTTTTATATGATAACTAAATATAAAAGTGAATAGTTACTTCTATTAACTATAGACAAAAAAGTAGACATATTTAATTGTTTACATTCTGTTTCAAATGAAAACATAATTGATTCTGATTTCTAGATACAAATGTTTGAACTTTAATTTCAAAGAATTAGATGATCTCACCATATAAAAGAAAAACTTGTAAGAAAATTTATTTATTTATTTAGTTCTAAATCACTTTATATTTTTCCTTCTTGGCCTTTACTTTTGATAAATTATTTTTAATAACCATAATATATTAATTAATTACAAATTAGGTTTATTATATTAATTTTAATTAAAAATGAAAAAAAAGCTTTAAATTGTAAGCACTTTATGAGATGAAAATAAATTAGTATAAATTCACTTTAAAATTATTATTGCAGAAACTTTGTAATAAAATGTAATTATAACAAAAAAATGCAAAAGATATATTCGTATTTTTACAATTAGTACTAAGGGCTAATCATTTCGTTAAATTATATTTGAATTACAATATATTAAACTCATAAAAGATTATTCATAATATTTATTATGAGTGGAAAAATATAATTAGTGTGAGAGAAAAATGTAATTAGACATTTAAATAAACATAATTTTTAACAATTTTAAAAATGTAATGAAAATCATAAATGTTTTGGATTGATTGAGCAAGACTCTTCTCGTGATCTTAATTTGTTCATAGATCAATTTAACATTATCAGTAAAATGAAGTTTAAAATGTTATTAGTATAATAAAGAAAATATATTAGTTTTTCTTTCAAGCAATTTTAAATGTATTCATGACTTCTTTATATGAGTTATTTCATCACTAACATAATTTGTGAAAATCAGAGAAATTCTCAGTATAAGATTTCTTTTGTCTCATATGCTTCAAAATTCGCTAAAAGTTTATATTAAAAAAGTAAAATATTTACTTTTGAATATAATAATTTGATTATAACTGTCAACGATATTTATTTTTACATTAGAACGTTGGAAATTAAATTAATAAAATTTAAGTATACTTAGAAATATTATTATAAAATATTAAACATTAACAGATAACTCAAGTTAAAACATATTATATGATTGCAAGAAAGAAAGATATTTAAATAAAATTTTGAATTATTCCACATAATATGTTTATTAATTAAGGCATTTCTTCTCGTAGAAACTATAATTAAAGTTTTTTTGACATATTTTCAGAAAATTTTTCTGATTTAAATAGAATTATAAATTTAGCTAATAAAACTAATATTTCTTTATAGAGTGATTTAAAATGTTAGACTTTTGGTTTTAAACAGGAAATATTTTAAAAATTATTATTTTCATATGGTTTATAAACTATCCTTTGATTTATCTTAATAATCTAAAATAAAGAGGGAAATTAACTTATATATTTATGGTAAAAAATTTCATGGTAGCTTTAATTATTAATAGATTAAGTATCTCTTACAGGGTTACTTGAAATGAAAAAAATAACTTATACTGCAGAGAAATATTTATTAAATCAATTTAATCAGATTAAAAATTACTGAAATTTAAAAAGTACACAGTATAAAAAGTACAAAGCAAAACAAATTAGTCTAATTTTAACAAATAATACTCATAGTGTTTAATTTATGACATATTTATTTTATATCAAAATACATTCCACTTCAATTCAAAAAGATTTACTGGAAAAAAATCACATAAAGTTACGGAAATTCTCTGTTTCCAAGATCATCTCAACATAAATTCATGGTTGTCTCAAGATGTTTTGAAGAAAGAATCGATATAAGACAAATCTAATGATGTAACATGACTATTGCTTGCTTCTCTGATTTGTTTTTGTGGCTGAGTTGAGCTGAAGAACTTGTTTTATCCATATAGATATATTCCTATTCATGAATAAATCATGCTCAAATAAATAGATGATCGAGGAATGCAAGATAAGATGGAATATGTGTAAATCTTATACGAATTATTCGTAGAATATATGTGCCATATAATTTCCAAAATATGAAATACATAAATTAAATAATAAGTTAACATAATATTTTCTTTATGTGTAATGTAATAATTGTTATGAGTAGTATCTAATGTAATATTTGTTGCACTTTTTAAAATTTTTAATGTGAATCTACACCATAAACACTGTATTGAAAAATTTTGAATAACTTTCTGGTCAGTTACGTACAAAAGTGAATAGTTTTATGTTTTATACTAAAAGAATACACACAATTACAGAGAGCATTTCATTCTTCTAAAGCTATTCTCATAGAATATTTAAATATTTTTTGATAATTGAGATTGTATTTTCATTCAAGTTTGAATTATAAAAATGTTTTTAGAGTAATTAGTTAGTAATTTGATATTTTAAAATCAATAGTGTGATAAATGAAACTAATTAAAAATAAGTAAGGAGAAATTTTAAATAAAAGTATCATACATAAAATTTACAATACAATAAATAATTAATTATTCATAAAATTTACAAAACAATAAATTCAGAACAAATAATGTAGTGAAACATTATGTATGAGTTTTCTCAAACAACCAATTATATTTTACTGCTCCATATCATATGGCAATCATACTATATCATACGATAATATGTGGTGTTATTGAGTTATCTGAAAAATTATTTATATTTCTCAAAATCTTGTTTTAGATTAGTACTGATGACAAAATTCAAATGTAGAAGTAACTATTCATGAGTAGCGAGTTTAAATATGTAAATCTTTTAAACTGTATTTAGCATTTATATTCTTATGACATACATATAATGGTATTTATTAATTTTAATCATCAATGTCATTTTAGAATAAATCATAATATAGTGAATAGAAATAAAACGAATCTATCTTTGATTGTGTATGTGTGTGTGTGTTTTAACAATAACGATTACTACGAATTTTGTAAATAATATAAGTCTTGCTATTTCTTACATTTTCATGTAAGAAAACTCACATTTTTATGGTTATAATAGAATTTTAAAATTTATTAGAGAAAACGTTGATTGAATCACATATGTAATCGCAGTAAGTAAATAAAATAAAACAAAATTAATCATATTTGGAATCACTTTGTGGGTAAAATCATGCATTTAAATGTTGAGGTTAATACAATAAAATAAATTATATTATTGTCATATAATAAGGCAAAAGTATATTTAACACAATAAATTTCATAATGATTAGGGAATCAATAATGCTTTAAAAAATTTAAGTAGTTTAATCAAGTATATTTTTTAATGACACAGGTGTAACAAAAAATCATTGTTGAAAATATAATTTAAAAAGTGCATGTGATTTATGAATAACACAAATCCTCATAACTACGTTAAATATACATAGTTAAAATTCACTAATTTTAAATGAAATTGAGCTCGTTGCGTGACTGCAGTATGCAAGAGGAATTCTTTTTACATTTTATTCCAGCTTTTATATTTACATCATCGTTAAGTAAGAGTTACATTTGATTTCTATAGTAGCAATTTCAGCATTATAATATTAATAACATTTGTATTAAATTATAACTGCAACATTAAAAGATCTTTCATGAATGTCAAAGTCCTATTGGAAGCTCTCTATCAGTATCTATCTATCAAATATATGTATATAATATACATTTATGTACACAGTCCAGTCACCTTAATATGACCTTCACGTTCTTTCGACGTTGAATTTAAATAACCAATCACAGAAAGTAACTGGCAGTTCAGTGCTGTAGAGATTATATAAAGAGTGTGTGAGGACTACGGTAAACACAAAGATCACTGGTGTAATGAAGAAACGCAGACATTTATCTGAAGTCCTACAGAACATGGTCATTAGCTTTCAAGACAAGGGAAGAAGCATTTCCGAAATGGGTAAGATTGTGAACCATGCACATGTCACCATGGTAAAAGTATAGCGTGCATGACAAAATGACACTGTCCAAATGTAGCGACGTGGGGAATGTAGTGTACCACGGACCATAGATGAGAGGGGAGAATGACGACTGAAGAGATAACTTAACACAAATGGACAAGCTATCGCTAAGCAACAGACCACCCAGATGAGGCTAGGGGTTACCAATAGTGCCTCTAAGACTACTGGTCAGTGAATGTTGCAGCATCAGAGCCTCCGAAACAGATGCATGGTTCCTGCACCTAATCTAACTGCAGTTCATCGTCGACGAAGACTGGACTCTGAATATAGCAACTGGATATCCACTGAATATCATTAGGCAGCGTTTTTCCAATGAATCACGTTTTATGCTCTATTAGACAGATTGACATTGGCGTATATGACGAAAAACCTCTTTAAGCAAATATCATGCAACCATTTCAGGAACAATCCGGGCTAGGAGAGGGAACATTATAGAAGTCTGGAGAATGTTTACTTGGTACACTCATCACTGTTGAAGGCAGGATGGATGATAAAAGATATGCATTTTACACAGAAAGTATCCACTTAGATTATCCCTCAAACTTTTATTCCATTACCTAAAATTTTATTATTAATGTACAATTTTATAGTATTCATGATTATGGTGGTTTATATGGTAGGTGAAACAGGTAACTTTTTTAGTTGATCTTTCATTCTTAAAAATGTTAATCTCGACAACAAGAAATAGGGTGAAAAGCAGAATAGTTTTTTTATAAAGATACTTCAGCATAGTAAATTTCTAGTTCTTTTTTTAAGTAGATTAAGAAAATGGGAAATTATTTAATGAAGCATAGTTTTGTAATACCCAACTTATCTCTGCTAAATTTAAAAAATCTGAAACAATCTGATACAGATAGGCTTTTTTTCCTGTTCAATTAATAAATGTTGTTATTTGATGGATTGTTTATATATCTGTGTAAATATTAAAGATTTATGCTCACATTATAAATATTATATTGTTCTGGGTTACTTAATATTTTTTGTACATTTTCTATATTTTTATGAATTAAAACAATCAGTTTGGTATAATTAGCAAAATACAATTAATTGGAAATTTAGTGTGAATTTTCACTACTCCATTACAATTTTTTTATACTTTTATAATAAATTAAAAAAATTATTTTTGTTGTGAATAATGCCACAACTTATTCAGAAGGAATATATTTATTTGATTCTTCAAATAAATATTCATTGCTCCGTATTTATTCAACATATTTATACTTTTCCTGCTTTATACCAATTTTAGTATTAGATTTTCTTAGAATGACAAAAATTTCATACATCTGATTTCGAGTTGCTAAACACCGAAGATATGCAACAACAATACTTTTCTAGCAAATAATTGCGATGATATGAAAATCTTATTTTATAATATAGATAATTATAATATAAATCAAAACATCATAAAATTCATTATCTTGAGTGAAATGCAAAAGGGTGTTAACACAAAATACATACAAATAACGAAGTTTGAAACAGTAAAACTGCGAAAAAATAATCAGTTATATATGTCTAAATGTTCATTTTTTTAGATTTTTGGGTAAAGGCAGAATAATTTAAAATAAAATACAGATGTTATATAACATAATAAATATTTTTGATATTGTTTTAGACATGTAGAATAAGATTTGAATTTATTGTCTCAATGTTTAATGAGTTATAACTATACATGTAGATAGGAATGCTTATAATTAAAAGTTGGGATGCAAAAACATTTCTTTCAGCAAACGAAAATTTTTCATGAATGCTTGATTAAAATATTAATTATTTAGCCAATTTCAGTGAAAATATTAATCAGCTAAAAGAAAGCATTAACAATTAGTATAAGTAGATTATTTATTTTTGCAGTAACTGTAAGAAAAAATACATTTTTCTGTATTTTTGTCACTTTTCTGAGAAAACACTTGTTCATTAATGTCGTAGTTTCTTTACATGTAATATTTTCTAAATGACTAATCTGAATTCAAAAATTGTTACTAAAGTTTGCTACCTCTGAGAATTTTATCTTATACTTTGCGAAAAAATTACACTAGATTGCAAGTCACGTTGTAATCATTTTAGTATCTCCAGAGAGAAATATTGAAAGCCAGTTTTTTTTTATTCGATCACAATAAAATGTTATAACACAGCTGTGAGAAAAATTCTTATTTATACAAAAGTTAAATCATTGTGATGGAAATCGATAGAAATTTCGGTATTTTGTATTTAAGATCACAGCTATTATTTTTCTGTATTATGAATCTTTAGCAATGATATTTTTATTCAGGGAATTCATATTTTAATTGTATAATGTTAGTCCTATTAAGAATATGTTGTGATTGAGAAAAAAATATTTATGTAATTAACTATTCTAAATGGAATAATTTTATTGCACCTTCTTCTGAAGAAGATTTATGAAGGCTAAAATTTCTTCATCATCTTCATTTATTGATTCTTCATCAGTTAAAACATTTCTAAGCATAGTTTTAAGCCAATTGCATTTCCTACTTGTACAGCATGAACTGCTTTATTTTCCTCAAAAAAAAAAAACTTTATGAATCTAATTAAATGAGATTACAAGATCACGCGCTTGGCTTGAAAGACCCTGACATAAAAAATAATAAGAAAATGGAAGTTCTTATCAGCAGAATGCATTTGACTTTGAATGCAGTTGCAAAGGGTCTGAAGAATTTAGAAAAAAGGCTGTTTCTATGTAATGTTTTACTCACGATTGGGCCTCTAACACACAGCACGTTTGCTCGCGGGTTGAAGAAAATTAATTAATAATGATTGTAAAGTATTTGCAAAAATTCAATGTTTTTTTTAGTTTTTTGAAAGATTATTTTAAAAGCAATAATTAACGTTTTGTTAGAGTATAGTTTTGTTAAAAATATTTCAATGTATGTGATTTAAATTCGGTTATTTATAGAATTGTACAAGAAATCAGGAGTGAACATTTAACTTTAATTTTTAGTTTATTTAAATTTAAAGTTTAAAATATAACTATAAATTATATAATACAATAATAATTCGTTAATGAGTGCAACAGAACATGATATAGCATTTTTTACACTATTATTTCATGGTCAAAGTTAAGCAGGAAAATTTGGCCTTTTCAGAACTATATAAATGAAAGGAATATCTACCTCTCCAAACCCTACGAAAATTTATATTTGTGTTTGTTTGAAGTTTCTAAGTCATTGTTTGCACTAAGCATTTCCAAATACTTTATCAACTGGAACAGAAAAGGCTAACTAATAATTTGTAACTCATTTTTATGTGACTCAAAACTTGTATATGGGTTTTAAAAGAGCAAATTTATTTGCTGAGAATAATTTGATATTAAAATCAGAGGCAGAAGTGATCATTGAGCTGGCTAATATTTTTCTCTTAAAAGTTTTGCATAACTTTTAAAAAAACATTTGTAACATAAATTAAATTTGCTAAGCTTTCTTTAAGAAGTCTCACTTATTAAAGAAAGCCTAGCAATTTTAATTTATGTTACAAATATTTTTAAAAGTTATGCAAAACTTTCAGTTTTGACTTTGAAATTTTCAGCAAAAGTCTCACTTAGTATATTTCAGTTTTTTCATCTTTTCTTTAAAAGATTGTAAATTTCCTTAATTGCATCAATTTTTTCAATACCCACTTCTTGACTCAACTGATATTTTTCTGAACAATATTTGTTGTCATTGCTAATCCTGCAAATATCTAATAGAGTTAGACAATCCCCGTGAATCCGAGAATATCTAAAAAGTATAAAAATGGTGAGCATCTTGTAGAATCTTGTCTTTGCTTAAATTTAGTCACACCAAAATATGAGTAGGGGAAGAACAATGTTTAAAATCACTGAAAATATGCTGCTGAATGTTTTAAATTGCTTTAAATCACTTGTAAATTTAATCCATGTTTAGGGAATAAATGTAAGTGCTTCATTCATTACACTCATTGAAAATCAAACTCTAAGATTTTTGTAAAGTTATTATTGATGACTAATAAAGTGGTAACGTATCATATTTTAATTTTCATCGACAATTTTTTTCAAAAATTCTCCGTATCACATTGAATTTTAATCAACCCATATTATTTGCTCCTTTACCCTTTTTAGCCCGATGGGCTATGATACCACTTTTTTTTATTTACATCAAATCTATGCACATAATTTAAATACAAAAGACAGATATTAAAAATGTCTCTTAATTAACTCAAGTCATTCTAATAAGAAATATTTGAATTTGTGATAATATTCTGTAGTTATATAGCTTCAAATTCGTGGAGTTAACTTTGATTAAAATTTTTACTTGCACTTGCTAAAATTTCTCAGTTTATATTTAAATAAGAAAAAATTACTATAAAAAACAAAGTTTTCGTCTGTTACACTACTCTGTTTCAATAAGTATTCTATTAATACCCTTTTTCTTTTGGAAGAAGAACAATTTTTTTCCTTCATCACAAACTATTCTAATATATAAAAAAACATTATAAGCAGGTAATAGAATTGATTTATCAAATAAACTTGGATAAGTACTTAGAGTTCACACCGTAACCTCATGAAAGGCCAAGGAGAAAATGTAATCCCCAGATCATAAGCTGGGTACCACAATTCTAATCCAGAAATAAGTTATAATATGAATAAAGGGAATCTAATTTTGCAGCAAATGAGTTACTTGTTCTAGAATATGAAAAAATACGTGCATAGTTCTAGTATACATGAAAGAAAAGTATACATGAATAAAAGACGATTAGAGAAATTTTAATACTGAACGAATGCAATCAGTATATAGTCTTCTATTTATGAAACTAAAATAGCAATGATAAAAAATAAATGCTTGAAAGCTGTAGTTAGGCGAGATTGTTGAAACCTGCGTTCTTCAACCAGCAAAAATTAATAGTAAATGTAAAATTAGTTTTAGTTGATGAATCTTAGATCAACATAGAACAAGATTTAAATGCCAACTGTCTAATAAATATCCGGTTGGAATGCCACTTAAATTTTAAGATTGGATCCCTAAAATAATCCAATGTTGAAATATAAAAGGCATTAATGTATATTAATATGTTATTTTATTTGGTGTGATCAAAATCCCCTAATAACGATTAAAAATATATTCAGCTGCAAATTAATAATATTTTAAGAGGAACTCTGGCTAATTACTTTGAATCTTTAATGAGTACAACACAAGTTTCTGCATTTAATTTTAATTTCATTCAAATATTCTTAAAATTCTTTTAAAAATATTAAATACTATAATATGTATTTAAAAGTATATTTTTCCAAAATGAAATAATGCATGAAATACTTTGACTAAACATAAACCAAAAGTATCAAACTTTTATCTAAGCACTTTAAAACAAAATGAACAAAGTAAATAAAAGTTGAGTTTAAAATAAAAATGTTTTTTTCCGTGAATGTAAGGGAAATTCTCTTGAGAAAGAGGAATTTGACTGTTTCGCCTCTTTATCCTTCTGATCCAGATGTTTTACTGCAATTCACAAAGAGTCATATCAATGTTGTTATACGCCTCCTTTTATCTGGCAAACATTCGTTGCTCAATTGTTTCAAGATAGCAGAGAAGTTTCCATGAAAATAAACATCAAAGAAAAGAAGAAAAGAGAAAAAGGGCTTTCTTTTTGGCTTGAGAAAGTCAATAAACAAGCAATTGCAACAATCAAAGCAGAAAAAGGCAAGTATGAATCTTTCTTTTTTTCTCTCTTTCATCACTATAACAACTCTAAGCATTTATTATCTGCTTTTCGTTAGTTTATCGAACATGTTATTCAAACACAGATTTACTCATTAATGTAACAAATTTAAATAAGGATAGCATTTTAATTATGTAAAAAATGGACTAGTATCTGCAAATAATTGTTTGCAACAGTAGTTAAGAAATAATTATGAATCACTTTAATCTCAAGAAAACTTAATTTTATTTTCAGTACATTTAGGCTTAGGATTTAAATAAACATTACTATATACATTTAGAAACCACTGACACTGATATATATTAAAAACCTATAAATGCTTATGAGGATAAATTTCTCGGATAGATCACCACAAAATATTATTTTAACTTATTCAAATTCATTACAATTTAAGTGTTTAATCGATGTTTTTTTGAAAAAATTGTCTTTTATTTATCTATGAAATTGCTTTCCTTAATATCTTAAATTTTTAATAGGTATTGATATTTGGAATTTAGATTATAACAGTCTTATTCAGAATTGAGTTAGCTTTTATTTAAATGCATGTAATTTAAATAGAAGAAAGAGATTTACTATGTAATAGCATTCCATTATTAAAATGCCACTGTTTGTTTTTTTAAAAATTTAAACTTAAGAATTCACGCAAATGTCAAAAATAGGGGAAATATAGCAATATAATGAATATTAAAAAAGAAGAAAATTTTAAATCATTATTAATTTATAGGTATATAATTTAGATTATTCAACTTATTTATTTCTCACTCAGATTCTTTTCAAAAAATCATTTTAATGTAGACAACTTTTATTAATGAAATAAATTTTTTTATCATTTTTCATTGACTTTTCATTATTAAATGTTTATTGTATAAAATTATGTATTTTTACACAATAAATATTTTTCTAACCTATTAAATCTAGAACTCAATATTTCATCAATTTAGGGAAAATTTTATATTTTTCTATATTTGTGGTAATATGACTTTCATAGATCCTACACTTAGCTTGTAAGAGTAATATCATTTTTAACTTCGAAATAATAATTTATCATTATTGAATAAAATAAAATTTTGGTTTTCAATGATTAAATTTTTTCCTTCCATGCTTTTTAAAAAAATGTTGCTAATTTTCACAAAATAAACCATAATTCAAATTTAATAGATTTCATTTCGCCTGGTTTTTATAAAGATCAGAAATCTTTAAAAAGCAGTACTGCTCCGTACTGAGATAATTCTTTCAAAAGTTTTATTACAAAAGCAAATATTTGGTTCAATTTAAAGTTGCAATTCAAGCTGAATTTCATTGCATAACATAGCGTTTTAAATCTGCTGCCGACTTCCCCGCATCATATTCTCGATTGCTTGGGGCTCACTTTAGAGGACGTTCGCAATAGCCCTCTCCTGGTGCTTGACTTTGCTGGGGTGCATGGAATCATGGATTTGATCTAGCTGCCGCTAGATCCTGAAGGATTGGACACAAAAACAACGTTTTGAATATAAATAAAAAATTAATTTTCATCAAAGTTTAAGACATACATGTATGTTAAATAAATTACATAATAATATATTTGGATATCATAAAATTTTTATCCAATCAATTGCTATAATTTTATTTATTTTTAACAAATATCTCTTTTATTTAGCTAAAATTGATATTTTAAATCTCATATCATGAAATTAATTTCAAAAACTGTTTCAGAATTGCATCAATAATAATCTGTCCTTGCTATGTCCCTTTATTTATTTTAGTAAATATTTTATAACCATGATTTTATGCCTTCAATGAAAAAATAATTTTAAATAGTCACCAATGTTTATTAGTCTTTTTTTATAATTAGCTGTAAAAAGGCTAATAAAGTTATTTATAAACTTAGCTATTTATTAAGGTGAGATAGCAGTTTTGCATAATTTTTTTGTTTAACTTCCATTAGTTGGGATTAAAACCAAGTTATTAAACTAGGAATTAATTAACTGAAGTTATATTTATTGTAACTTTTAAAATATTCTTGAAGACCCGATAAAATTATTTATCTAAATTTTTAGTGATTATAAAATTGCCCTCTATAGTCATCGAGGTATAATATTTTTTTTTGACATTCAGCTATAACAAACTTAAGCTATAACTTATGTTTATACAATTCTAAAATATAAATCTATTATATTTAAATTAACAATTAAAATCTTTCAAACAATTTTGATCTGTTCCCCAGAAATTTATAAAAAAAAGTATGTAAATATTTTCTAAGTAACTACTATTTAGAGATATATTTATAAATTAGTATGATTTAGGATTTAAGACTACTTTAAGCAGAAAAGTAAAGTAAACGCCAGCAGAGGTCCCTGTACCTAACCCTGAAAGGGTTTTACCAGATTTAATGGACCCGCTGGAGAGAAAAGAAAAGGAACACAGTACATACAAAACACCAGGTTGCTGATTATAAGCAGAAAAGTAGTCAACTATAACAAAAGTCCAAAAATATAAGTAGTTTAAAAAATTAATTTATACACATAAAAATATGTGATAATGGAAAAGATTGTACAAATTAAATTACGTTTTTTCTAAAAATAGTTTATATTAGGTTAAAATGTTTTAATACATTAAATACAATGAAAAATTAATTATTGTTATTTCATTAATCTTATTATACTCTGAATCGATTTTATAAATGCTGATTAGCTTTAATATGATTTATAGTAAAATAGAAAATATTTCTAAGCATTTACTTGAAATGTCATGGACAATTCGCAAATTAATCTTATAAAAGAAATCAAATCATTCCATGATTTAAAAAATAAACTTCTTCAAACTAATGGAAACTTTTTGATGGAATTTATTTATATTAAAAATATTCATTGAATAAAAAATATAGCATAAAAAGTGAGAAACTGTGTTACTTATCAGGAGAAAGTTTTATATTTTTGGAAGCTGGCACACATGAGTTTAAAACACAAGTAAATACCGATGTAAGAAAAGATTTTCTTTCGTTCCATGTATTCTTTGAGTCGGAACTTTAAGTTTGTGCAAAGTTTTTGATAACCACTTTAAAAACATTTGAAGAAAAAATATTTCTTTTCAAACTAAGGCTTAAAAGTGAAAGTGACATAAAGAATAAAAGAAATGCATTCTATTTTACAACAATTTACATTTTTTACTAAATACAAATATGCGTTAAACATAAAAAAATTTATAAATCTTAATGAGGGTTAGAAATTATAATATGAAATTATATATATGATATATATATATATATATATATATATATATATATATATTTGATTTCAAAAATTAAACAATCGGCTATTTTAGTATTCAAAATGACGTAAATATAATTTATTACATAATTTACATTTTATAATATCTAATTTATGTAATTTACCATGATTTATTTATACATAAAAACTAAACTAATAAATTGTCATGTCGCTGAACATTATTAACTTAAATGAATATTTATTCCTTAATTATTGTAAATATCCCAACTAATTCTTCGTCTAATTATTTTTATAATGAATTATAAGAAATATTTTATTTTTAATACAAGTAACAAACTTATTGCATCTCATAAATAAGTTTCTAATAATAAAGTTATTTAAAAATACATGTGTAGATTAATGATAGAAAATACTGAAAATCAAAATGTTTTTGAAATCGTTTCAGGAATAAAATTCAAAAGTAAAAATAATTTTTGGCAAACTTTGTTTCTTAAATACAATGTACTTTGCAGCTGTTGAAACATAGGAAATGACAAAATGTTTTGTCTTTTCTAATCAAGGAATAGACTGTAAAAAACAACAAAACAATACTTTGTTGACGACCAAATAAAACAAATTGAAAAAAAAGTAAATTTGCTTAGTTATAATGATTATTTAGATTTATTTGGAAAGAGTTTTCACAAGATAACGAAAAGATGACAACTAGTTGTGTTTATATATATATATATATATATATATATATATATATATATATATATATATATATATATATATATATATATATATATATATATATATATATATATATATATATATATATATATATATATATATATATATATATATATATATATATATATATATATATATATATATATATATATATATATATATATATATATATATATATATATATATATATATATATATATATATATATATATATATATATATATATATATATATATATATATATATATATATATATATATATATATATATATATATATATATATATATATATATATATATATATATATATATATATATATATATATATATATATATATATATATATATATATATATATATATATATATATATATATATATATATATATATATATATATATATATATATATATATATATATATATATATATATATATATATATATATATATATATATATATATATATATATATATATATATATATATATATATAAATATATAATATATGTGTGTGTGTGTGCGCGCGCGCACGTGTGTATTTTATGTTACAAATCTGGTACAAAATACCATGAAATTTGAAAACCATGAATTTTTTTACCTGGAAACCATTTTACCCTAACCATGAAAGTAATTGACGATGTTAATAATTAAAGTCCCAATTAACAACTGATATTTTCCAAGTAAAAAATTTTCTATTGAAAATACACTGTTGATATTCAACAGATTTACACAGACCTAATTAAAACAATTGTTTAATCAGTCGTTTCAATAATTTAAGCAAGTTTTCAAAAATGTTTAAGTATTAGGATCGTTTACATTATAAGATTACAATTTAAATATATCATGATGAAACTATATCTAATATTTGAGGTATCAAATATTAGCTATATTAAAATCATCCGAATAATTGCCTGCAATTTAGTTTAGATAATATTTGATAACATTTGAGAAATTAGCAAAATTACTGTGGTAGAGTGTCCAGGTCAGGCGAAATACATTTATTTAAATAAACCTTGATATAATTTTTTTCTGAAAATGGTACATTTTATATGTTGCAATATTATGATAGAAAAACCATAAATAAATTTAGTTTTTTAAAGAAAAATTGGCAAAATTATTCGATCGTTTTGAATAATTTATTTTTAATGAGGATAATTTTATGTTCTATATACCTAATAAAAATATAAATGTAATCTGTCTATCAAAAAATCAAAAGATTTAATAATAGTAAAAATAGTGTGTGATAATAAATTTAAACAGTAAACAGTTTACTTAACAATCTACATTATGTAACAAATTTGAATTCACGAGATTCAAATAACCAAATGATGAATAATTGCTATAATATTATTGATTTTTGTTAACAAATATAAAAATATCACAATTGTTTTAAGAGAAAGTTAATATTAGAAAACAGAGCATCACATAGGGACTTAAAAACGAACAGTATTTTACACTGAGCATAAAAATATGATATAAATTTCGTTGCATTAATATTATTTTTACAAATTATTGTTATTTGCCCATAATTCTTTGACACTACGATTTAAATTTTTTTAAAAAAGATCTTGATCCTTTATTACAAGAAATATAAACTTTTGTATTATATTTTCATTGGATCTTTTCTGTCTGTGGGAATTTAAAGTTATCTTAATTAGTAGACAAAACGCACTATAAATATTTCTGCACAAATAGTGTTAGAAATATGTTAAGTCTGCACAAAATTTTAATAATTAACTTATTATTGGCATACATAAATATGTCATAAATGAGAAGAAATAACTAGCATATTTAAATATATTATTAAGAACCTTCTTCACGAAACATTTTTATGCATTTGATCAAATGTTTTCATGTAATTCAAAATAACGTACTTTCCATTAAACAAACAAAATTCCATTAAAACAAATATAAACAAATAAACATTTGATCAAATGCATAAAAATGTTATTCACGAAAAATTTTTATGGATTAGATCAAATGTTTTCATGTAATTCAAAAAACGTACTTTCCATTAAAACAAATAAAATTTTGCTATATTTTTATTCATGTAGAATTTTTAATCTTTTGAAATGCCGATCTTACGCGAAAAATGAACATCATGTTTTATAACTAGTCAGGGAGTTCAAAATGTAATGAAATAGAAAATCATAGCATTTAATTTAACATGGTTCTTAATTTTTTAATACTTAAATTTTAAATTGAAATATTAAATTATAAAATTGTTTTCACAAGATTTATTGAAACTCTTGAATTGAATTGCGCCACAGCAGCGACATATAATCCAGCACGCAAAATCTGAATTTTTTTGGTGACGAAGAACTGCCTTGCAATGATGTAAATGCCTAGGGTCATCAAAATAGGATATTCTACATAATTTTAATAGGTTTCCATCTTTATGACGTAATAAAAACCTGGTTATCAGATAAACAAGAAAAACACGCCAAAAAAACACCAAATTTAGAATTTGACATACTGGATTATAAGGGAGCGTGCCAAAGTTGTTTCCAAACTAAGAGAATTTTATAAAAATCTGATATTTTCTTTAATAATTAGCTTTCTTTCTAAATTTAATACTTAATATTGTTATTATTTTAATGCATGTATGATGTTTTGTCATCAGTAGCAATATATCTATTATAACAGCAATAACATTACTAATCAAACAAGATATATATATGCATAAAAATCATCAAAGAAATAAAATTAATCAAATAGTTAACTTGTGAAAAGAAGAAATAAAAACGTTTATCAAAAGACGTATTGTAAGATTAAGGCACATTATACTGACTAATTTATCGGGGAACACAAAACAGTTAAGTTTTCGTATTGTGACTAAGTATATTTTTAAAATTTAAAATGCATTTAAAATATGTATTAATAATATATTGAGAAATTTGAGCGGATAAGGACTAATTTAAGAAAAGTAATAAATATATAATTATAGATAACCTTTTAAATATAAAGAATTACATATACGAAGCACTTTGATGAAAAACTGACTACTCATCTTTGATCTATTACATAATATTGGCATAACGCTTATAAAATTACATGAAAAAATGTATGAAAAATTTTCAATTAAATAAATTTATTTTAGAAAACCTTTAGTTATTTAATTTCGTTAATGGAATTATATTGGAAAAATCCTTGCTTTGTAAAATTGAAAGTCGTCTTAGCTTTGTATCAAAATGTGAAGTACAAAAGATACTTAATCAAAGTCAGTCTTATTTAAGCATATTTAAAAAATCTGACAGAAGAAAAAAATTAAGTAACTAGAATAAGGGAAAGTTGCCCAGACTTATTCAGCAAAAAAGTTTGCTTTTTACCATAAGAAGTGGTACGAATTTAAATAAATGCCGATGCACCAAAAAAGACTTTTTGTTCTCTTTACCTTAACCATTTCTGTGATGCCGGAGCTTTTAAGAAATAGAATTTTAGATTGAAGCTTAGAGAAATATTGTTTAATAGACTATAAAGATTATTTATAAATTCATAGATAAAATAGAAAATATAATATGTGGAAATATAACTTTATGAAAAGTGATGAATTTTATAGTAGTAATGGAATTGCATTTTAATACTTAAAGAGTATATGTCTTAAAAAATTGCTACTGAATACATTTTAGAACTTACCTATGCTATTGTTCTATAATATAAAATAATATACCACATAACTTTATTTTATTCAAACTGTATACACAGTGTAGGCTATACAGATAAGTTTGTGCGGAATATTTTAAATTTTCATTTCTACTGAACTCTTTCAGAATAATAACATTTTGAGAAATGTATAAGATATTATTTTCTTAAATAATTCTAAAGAAATTTATTAAGTAACAAATAATTTGAAAATGAAATAAACTAACGTGTGTATGCAAAAGAAGATCTATATATAAATATGAACTTATTTAGTTTTGTCAAGATATTTTTTAATATAACCTATCAACTTGTTAATATTGGTTTTCTTCGAGGGTTTTTTAAGCAAGTTTTTCAACGATATGATGTAAAATAATTTTTTAATGTTACTAATGTTCATATTTTTGATAAGAACCATGTCTAATTGGTCCGTAATTAATTGTTAATGTACTAATATAAAACTTAAATATTGCTTCTGAATCAAAATAATATTGACAAACCATTTTATGATTATCCAGTATGCGCACAATATTTGGAAGCTCTGCTGGAGTTATTGTATATTTTTTTACGAAAATGGGCTTTAGTACTTTTAATCCAGTAAATTACAGAGTTGGTTACTGAATAGTTGGCATTCTGGTATATTGTTCAGTAGTTCAAACATTTGAATTTGACTAACTGCATGCCGATTTAGGATGGTTCAAAATCCGTTTTAAACTTTACGATCAGATATTAATTAACTATTGTGTTCAAAATATCACCAAACAATAATGAACTTATGGATTCTACGAAATTCATTGTGGTTGATTTCAGCGGTTCTCCTTTGAAATATCTTAATTTTAAATCTTTAATTTCAAATTGTTGTTAAACTTTTAGAGTGTTAGACAAACGCATGATACACTTCTAAATTTATTTTTTAATTTTCAATTCCAACAGAGTCATTAAAAATTTTTTTTTTACAAATTCTTCAAGATATTTTGGAAATTCTAAAATTTTCATGAAAAAGCTATACCAAGAGAGAGAGAGAGAGAGAGAGAGAAGCATATGTATTAGCATATTATGATATTCCCAGTATTTAAATAATCTCATTTATTAGTGATTTTAGAGTTAAGTTTTAATTTATGTCGATGAATAAGCAGTTGAAAATAGTATTTCAAAACATTTCATTAGAGAAAAGAATTATTCTTCCGTTGCACATGAACAACAAGATGATATTAATAAGAACAGCATTTTCTCTTTCTTTATCATTCAATATATGAGATCAATTACCATTTTAATTTGAAATTCTGAATAATTTTTTACGTGCAAATTTTGTTAAATGTTGAAAGTTTGACAATTTATATTATTTTAATGTTTTCTGACCTTAAAAGTTTTCAAATTTAAA
This sequence comes from Latrodectus hesperus, assembly GCA_037975125.1. NCBI lineage: Eukaryota > Metazoa > Arthropoda > Arachnida > Araneae > Theridiidae > Latrodectus > Latrodectus hesperus. Next base: position 105,777,376 of record CM075852.1, on the reverse strand, counting down.
AATATGTATATACATTTAAAATTTTCTGATAAAATTCATAGATACTTGTAATGTTTATTTTTATTTGAGCATGCATTACGAATTGATTCTGATATTTTAATAAATAACAAAACTCATATACTAGTTAAAAATATTGTTATACGTTATTTCTTAGTATTTCACTAACATCATATTTGATAACAATATTTCCGTACTTTTGTCCTTTTAGTTTGATAACGCATTCAATTAACTTTTATTAAAAAATTTTAAAAATTTATATTTTTGTTATTTAAAAGAAAATTTTTCACACTTTGCATATTTGAAGAATATGAAATATTGTCCACAGTTAACTTTCTAAATTCATCTATAAAATTGTGTAATTGTTTTCTGATTAAAAACATTGTTAAAACAAAATTTGGGTGATGGTATTAACAAAACATTTTTTTAAGTTTTGTAATTATATTTTAAAATTAATAAAGGATCATGACTCTCTTATTCCTGATAGAAGAAATTATCTTAATTTCAGTGATAACAAAGCAAAAAAATTGCCCTTTCTCTTTGATACACTTGTGTTATTATAATAAATAATATAATTAATTATCTGAGTTACAAAATGTTTCCTCATTATGCTGATAGATGATAATAGCTTGCTTATATTCATTTAAATTTATTGATTAATTTCGGTTTTAATCAACACTTTTAAATGTTGAGTGAGTATTTAAGGAATTAAGTTAAAACATACAATTCGAAAATTTCTCTTAGATGAATATGTTCTATTTTTATGTGGACGCTGTTGGTAAAGGGTAGTAGAAATTTTGTATTACGAGGTGGCCAGCGTAGCAGAGTAAAAGCTGATGCAAGGCAAAGTGCATCCGCTGAATCATTTGTGTTCATATATTTACAGATATATGTGTTAGTTAAATTGCTTTTTTCTATATAATATGTATATAATATATATATAAAAATTTTCTATTTCTATATAAAAGTATAAATATGTATACAGTGCTTGAAATCAATTTGTAACGAGTAAAATTAAGCTTTTTTAAAATAAGTAACCATATATATTTAAGAATATTGGCATAAAGAAAAATTCCAATAAAGACCTGAAAAACCATACATCAGATTCTTTTTCTATCCACAGATGTTAATTAATTAATACCAGAATTTTTTTCGTCTTCCTTCGGAAGCAAATGGAGTCCTTCCACCCCATTTACTCTTAGCAATTCTAATTAATTATTCTCAATCTCTAAAACAAAAACAAGTGCAAAAGAATTATTTTAGAAATAAGGTAAGCTAAAAACTAGAGACACATAGTCGTCTTGAAAAAGTAATTATGGTGTTACAGAAAAGAGCTGAATATGTCAATCTATTGATGTTTGTGTTAAGGATTAAATGCAGAGCCAGTTTTAGTATTTTATTTATTATTTACTCGATATTGTACAATTATTTAAAAATTGTTTTGCCTATATTTACATTTTGTTGAATGGCAACATCAATTGTATTCTATAATTTTTATTATTATTGTAAAAAGTTTAGTTCTCTTTAGGTTTTGTAAGCAATGTTTTATTTTAAGCTTGTTTCTTATTGAAATTATGATGCTAAATGTAAACATTAGATTCATTCATCATCTGAAATTGGAGCTTATTTGAGAGATTAAAAGAAAAATTTCAGAAATATATTGCTTAATGTTTCATTTTAATTTCAATTAATTAGATCAGTGGTGTCAGTGACAGGACTCTTTACTAACAGTCATTATGTTCAAAGCTATCAAAATATTAAAAAAAGGAAGATTTAATTACTTTGTGTCAAGAAATTAATAAAATATTTCCTTCAAAGGTTTTGATGTATAACTTTAAGGAAGTCATTGTAAATAGAAACTCGATAAAGAAGGTCTAGATTTTGTACAAATGATTTTATTAGTGACTGTTGAGATGCCAAAAAGAATCACAAGAAGAAAAACATCAAGGCAAAGAAATGGGAAAACAAAGATAGCATGAATTGAAAATGGCGAGAATAAATGCTCTGACCATTTCTTGTGGGCAAGATGAAATCAAAGAATCAGGTAATGTAAAAAAAATAAACTACCTGAATTAAAATTACGTCAATTTTTGAGATATTAAAGAACTGGTTACCAATTTGGAGCATAGTTGAACATGTTCATAATGACTTAGATACATAATCTGAAAATAAATTTCAACATGTGAGATAGACTATGATTAATGGATGCGTTGGCTAGAGAAGTGGTGGAAAGTTTTCAATCAACCAGCGCCAATTATAACAAAGCAGCTGAATGCTTAAAATCTCGTTTTGTGTGGTCAAAACGACTTCTTTATTGAATTCTACTTCCGTGAACATTTAAAATTGGTGATACAAAATGCTTATCAAAATTTTTCAACAAATTTGTGAGAACTTTAGGATAGTTTGGAGACACAAATTGTGGTTTTTAGATTCTATGAGTGACAACAGATAAGAGAGTTGCTTTACTAAACCCTTTGAGGTAGTCATGTTTTTCGGAAGAAAAACTAAGAGCATGGAAAAGGCAAAGAAGCCGGATAAATGATATATGAAGTATTAGAATATAGTATTAGTGAGCTACAGAATAAATCAACTCTCTTGCTGAAACTTTTAGAGTCTGAACTAGAATTGGAGGAAAGAATCTGTTTAGTAAAGCCAGGCTTTGGGCTGAATCGAAAAAAAGTTGACACTCATTTTAGAAAAAATAAGTTTGAACTTAGGGTGATCTAAAATAAACCATCAGCATATTCTATCCTTTTTAGTAATGCTTATATCCAAGAAACTAAAAAGTCATGCAAATTTTATGATAAAACTTATGCAAGGGCAGACTACTTTTCAGCTAAGAACGACTCTTCAAAATATTATTAGAGTATTAAATACATTAATAAATACGCGGGCAAATTACGGGAATTTTAAAAAGGCCAATTGGGAGATTTATGGTTGGTTAATTGATTGTGAAATCGACTCAGTTGGTATATTCGCAGATGATATAATCCTTTGGAATACCAGCACTGATGTAAAACAGGGAGAATTTATGATGAACAATACCCTGAATGAAATGATGAACTTTGCAAGTAGCCATAAACTTTGTTTCAACGTTTCAAAATCAACCTGCAACTTCTTTCACTACAAATCTTGAGTTATACAATTATCATACAAATATTGTGATGAATGATCAAAGACTCAAATACGATAAACAACCAAAGTATCTGGGATACGTACTTGACACCGAAATATCGAGTAATACACATATTGAATATTTGATAGAGAAGAGCAGAAAGAGATTGAATATATTGAAATGTATAACAACAGAGACTGGGGAGATAATGCCACTACATTTAGAACAACCCATGCCTCCCTGATCAGGCCATTGTTGGAGTATGGCTTTCCAATTTACTTCTGTGCTTCTGCCCCCAACTTGATAAAACTAAAGAAAGTGCAGTTGAATGCTGCGAGAATTATCACTGGCATAAGAAGTTCTTGCCCCTTAGATCTGGAACTTTATGAATCTGACTTGCAGCCCGTAAGTTTGAGAAGAGGCATGGACCTTGCTCAGTATTTTAATAAATTTTATAGCTGAAGAGCTCATAATAAAATCTTTGTCTTTTTCAGAAATGGGGCTAATAACCAGATATTGAAAAGAGATAGTCCATTTTCTTTAGGATGCTTAGTTTGGATCGATGGTAATTTTTGAATGGAAATTGATACATTTTTGACATCGCATCGCCAGTGGGAGCTCCCTGTATTTGAAGCCAGTGAAAAAATATTTACCAACAATATAATTCAAGAGTACAACTTACGCATCATATTCTAACCATCCTATTCGAATATTATCCTGGTTTAGGATCTCCAAATCTCACACTAACTGAAAACATTTGATCATAGATTGGTGGAGTTTTGATTTATAATTTTTTCAGTTGTTTCTGTTGCGGAAGTATGCATAGACTGGAACCATCATGGAATGAGTTACTCTTTTTTAGTCATTCAAGTCCATTTCGATTCTACACTTAACTTTTTAAGTGATGTCATAGCTGCCAGGACCGAAAACTATTTCTTTTATATCACACACTTGTAAAGTGCAAAAATGCTTGCATTTAACTATTATGTGTAATGTTTTATTTGCCTTCTTATATAATGCCTTTAACATATAAAAAAATTCCAATAAAATTCTTCATGCTTCTGTAGCATTTCTTCATAATTGAATTTCGTATAAAATACAGTGGAGTAAATGAATTTTATCAGTAACCATGGGTCACTGTCACTTCACTCGTTAGACTAACGTCACTCAACCTCATTAAGTCAATTTTAATTGATTTGCTGTGTTATGTATACTTCATGCATATGTAATCTTAACTATCTACGTGTAGATAATGCAGTACTTTGGTATTGTGATGTTACATTAAAGGATACAGTTAAAGCATGAGGAAGTTACTAGTACTTATTGAAAATCTGTCCCAGTTATTTGCTCTTTTTTATAGTCTTCTACTGAAACTTAATTATATTGCTTGCAAATTTGTGTTATAAACTACTTATATCGACTGCTATGACCATCATCAAGATAATTAATTTGTATTTTTACCAAGGTTACTTGGAGTGTGAGGATAATCTATTTACATAATTTTATTGCAATATTTAACTCATATCATCTCCCATTGTGAAAATTTTGTAAATGTTTTGTTGTTGATATTATATTTCTGTCAAATTATCAATTTCAAATATTAGAGACCTATTGAAATTTAATTTTGTTATCAAATTTCGTGACAATTCTGTCACACCAGATGTATTACGTGATGGAGCTATACCTGATAACCTAAGGTACAGACCAGGTGTTCCATTGCGTATGTCTATGTCTATGTGTTATGCATACGTTAAACGATAAAATTAAGGAGTAAAGCATGCACCAAATAAACATGCTTATGTGTTGAAGTTTGTTATTAATAGAAGCGGACAGAATTACCCGGCAGACTTAATTCATACGTAAAATAGAAATTTTCCAAAAATCTAAGCACACTATAAAAATGAAATGAGAAAATTGTACATGAGCCATAAATACTGTAAAAAACGACAATAAGATTAATTGGAGACTCATTAGGCCAACTTTTCGTTAGTACGCTGTTATAATGAAGACAAATTATTTTCTATCATTGAAATGCCTCCTAAAATTACATTTAAAATATGCACTATAATATATTGATAACGGGAATATTTTCTGAACACATATGCTCATTTTTTTTCGTTTCAAACAAATCCTCAATAAATCTATTATTTGTATGCCATTATCTAAATCAAGAGGTTTTATTGTCTTACTTTTGGAAAATGGCTTTTCCATTCAAAACAATATATAAGCATCTATCTTTCTACCATTGTCAATGTTTCTTTCCTTGCAAAAGAAGACTGCATGCACCAATCATGCAAAATTTAGAATTACCAAATAAGCAGTGTGTTTTCGTTTATGGAAATTCAAATTTCAATATTTAACAGTGTAAAAAATATGAGTGACGTGAAGTATTTAAATGAAAACAAAAAAAATATCTCAATATTTTTCAACATAGTGTAAGAGAATGTAGTGTAAGAAACCTTATTTCTGATTATTTAGTCTAATATTCTACACTCTGCTAAGAACAAAAAATATATATTTGAAACACAGTAATATTTGCATTTTCTTTTTCTCTATTAAATACTAACACTAGTAAGCATATTATAGTTTTACATAAAAATATAAATTGAGTTCATGAGCTTTGCCTTTTATTCCGTCGTATTTGTTCAGATTTAGAATAATACAGTTTAAGAATTAGGTAGAAATCTGTCAATAGTTACAAGTTAAATTTTAATAACTAAATAGTTGATACTTTAATCTTTTTGAGAATATATAGAATTGCGTGTTTCAAAATTCATATCTCCATTTTTCTCAAATTTGTAATGTTGCAGTTTCCATTTAAAAACTATTAGCTGCAGCAGAATGAAAGATAGTGTGGAACAGTATTAGCGTAAAATTATAAATCAACTTAAATCCGACAATTTGATGAGATTTAAATTCAAGTTAGCCATTGCTTTTTCTAAAATAAAGTTGAAAATGGTGTTTGTAAAAAAAATTACGTTAAACAAAATAATTTAAATCAGAATTCAGTTCTTCAAAATTCAAGCAAATGGATATTATTTTATCCAAATTTCTATGTTAAAGAATTTTTTAAATTAATATTTATATTTCGAGAGGTTTGATTTTAAAATAAATAACTTTAATGGTATTATCGGATTACTATACCTAAACGATAAACAAAAACTATAGAATTACGTTTAATTTAAAATTATTATAGTTTTTTGTTAGTACGTAATTATTCGGCAACACGTGTGCGTGTGTATATACATAACTATTATCTGCAGTTTCTACTTTTCATCTTCAAATTGCTTAACCTTAACAAAGCATTCATATTTACTGTGACCCATTACTAACTAATAGTTTACATGAAATCCAGGTTTTAAATTTTAATGAAAATTTATCTCTATTTTTAACAAAATGTAGAACAAATTTGAAACTGAATTTTCTTCCTGTTTCTATTCAGTTCTCTGGTTTTCAAAATATTTCTAAAGTAAATTTCTTTATTTGGACTCTTTGGCAGAAAATGTTGCCCACCGATAAAATTTATGTACTTAAAAATTCATTATTGCTAAGATAAGATAAAATACAATTTCTAACTTTTTGAATTTCTTTTAGAAAAATCATATTCAAAAATATATATTGGCAATAATTGTGTAGAACTTTCCTTATTATGCAGGCTTAACGCACTTTATCAGAGAATCTTCTTTTCTGGTTTGATGCCATCCTGACATCCCATTTTAATCTCCTTGTGGACATTACTTTTTTCTCTATGTTATTGTTAAATATAATTAGTTAAATCATACTCCTTATTTTATATATATTTGCATTGTATTAGCTTATGAAATGTTTAATAAAATTCAAGAGTGTCATTTCTAAATAAGCTAATTACAATTTTATTTATTATTATGTATTAGCTTAAACAAGAAGTTTTCTTCTATTACTGCAAATTCAAAATTTATCACTCAACAACTTCTTATATTTCTTAATAAATTAATCTTAAGTTTTACATAAACCATATTTTTTGTATATGATGACAAAAAGGAAATTAATTTATCTTTGTGATAATGTTAATTAAATTTAAATTATCAAGAATATAATTATTTGCTATATTTTTTAACCACATTCATAATCTATTTATAATATATTCAATAAACTGTTAATACCATAGAAAATTTCAAATTTAAAACGTTATAAATTTCATTAAAATTTTTCAAACTCTATTACTATATTTACAAGCCATATTTCAAACTATTTTTTAAAACTCATTTCATCATTGCAACACGCTATTGTGATTTTGTTGAAGTAATTTTATTTAATTTTTAAAATGGTGTATCTGAAAATCCTGCACTTTTGTCTTGAAAGTAAACGAAGCAGCTTTAGTAATTTTTTTAAAATTAATTTCTCATTAGAAATATAATTTTACGTTAGATAATTTTACATTACAGAATTTCAAAGAAAGTACCTGATATTGTAATACTTATCTCAATAAAAAAGAAATTATGCTAAATTCAAGAATGTAACAAAATTATTTTATCAAACTTGCAGTAGCAATGAGAATTTAATTGCCATTGAGAGATAACGAGAACAATGGAGACATTGAACTTTGACCGAGAAGAAGGAATGTTCTAAATTGAATGTCCAAGATTTGAAACTTAATTTAAATATTACTTTCTGTGTTCCAAAATGCTAGGTAAAATATGTTGTTTATTTCGTAACAGTTTCTGTGGCATACTGTTTCGATGGATGTTGTAATAAATAATTTTGAGAGTTAGATACCGTTGTTTTTATTCCGTTTCCAAAATGGTAACAAAATTTCCCCCATCGTCAGCCACAATAAAATGAGTATAAGGTTTGTTTATCTATAATAATTCTCAAAACATGAAATAAATTTTGTTACTTAAAATTGGTTCAAGCTCTTATTTAGGATCCTTACTTCAAGTAATAATGAGAACCAACTGTGAATTTTAAAATTTATTATCTTGCTACTATCACGTTGAATGGATAGTACACAACTTTTAAGATAATATATATATATATATATATATATATATATATATATATATATATATATATATATATATATAAAGATAAATTTTTATTAAATTCAGTTTAAGCTTAAAATTAATTTAAATAAAATATTTGTTATGAACTTTCGTAAAGCAAAACTAACTATAAATTCATTGATATCTTATATATTACTTGACAGAAGTAAACAAGTTTTCTGAAATTATAATTTATTCTTAAACTTTGTGTGTGTGCATAGTTTGTTTAATATATTTTACGATGAATATTAAATTAGGACATTATATTAGCAAATTTAATGCATAATTTTATAAAAATCTTTGAATTAATTCAATGTTATTGTTGATTTGAACTTATAAGTATCGATTCAAGATGAAAAAAAAAATACCAGATTAGATGCTTTATGAATTACTGCCATAAAATCTATTGTTTACTTTTAATTTTCTGTGAATTCTCTTAATAATATCAATTTCGCTGGCTAAATTGATGAAGAATATTTTAATAGAATGTTTAATGCTGACCTTAACAAAATGTTATTGTTTTATTTACATGAATATATGTTTTGAGATATTCTTCTTAAAATGAAAGAATAAATTATAAGTATAATAAGATTATACATAGCAATTCAACATTAATAATAAGTTTAAGTAAATTAAACGATTGTGAAAATTAAAATGAATAGAAATTCAATGGAAAATTGTGGTTTTCAATATTTATTTCATTACAAATGTTTACTAAAATAGATGTGGTTGCAGTTTAATTGTGTATAGCACGCATAAAAATAAAGTTTGAAATCGGAAAATCGGATTTATTCTAAACATTTTGTATGAGGGGAAATTTATTTCTCTTACAGCCTTTGTGTAGAGTAATTAAAAATTATTTTAAATAATAATTAGATAAATGTGATAAGATATTTGTTTTTCATAAATGGTAAATAAATATATTTCATAAATGATTTTTTTTCTTGTGTGTGATACATTTGAGTTTGTATAGATAAATTTATGATAATTATAAAGTGAAATTATATGTAAGAGAGAATATTAAAGTATAGATTTCTATCAACTGTTCTAAAAAATGTTAACTGTTTACATTTAAAAATGTTTTACCTGTTGCATAAAGACTGATCTTAATGATATGGTTATTATCAATTTAAAAGTTTGTAAGTTTGTCTCTATTATATATATATTATGAATGAACATTGACAAGGAATTAAACAGCTATATCAAAATATATTGAAATGGAGTGAAAGTTTAATAAAACTTGAAATTCGAAACACAGTTTTATAACTAATGATATAATGTGGCTGATTGACATTAAAATCTTTATTGTTAAATTTAATACTTATGTTGAAATTTTAATAAAATAACTCTCAGATAACAATACTGACACCCGACTACAAAAAAGAAATTGTAAGCACGGATTAAAACAAAGTAAAAGGAAGAAAAAACAAGACCTGCTAAAGTTTGAACTGGCAATTTTTTTTAAATGTACTTCAATTTTCTTTGAAACATTTATCTTTCTTATATGGACCTTTTTATATTACATCTTTCTTATATATTTTTAAAGACAATGTGAGAAAGATAACTTTAAGGATATAAATTACATCTCCTACTTTGTATTATTTCTACTTTGAAATAAATCACATATCAACTTACAAGAACTGGAAGACAATTAAAAGTTATTGCCACATAAAGAGATTGGCAGCAATCTTCCAGTGAAATGCTGAATCATATAAAATCAGACTTATCACAAATCAAAGACAGTTGAAGATGTTTTTGGTAACGTCATTCACCGGCAGTTGTGATTAGTCATTCAGCCACAAAGGAATCATGATTCAGAAGCATTAGTACTAGATGAACATTATGTGAAAAGACGTCACTACAAGTGTCTTCCACTGATGGTTTGGTAATTAAAGAAGATGAACTTCAGAGCAAACAAAATATTTCTTGAAGGCAGGGATTAAAAAAATCTGTTTATTACTTCCGCAGATATCAAAAATAATTCCATTCAGACAAAATTAAACTATCTTCAAAGCTTTAAATAGCATAAAATCTTATAAAATATAAATGGCAATTTTCGAATGAACCTCGAAAAAATTAGTTTTGTGAAAATCAATATAAAGGACCTTAAGAATCATCAATTGTTTTAAGCATTCATAAACTGCAATAAAATTAAGGAATCATTACGTTCCAATGCCTTGAAACTTATATATTGCTAAGCAAATACCTTGGCTATCTCTAAAACACTATAATACACAGTTCTATTTATTGAGTTCATCCTATGTGAAACATATATATTTTCAGAAATCTATCACTGAAATACGAGAAAGACTCGAGATACAATAAGATAAATAGAAGTGGTATGCTGATAAAAATTGACTAGAAACTGAAGTTTATTCCTGGCGACAAAATATCAAAATGAGATGGTCGTGATGTAATTATGAGTTCAAAATCTCAAAAGATTTTTGATATTGCGGATTCCAATGAGACAGAAAAATATTTCAGTAAATATGTTGTTTTTGTTCTATGCTTCATAATACAGTTGATTTCTGTTTACTCTGTGTATTTTTTAGTTCTTACTTATAATACTCTTGTAACTATTCCTGCGGTAATTATGATAAATAATTTGTGGTTTTTCTCATTTTTCTATTATAAGAGCTATGACATAAATTTATTTAACAGAAAAATGGAAATTTCCAGAAATTTATAAATAGCATTTTTGCATTATATATATATATATATATATATATATATATATATATATATATATATATATATATATATATATATATATATATATATATATATATATATATATATATATATATATATATATATATATATATGCATACATACACATATATTTATATCATTACACCCTTAAAAATTATTAAAAAGAGATTACATGCTTAGAGGATCAGTATTATTTAACTTTTTATGTGCATATAAGAAGAAACTAAATGTGATATTCTTTTATTAAAAAGAAAAAGATTGCAATATTTCGTTGTTTTTTAACTGCTAAGATATGGTTGACATTTTAGCGTTTCATACTTTACAAACAAGAAGGTATAAAAATGAAAGAAAAATTTGGTGAAACGTAACGTTTTCTATTGTGTAAAGAAAGAAAAATTCTATGTCCGATTCCTAAAATTCCTCAATATTTCTAAAGAGGGAAAATTGATCACTGATTTATTTTAAATCATAGCAACATTTGTAACCTTTATGATTATCATTATATTCTCAGGAATAAATATATCTCTGATTAGTTCATAGAATTTTAAATTCAAATATATAGGAAAATTTATATTTATATCAAAACACACACTAAAACAGCGTTACATTTCTAATCTAAATCGCTAGTAAAATATTTTAATATTTACACATTTATTTTCTCAACAAGTAAATTTAAGGCATTACACAATAATAATTAAGTCTAACATTGTACATTTAATTTGATTTTGTTGTTAATAATTGATTACAGTTTTAAAATAAAAAGGGCTCTGAATTCTAAAAATGTTTTACTGTGTGAACTTCAAAATATATTTATTTTTTTAACTATAAAACTGTCAGTATTTAAAATAGAGGAAGTTTCCATGTGAGAGAATCGCTTAATGCGTATTTCGAAGAGATAATAACAGTCTCAAGAGAATGAGGGCAGAATACTTTTTTTTTAAGAATGCAACAGAGAAAATCACGAGTATCCTTTTTCCTCACTTTCCCATTTTTATATCTGCAAAGTATCTTTTCATTGACTTTAGGTATCAAAAGTAAAAAAGCACATTTTTATTCCTCTTCCTTGACAGTTTATTTTCATGGAATCGTGTCTCAAGTCCTGGAACAAAAGAGCACCGGACTCCATGAGACAAAAGCAGGCGTGCGAACACAGCAATATGCTTCTTTGTAAAAACACAAAACCATCGGAATCAAAAGCGTGTAGAAAGAAAAAAAGATGGGAAAAGTCTTTTCAGTAGGATACATCTTTTATTTTTCTACGAAAGTTTATTTTGCTTCCTTTTTGGTTTTTCTCTACTTTGTTTTCTTGATCTTTTTTTCAAAGATATGATAAGAACTATGTTCATTTAGTCCAAATTTTGAAAAATAATTTTCACTTGTCAACATTTTTACAGTAAAATATGTTCTTACAGCATTCTAAAAAACGTACTTTTTCAAGAAATTTTATAAATGTTTAAAATCTGACTTCAGTTTTTTAATTTTATTTAAATTAATTTTTTACATTCACTTTCATTTGTTTTTTATGTATTCATGTAATGCTAATTCTTATCTTTCTTTCTTTTCGATTTATAAAAAAGTATTGTTTCCGTAAATAATATTTATAAATTTAAAAAAATTTTAATAACTTTTTAATAACTTCTTTCTTTAAAATATATATTTGAAGTTTTATACTTCGTCAACGATTAGTAACTATATATTTCTAAATTAACATGTAAATATTCAATGCATTGTTTAAAGCGAGAATTCATTTTAAGACCAAATGATGCTACTAAATAATAAAAGTATTTAGTATTTTCAATTTTTATCATAAACTATGTAAATGATCAAATTTGATACTAGTATTCAAAAGGAAAAATTGAATATTCATTAACAAGCAAATAAATTTATATAAAATGAGAAAAAACTTAACACATCAATATTGTATTTACTTAACATTAAAAAAGCTAGAGATTCGAAATATATTTTGATACGCATAATTGTTGAAAGCTTCCAGGAGTCTTGTTTGATAAAATGTAGTAGTTTCTCATTAACATGATTATTTGGTTAACTGTGAACAAGAATTTGTCATATTATTTTGATTTTTTTTTCAAATCAGCTTCATTTTTCAGTATAAATATTACTGAGTATTTTGTTAACAAGAATTCTAAAATAAATTGTACTGTTTTTATAACATTACATACTTCTTATCATTAATAGAATTTTTGAAAAATAATTTTAATATACTCAATGAAAATATTTTGAGTAAAATACTAATTTAAATAAGTAAAAAGTATTTTTTGAACTATATTATTAATATAAATAAATGTGGGATTCTTCATAATTATGAAGCAGGTATCGAGCAGAAAACCTTCTTTATACTTGACCTGTCTCTCCCATGAAGAATCATTTCACTTAGAGGACATTGTAACCACGATCTATTTTGATAAATAGGCCATCACGCCATTGCTTTCAACATTTATTAATTTCTTATTAATAAGCCAATGTAACTAATTTCGATGATGTAACATTCAGGTTTGGAACTCTTGCTTTATTAACGAAGCGAGTTTTTTTCCTCTTTTTTGATTTTTTTTGTATTGTCTTCCTCTTTCTCTCCCTATGCGTTACAGCTGAAGGTAGAGAAAAAATTTATCGCAATGTGTGGATTTTCTTCTACATTTGCAGACAATATTTTTCAAAAACTAACGTTATTTTTTGTTTCTATTTTTTTAAAAAAAGTATTGCTTTGGACATCTTCACACAGAAATTGTATTTGATCTTTTTCCAAATAATTCATCTCTTGTAAATGTATAGAAATGAAGATTAAGAATTTTCGAGCTTATAAATATTCAATGATTCAAACTTAAAAACAGTTTTCAAGCATTATATGGCTCATTTGATTTGTTTTAACTAATCTATACATGATACTTTTGTAACGCAAAATATTGTTAGAGTAGCTATTAATTAGTTTATTTTATATTATGCAGACTTTTGTATGTTAATGTGTAGAACATCATGCTTTCACATTTAAGGTAAAATTTATAAATAATCAGAAGTTAATTTTTTATTTCTTTTGAATTTTCGTTTATTTTGATATGCTACATACTAAAATTATTTAATGTAAATTCTGCTTCATTTTCTGCCAAGCTGGCAGCCAAATGGTTAGCGCTCTTGCCTTCGGTTTAACAGTTCGTGGGTTCGAATCCCATCTTGGGCATGGATGTTTGTTGTGGTTAGGAATCCACTTTAAACCATAGCTCCCGGTCTAATTAGCCTTCGTGTGCAAAAAATGACCATTGAGTGACAAACAAAATACTTAATTTTTATTAAATAAATTTAATGTTTTCATTTCAGTTAATAACTATAGCTTAGAATATAAAGTATATTTCTCATAATGCATATATATTTTTATATGTGTTAAATATTAGAACGTGCTTTACTTGTATAAACTGAAACTTTAGTTACAAATACTTAATTCTTTGAATATTTGCTTATTTCGGTATCCCTTGTATAAAAAATATCTAATTTATATTTGAATTTTGTTTTCACTGCATTAATTTAATGTTTTGCTTCTTAGCTCATAACTAGGTGTGGTTCCCTAAATTTAAACACGTTTTACTTTAGTATGACTTGAACTGAGTAAGTAGTTGGTAAGTCAGGAGTATATTATAAATTTATTGTGTGAAGATGATGAAAATGATTTAAGGGGAATTATTAAGTGAGTAGGTACAATCAGCTATTATTTGTTACATTTATAATGAGTAATAAATTTATTATGTTTGTTATACCAAATAACAAGCAATTTAAATTTTTTAAAAGGGTCAATTCCTACTTAGGTCAACAAAGGAAAATATTATTTTTTTCTTCCATACATATCTAAAATTAATGAATTAAATTTTCAATGAATTAATATTTTAAAAAAACTGTATTAACAACAATCCACTACAAGTGTAAAAAAGTGTAATTGAATTTGAATGGTAAAAAAAGTATCATATTAATAATTAAATATTTGAACAAGATCTTATAACAAGTGCGAAGTTCGTTTTGTGTGCAACATGTGAATCATTTATATTAATTTAATAACAATTTAATAATTTGTTAAGTTAATTTTCTCGTAATTGGACGTCAATTTTTTTAGAGTTATATTATTTTGAATTTCTGAAAAATATACTCTGTGTTTGGAATTTTTGAAATACATATATTTTTTGAAATTTTAAAATATTGTTTCAATTTTTTGAAAGGTATATTTTTTGGAATTATTGTTATATTATTTCCAATTTTTGAAATATTGTTTCGGATTTTTGTTTGGTTATCCATTGCTAGATCTGTGCGGGATACTAATCATATGCCTTGGCAATTTGATTCGTGCCTCACAGAGTATGAGAAAGAAATCATAAAAAAACATCGTAGAAGATTTCTTTGAGGCAATAAAAACCCGGTTGTCTCTAGAAAACTTTATCCCTTACAATAAGAAAAAAATAATATTTATATTTTCAAAAATTAGGGTGAACTTCAACAAGTCATTATTTTAAAGATTATTAAAAATACTTCATAGTATATACCAAAATTTTGAAAGTACTTAGAAAACCCTTTAAAAATTATGATATTTGGAACTATATTTACGTTTTATCATTAACACAAATTTGTGAAAATATGATATGAGCAAATCTAGAAAATTTTATCCAATTAAACTAAAAGAATATCTGCTGTAAAATAAAGAAAATAGTTCCAACGCAATTTATCACGTCAATATCTTATATATTAGGAAAATTGAATTCTATTACATACCTTGATTTTTAAAATATTTATCATCCCATTTAAAAATATTAATTTTTGAAAATCCCTTTTAGAACTTATGTAAATTTATGAAAATAACATAATTTTATCTTTGATGACTGTGAAAGCTTAAGTCAATAATAGTTTAGAAAACTGAACTTCTGATTAGAGATTTTTCCTTAAATGCATACATACACATCATTAGCAATAATTTCAGACAAAGAAACTTGTATGATATCATTATACATTTTCAATTTATACTGAATTATAAAAAAACATGTTGCTTGCTAAGAAAACAAAAAAAAATCATATACATTGTTAAGTTTGAAATGTTATTTAGAAAGTAACAAGCATTCATATTTTAATAATTGTGTATCACTCCGTGCTGAACTGAGGCAAGATCTTCATGAGCGAATGTTGTTGATTATCCGAGTTTTCAAAATTTTTTGATTGTTTCTGATGTTTAAGATTTCGATATTTTTTATGACTTTCAACAGATTTATTGAAAATAATCCCAAGTCAAATATTTAATCCAATATAAACAAAGGATTGAGTTGCAATTTCATTTTTCATTAAAACCATTTTATTTTGGGAATGAAACATATCACATATAAAAATTCTATTCTAAGAAACTTGTTTCGAAATAATTTTATTTGTTTTTTGGAAGTCAGTTGCTGACTATCAAAATACATAATACAAAAAAATAATAATAAAAGAAAGAAAACAATGTGGTTCATTTAGCACCTAACAATTTCAAAATGGTTTCCCTTTGCCAATTCATTTTGAGAATTTGTCATAAATTAATCTATCTATGCATATCTTACCAGTCTATGCATATCTTGCAATGAAACTAGGTTGAAATGTCATGACAGAAATTTTTGTCTCTTTTTAACATAAAAAGACATTTCAAATTTTATAGACAATATTTTAATTCAGATTAAGTGATGTTTTATTTTAAAAGTTCTCCTTTTGATCCACAACAGTTTTTTCCATAGCGCAGCAAATGAACAAAATAATATACTGCATAATACTCAATGATATTCAATGAAAAGAATATGAATGAAAGAAACTGCTTAGATAAATTGAAAAATATTGATGAAATTATCAATGTTTTTTATTGATTAATCGATATCTTTACGTCTGAGAATAAATATAAGTGAAAAGAATTAGAGCCCATATTTTCCGAAAAACATCGTTTTTTAATTTAAAACACATTTTGTATATACTCTGTAAGCATGTCAATTATTAACTGATTACAAAAAATTACGGCATTATGATTATAATAGTTACTGAACAGAGCCGATGAATTCCGTAAATTAATAGAGGCTCTGCTGTTATTTAATTTACTGAATTTACCAGCTCTTCTTCGACGAAATAAAATATGCATTATTCTATGGGATCGTATAAAATAATAGGTATCAATATCTACAAAGTTCTCAAATTTAAAGATTTCCTAAGAAGAGTACTGAAAAATAAATTTCTTAATGTCTGCGATTAGATCATTCTCGTCAAACTAAATTTCCTCGAACATTTTCTGGCAATTTTAACAAATGAGAATTGCAAATTACTATTATGTTTCCGATCCGGGTACATGAAACAACCTTGGAATTCCATTTTTGGGTAACATGGATGTTGTGGTGAGATTCGGAAATTTTAGAAGAATTCCGAGGAAACCCAGTTTCGTTTTTTAAGTAATTGAATAACAGAATAAATTCAAAACAAAAGTACAATAAAACTTAATAATTCATTTTAGTAACTTAATTACAAGAGAAATTTACACTTACAATCAAAACATTCTTTATTAAATAATTGAGATTCTAACATTATTATTTGTTTTATGGCAATTTCACATTAATATATCATAACTGAGTGTGACCAGACGGTCAAGAAACGAGAGATGAGACTTTTAGAAGTAGCAATGTGGTATCCCCAAAGGTCAATGGCATTACGATCTCGCTTGGCTTGCTCATTGCTCATGAGCTTTCCCTCTTTTCTCTGCTATTTCTCCTCAGATTTTATCGTCTCTTTTCATATTCATTTATTTGTCGGACATATGCAGCTCCATTCAGGAAAGTCGAGGCAGGGCTCCTACTGGACAGGGCAGTTATACTCCGTTTACAACTGACATCTTCTTAGCTTCTTATTATGCTCAATGAGGACCCAGTCCTCAACTGTAGACTCCTTCTCTATATCAGGCTTCTCTGGGGCTTCTGTGTCGCTTCTCTGTATTTGGATGCAGTTTTTAACTCTTCATAATTTTCGTCTTAGCTCCTCCTCTTTACACCATTGGTTTTCCAAAGTTCTGCAGTTCCTCCTATACTTCTATGGGATAGGTCAGAAATCTCTCCCCGTCAATCCGACTGGTCAGATTTACAAATAAAACATATCATAAAACATATACTTTCCTTGCAGTTTTCTCCAGATCACTCATCCCTTCCGAAAGGAAAATCTATTCTTTTATTGCACTTGTCTCCTTATGCCAATTTTTATTACATCCTTTCCTTTATATTATTACAGCTTAGTTTGAAAGGAAAAGAGGAAACTCTTAAATTTAAAGTGCAATAAAATACACACACCTATTTTCTCAGGTTTTGGTTACGTCGTATTACACTACGACAATGGACACAGTCCACAATTTATTAAAGTTCTTTGGAAAACATTGCGGAAGGAAAAAATACTCAAGTAGTTTCCTTGACTCTTAATTTATTCAATGGGTAATATTAGTGAGTTATTTTCTAGATAATTAATCTCATAAATTACATACAAAATGATTACAGTTAATTCAATTATATATAATGTTTTAGAGGAAAAATGACTTTTATCTTAATATTTCAGTGAAAAATAGATGTGAGCAAAAAATGTGTGAGCGAATTTTATTTCAACTGTACATAAAATAATAAAATGATGTAAATAATGTAAAATAATGAAAGGATTAATGCAAGTAAACACAGCATTTTTGCTTCACATAAACTAATAAGATCTAATGCGATGAGGCGGAAGAAGAATCTACTGTTGGGTAAAACTGTGATCAAACCAGCTATTATTTATGTATCACAGACATGAACTTTAACTCAAGGAGATGAAAAGGTGTTAATAACTTGGAAGCGGAAGATTTTGTGGCGACTCATTATCATCTTATTTTTTATTTGATTCCGAAACTTAATTTTATAAGAAAGGAGTTGGCAACGACTTAAAAAAAAACTGGATGGAAAATTTGTAAACATGGCAGCAATCGCACTTCCGATAAATCGTCCCCTTTCTATTTTTAGTTTTATTTTCTATAAATATGTTTATATTAAAATGTATAATTAATAACTACATAACCACAGCACTGGTGACTTAAGGTGAAAAGAATATCTCCTTCTATGAAAATTTCTATAATATTTATACCAAGCCTCAAATATTATCGTCACTGAAGGTACGCGCATCTTTTATTTATGTCTTTACTTGTATATATTCCTCTTTGAAATTTAAAATCTAATTTTTTAGTGTAAATAATAAAAATCCCAATAGTAACTATGAATATATTTCGTGCTAAATATTATATATATATATATATATATATATATATATATATATAAACTATTTCCTAACTTTCGTTTACTTTAGTTGCGAGAAGCTAAGTATATTAAGCGTTAAAATGTTTCAGTCATTTTTCCTTGCACTTAATTAATTTTAAATTTTAGCTCAGCTACCAGTTAATGCCTCTGACAGCACACGACAGATAAATAAAATCACGTTACGCTCGCCTATATTTTGGCGAGGAAATATACCACTTTGAATACGCCAATACGATAGTGCATTTGTTTTGAGTCAAATTACTCAAGATGAAACTAAATACGCTGTTTTAGTGTCTTCTCTAGATGCCGAAACTCTTTCGCATGTGTTGGATATAAGTTTGTCTCCCCCTGCTGCAGATAAATACGAAACAATTTCGGATCGTCTATTTAGTGAATTCGCCTATTCTAAACACAAAAAAATAAAAAAAGTTAATAACTGAGTTGCAACTGGGAGATGACCAGCCAAATCAGTTATTGTGCAAAATGAAAGAATTGTTGGGTGGTCAATTACAGGACGAGTTTCTTAAAAAAAATTTTGTGTGTGGTTGCACTGTTAATCATCTCAAATTCAAGTTGTTTTATCTGTTTCTTCAGAGAAATTGGATAGTTTGGTTGAGATTGCAGACAAAGTTGCTGACGTTGCCTTACCTGCTACAGTGTATGACGCTACAAGAGTTAACAAGCAAATTGCAGAATTACAACTGCAAGTGGCTCATTTGCCTCGCTCCCATAATAAATCATATTTTAAGAGTAGATCATCTTCACGCTCGTGAAACAAACAATATTACCCAAATAATTTTTGTTATTTTATTTCGACATTTTCGGGATAATGCACGTGAATTTATGTAACCTAGCGAATATTCAAGATCGCAATCTCGCGATGGACTTAATTTATCAAATAATCAGGAAAACTAGAACCCATGACTACAGTCGCGACTTGAGATCATGAAAACTTTAATCCTAAAAAATATTGCTTACTTGTATATGATAAAAAAAATTCACCAGCGTTATTTAAACGATTCTAAGGCGGAAATAAGTATTATTCCTAAACCAAAAATACTTAAGAAGCCCACTAAATTTGAACTTTTCGCTCTTATGATTCTCAAATAAAAACTTTTGGAAAAAAGTTCCTTGCTGTTGATCTAAGCGTAAGACTATCTTTTCTGTGGAATTTTGTAACCGCAGATGTAAGCACTTCTATTATAGCTTCTTATTTTCTTAATCATTTCGGAATAATCATTGATATCAAAAACAAACCTCTTATAGATCCAGAGACAAAGTTGTCACAACGAGTGAATGTTTTAAGGGACAAAATTTAAGAATAAAATCTGTCCGACACCCTTAATTCGGAATATGCTAATATTTTAAAAGAATTACCCAATCTATAACGAGACCAAGATCGTTCGGTAAGAAATTAAACATAATACATTTAACCATATAGAAAGTACAGGTCCTTATGTACATGCTCGCGTCCGTGATTTAAATCTGAACCAACTTAACAAATTTCCCTAGCAGCGGCTGCTAATGAAGAATTTCAATACATGCTCAAATAAAGCATTTTTGTGCTTTCCACATCAAATTGAAGTTCTCCTCTTCAAATGATTCTAAAAAAGATAAGAATTCTTGGTGTCTTTGCTGTGATTATTGCACTTTCAACAGACAAACAAAACCTGATTGATACTCAATTCCACTTTTAACAAGTTTTATTGATAATCTGCAAGGTAAGACCATTTTCACAAAACTCGATATTCAAAGAGCTTAAAATCATATTCCCGTTTACCCAGATGATAGGTATAAAACGGCGATAATAACAAATTTTGGATTTTTCGAATTTTTTTATGCCTTTTGTGTTATGTAATGCTGCCCAAACTTGGATGCGATTTATTTAAGACATTTTAAAGGGTTTAGATTATGGCCTTGTCTATTTAGACGATATTCTCATGGCATCGCCAGACGCTGGCTCCCTTAAAAAACACGTTAGAGAAACCCTAAAATGACTTGATTACTACACCAGTAAATGCATGATAATTGCAAAGAAATTCCTTTTATAGGTTATCTAATAAATGAAGATGATATATTACCACTACCCGAAAAAGTCGATATGATCGCTAAGTATAAATGGCCGGATACGATTCATTGTGACATTATTTTGGGAATTTCAAATTTTTATGGAAATGTTTACCTCACGCTGCACTGGAGCACGCTCCTTTGCATAAATTCCTTAAGAATTCCAAGAAAAATGATAAGCGAGATATTTCCTGGGAAGAAGATTCGATTATCGCATTTGAGCAAAGTAAAAAGCAAGTATCTGATGCCACCCTTTTTGCTCATCCTTCCCATGATGCGGATCTCGTAATGGTAATCACTGGGATCGACCCTATAATGGTCGATGCCAATGATGTTGGATTAATGGCCTCATTTATTGAAATCACTACAACTGGTTTCCAAACAAGTTCAAAGACACATAGTCACTTATATTGGATCGTACAAAGTTTTTGATGCTCGTTTTCAGCACATCCATCTAGATATTGTGTGATCACTCCCTCCTTCGCAAGGATATTCCTACTGTCTTACGGCCATTGATTGCTTTACTCGATGGTCCGAGGTAGTATATCCAATCACAGAGATGACCACACTGAAACAATTGCTATAACACCGGTAGGAAAATGGATATATAGATATGGTGTTTCTGGGTTCATAACTACAGACCAAGGACACCAATTTGGGTCTAAACTCTTCAAAGAACTAGTTGCTTGCCTTGATATCCAAAAAATACGTACAACACCTTAGCATCCTAGTTCCAATGACATAATCGAGCAGACACATCGTTCACTGAAAGCAACATTAATGGCATATAACACTTCAAGTTAGGCTCTGGTGCTTTCTTTTGTTTTCTTCTGTTTGCTTTCTGAAATAAAGGAAGACATAAATGCTAATGCTTCCTAGCTGGTGTATGGAAGAACTCTTCGTTTATCTAGTAATTTTTTTCATGATTCGGTATTGCAAAACAGATTCGTATTCGTGAAAATCCTCAAAGAAGTTATGCGGAATATAAAGCTTATTCCTAGATCTTCTCACGGAAACAAAACTATTTTCATCCATCCATAAATGGAAAAAAGTACTCATGTTTTCTTGAGGCATGATGCAATAAAAATCCATTACAAGCACCATACGATGGACCCTTTGCTATTGTGGCCTGTTCTGAATAGATAATCACAATTCGCCAAAATAATAGACTTGTGTGTTTCGGTTGACCGAGTCAAACCAGCATTTCTGGAAGTAAACGTTCTAGACATTGCGACCGAATCACCTGGTGCTGTTGACACCAAGAAAGAAAACATTCAGTCACCGTAAGATCGAATTACTCGTTCTGGTCGTCATGTGTGTTTCCCCAGAAGATAAGTGCTTGACTGACTGTCAATAACTGCATTTCCTAGATCAAGCACTGGGAAGGGGGCACTGTCGCGACTCATAAAAATCTTATTTTTTATTTGATTCCAAAACTTAATTTTGTAAGAAAAGAGTTGGCAATAATTTAAAAAAGAACTAGAGGGAAAATTTGTAAACATTGCAGCAATAGCACTTTCGATGTATCGTCACTTGTCTATTTTCAGTTTCAATAAATATGTTTATATTAAAATGTATAATTAATAACTACAAAACCACAACAATGTTTAGAGCCCTATTTGAACCAATGAAAGTGGTGATGTTTGGAGAAAATGAAAGAATGACCTTAAAACATTGAAATTTAGAAGCTGTTCAAAAAAGATGTAATAAACCATTTAAAATAAACATGAATCCAATTATAGTAGAACACATGAAGCGAATGAAAGACAAACGATGAAAAAAAATTAAAGGTCAGTATCAAGGTTAGAGAAAACGAAAAAGACCAATGAAAAAATAGTTCGGTGAGGTAGAAAATAATCTGAAGAATATGGAAAAAACAAATGGAAAACTAAGGCATTAGATAGACTGATTTGGAGTCGAATTTGTTTGGGAGACCATGGTCCAAAGTGGACTGTGATGTCGGGGAGTCAGTTAGATGTATGATGATTTTTTATTATCGTTGGCACTCATTAATTTGACATTTTGTAAAGAGCATAGTGTATAAGTTTTTTAAATAAACATTTGTATAAGTGAACTACATATACAAATGTTTTTGATTTACAATTGTTTTGTCACATTTGCCCAACTGGTGTGTATGAGAAAGGACAAATAAGCAGAAGTAAAGAAAATTTATTGACGAAGTTAATGGCTCCAAAAAGGATCAGGAGGTTGCGCTGCTTTCTTTTTCGAAACGGATCTCGATTACAGGCAGAAAATTTGGCTTTTTACCCAGTTTTGCATCCAAGACTTATTCGAGATTCGAACCCGAGCCCACTCAGAAAAAGCCAAGAGTCATAATTACCATACAGACTGTCTGGCCCATTTTTTATATTATTATTTTAATTTATTTTAATAAATTTGACAATTTTAATTTTAAATAAGTTTATTGATTGAAAAAATTTATATACACACACACACACACACACACACACACACACACACACACACACACACACACACACACACACACACACACACACACACACACACACACACACACACACACACACACACACACACACACATACATACATATATATATATATATATATATATATATATATATATATATATATATATATATATATATGAGTATTTGTGAATGTATAGCTGAAAATCCTTATTTGGATCTTTGTGAAAATGATAGAATAATGTTGGAAAATAATCTATTTATACTTAACAAATTATAATTTACCTTTGTGTAGCAAATTAGTTTTGGTACAAATGCATTAATAAATGAAATGTGATGTAAGCAATCAAATAACTATTTTATTTACATAATAAGAGATTAGTAAAATATGCAAACATCGAATGCCAAATTTGTTAATGTTAAACATCTACATCTGATAAACTCCATTAGTTTTTGTCATTTCTCTGTCAAAAAACAAGATGAATCAAATAAGATAATTAATTTTCAAAATGTATTTTAACTTAAAAACTTATGTCTTTCAGAACAGATAATCTCTCAAAATTGGAACAATCTGACTTAATCAATAAAGTGACATTTCGGTGTAGATTCATATAAGGAAACAATATATCAAAGCATATATAGCTAACAAACTGGCTTCACCAATAGCTATAAGCAGTTGCAATCATTTAATTAATATACCAATAATTTAATCGAGTATTTAAACATCAATGGTCAAAACACGTGGAATGGATTCCTTACCACGTGGATCTCGAGGGGAATGAGATAACGGACAATTTGGCCAAAGTTGGTGTGTCTAAGGACGATGTGCCGTCGGCACCTCTCACATTTCAGGAGATTCATTCAAAGATTAAACACGAGAATAAAACCACTTGGATTGTTCCTCCTGAGCATCATTGGTACCGCTGCGCACATCCAGGTGCTTCCTTGGCTACTGGTTTTAATAGACAAGAACAAACGGCCAATGCCCATTTCAGAAGTGGATATCTTAGTAACTTGAAATTCGTGAGGGTACGAAGAAATTCGAAATTTGCTTCAAGTGCTTAAATGAACAGGCCTCTCCTGAACGTATTCTTCAATGCCTTGGTCTCTCCGGAAGAGATTTGATGGAGAATCCACTTTTGGTACTGGACTTTTCAAAGGTGTTTGCGCTCATAGACCTGATCTAGCACTGCTGACCTTGGGGGCATGCAACAATAACATCAATAAGCAGCAGTAAATCTCCTTTGTTTACTTACTGATTAGGGATTAACTGCTCTAGCTCTTAACAATGAAGAAATCTCCAAGACATTTATTCAGAAAACCCCAAAAAAGTAT
>CM075852.1:105594868-105744868 GCA_037975125.1 Latrodectus hesperus | reverse complement strand
CGCATTGAATTTTTAGGCCATATCATCGAAGAAGGGAAAATATTTCCATCTACTTTGAAAACTAAAGCTGTGCTTCATTTCCCTGAGCCACTTAATTTGAAACAGGTCCATAGTTTTTTAGGATTGACTGGATATTTCAGGAAATTTATCCCAAAATATTCCATTATTGCTAGGCCATTGAGTGATCTTTTGAAGAAAGATAGGAAATTTAAATTTGGTGAAGAGGAAAGAAACTCTTTTAATCAATTAAAGTTAATTTTAGCTCAAAAACCTGTGTTAGGTATATACAACCCAAATTACGAAACTGAACTGCATTGTGACGCCAGCATAGAAGGATATGGAGCTATTTTATTACAGAAATCCCCAAATGATAAAAATTTTCATCCCATCTATTTTATGAGTAAAAAGACAACAGATGCCGAAAAGAAGTATTCCAGTTACGAGCTTGAAGCTCTTGCAATTATTGAAGCGTTAAAAAGATTCCGCGTTTACTTATTAGGAATTCCATTTAAAATTGTCACTGACTGTTCCGCATTCGAAAAGACTATGCAAAAAAGAGATTTGTCAACTCGTGTTGCTCGTTGGGCTTTATTGCTCCAAGAATTTAATTATAGTATTGAGCATCGCTCCGGTACAAGAATGACTCATGTTGACGCACTAAGCAGATCCCCTGTAAACATATTTTGCATCTCAAGCGATAATATCATACCGAAATTAAAATCAGCCCAAGATAATGATGATGAAATAAAAACGATAAAAGAATTATTAAAAATCTCTAGTTATGAAGATTATTTTGAGAGAAACGGAGTTCTTTATAAATTTGTTGATGGTAAGGAGTTAGTGGTTGTGCCAAGAAGTATGCAGATGGAAATTATTAGAAGTGCGCATGAAAAGGGACATACCGGAATCAAATATACAGAGAAAAGCATAGAGGACCATTATTTCATTCCCAAACTTAAACAGAAAGTAGAAAATATCATATCTAATTGCGTTCACTGTATTCTTGTAAATCACAAAAGAGGAAAGAAAGAAGGCTTATTACACCCATTGCATAAAAATGACGTACCACTATACACATACCATATTGATCATTTAGGACCTTTAGAAAGCACACATAAAAATTATAAGTATATTTTAACAATTATAGACGCTTTTACTAAGTTCGTTTGGATTTTTCCTACGAAGACCACAACATCTGCTGAAGTCATTTCGAAATTAGAAACTCTAAAATCAGTCTTTGGAAATCCCTACCAAATTATTTCTGATAGAGGTACAGCTTTTAGCTCTGGTGAATTCAGAGATTATTGCTCTAAAGAGAATATTAAACACCATTTAATAACCACTGGTTTGCCAAGAGCTAACGGACAAGTTGAGAGGATCAACCAAACAATCACATCAGTTCTTTCAAAGCTATCTTTAGAGAATCCAGCTCAGTGGTATAAACTTACGAACGAACTGCAGCAGACGATTAATTCAACATATCAACGAAGCATAGATACCACACCTTTTGAGTTACTTTTTGGTACGAAGATGAACGTTGGAGGTATTGGTAAGCTCCAAGAAATGATTGAAAAGGAATTTCAAGCTAATTTTGAAGCTCAAAGAGATGAACTCAGAAAACATGCTAAACAACAAATTTTCAAGATCCAAGAAGAAAACAGGAAAACGTATAATTTAAGAAGAAAAGAGCATCAATCTTATGGAGTTAACGATTTGGTCGCTATTAAGAGAACTCAGTTTGGACCCCACTTAAAACTGAAACCAAAATATTTAGGACCATACAGAGTTACTAAAGTTAAAGGAGGCAACACCTATGATGTAATCAAAGAAGGAAGTCATGAAGGACCTAACGGTACCACGACTTGTGCTGAATTTCTAAAACCCTGGTACAGTATGCCAAAAGACGAGGATGTTATGCAAGTTGGAGTTAAATTAAAGTTGAATTGTGCTGAAGGATAGTCGGAAGTCCAACTGACTATAATGAAGCTAAAAGATATACTGACTCATTTCTTTATTTCAGATCTAAGAAGATGAATATAAAATTTGTTTCTTTTCAGAGAATTATTCTGTTCTGCTTGTTTCTTTCCCTGTTTTGCTGTTTTTCTTTTTTTATGTATTTGCAGTGTCGTCTGGAGGGCCAGCCGATTTCAGGACGGCCGAACTGTGGTGGGTGAACCACTTAATAGCTGACGTCACTATTTCAAGTGCCCACTTGAGATGGAGCTCGAGAGGCGCAACAGCTTCCCCAGTGAGCGGGGCAGAAGAGAAATTATCTGAAAGACGCTGAAGACGTTCCTTTTTGATAGCAGCAAGACGACTGCTCCTGTCCCCCATAACTTTAAACTTGAACTTTAAATTTCAATCTATTAAGATGATTAATTGTAAATATCTCAAACTTGTATATATTTATATTTGTAAATACATGTTAATTAAATATTAGGCTTTGTATAAGAATTGTTAATTAGTTAATCTCGCCTTGGCCACTCCCCGTCCCACATATATATATATATATATATATATATATATATATATATATATATATATATATAGTAGTTTCATTCAAAGACAAATATTAAACAAATTGATCTTTCAGGTAGAGGTGGATTCCTGAAATCACCTCCAAGATTTTACTAAATATTTGTACTCTTATTATTATAAAATACTCTTATTTGAGAATGAAATAATTAATTTGACTAAATGTAAAACCAAAAAATTGGTACTTTTATATTTATAAACAATATAAAAATGTTGAAGTAAGTCAAACCAAATAAATTCATCCTTATATATAGCAAAAATTTTTCAAACTAAAAATTATCCATATAGTATGTTCAAAGATATCTAAACACACAGTATAATGAATTTATAACTTTATTCTTGATAAATTTATTTGTATTATTTAAATTTTCTGACATAAAACCTAAAATGTATGTAATTTGCCATTGATATTAGTAACTGCATATTTTTCAATGCTTAAAATTGTGAATGTTCTATTACTGCCTTAAAAAAAGAAAACAGTGTGCAAATAAAATTTATTTATCTACAAATGTGTTGCTTTACACATGCATAATATATTTATACAAACATCATTCAAACAAATAAAGAGTGTATTCTGTAAATGTCCTGCATTTCAGCTTTACACATTAAATAAAGTTTTCAGTAAAAAACAGTACTCAAAGCAATACCATTTCAAATATAATATGAGTTGTTATTTGTTAGAATTTTCACACACACAGTTTTGTACATTCAAATGTCTTATAAATTGCTTTTGAATTTTCCATAATCGATTTGTACACCTAAAGTTTGTGTCGATTTCAAGCTTTCTTGTCAAGCACAGTATGTACAATATTATGTATGAAATACAAATTATATACCTTTCCTTCAGAGTTTTAAATTGAAGATATCAATCCAAAGTGATTTAAACATAGATAAATATATACAAAAATTAAACTAAATAATTATTACATTCAAGAACACCCATACATGATTGTGGTACACTTTGCTTAGTCACAAGTTAAAGAATCAAAAATATCAAAATTTATTTTTGGTGAATAACAGCATTAATTTTTGCTTATTTAACCTTTTTGATGTAAGCAAATATTTTAAATTGAAAATTATATTCAAATATCGCTTTTTATAAATAATACACAATACTTAAATAATTTAAATTAAATTTCCTAATTACAATGAAAATGATTTTATTTATTGATACAAAATTAACATGATACATTTTACTTCGAAAGTTTAAAAAAATTAAATTATTCATCAAACAAAATTTACGTCATTTCAATGAAGAATACTTATTTGTCAAGGTAATGTTATCAATTACATGAAAAATGTGTTTCCAATTTTCAGTTATTTAAAAAATTAATTTTTAATTTTAATTAAAAGCATAAAAAGTTTTATCAATTATTTATGTATTTTACAATTGAAATAAAAATTTTACTTAAATTTTTAGAAAATATTTATACTTAATTTTCAAAATATCAAATGCTTTGAAAATTAAAAATATTTTTTAAAAAATATATAGATATATTCTAATTTTTTATAGCATATTATAATCTTAAACTTTGCTATTTTAAATCGCAATTAGAATTCAAATGAGTAAATATACTTGTTAAAAATAATTTTATCAAAAATTTTAGTTCGTTAAATGTAAATCAACTTTTGAGTTTCTCTTATTGTTTTAGTACAAAAACAATTATTCACAATATATTAAAAATTTTACATGTATGCATATATTTATATAGGTATCAATGTGATGCATTTCTAAAGTACATTTCATGTTTAAAGATTTTAATACATAGCATTCATGTTAATAAAAAAGAAAGCTAGTATAATTTATTTTAAAATTCTTTTGAATATGAGAAATGCAACTAAATAAATATTAAAACAAAAAATATAAATATAACAAACATGTTTTCAGATTAAATAATTTAAAACCACCACATGCGAATTTCTTTATATTAGTAAGATAAGTTTATAATATATATATATATATATATATATATATATATATATATATATATATATATATATATATATATATATATATATATATATATATATATATATATATATATATATATATATATATATATATATATATATATATATATATATATATATATATATATATATATATATATATATATATATATATATATATATATATATATATATATATATATATATATATATATATATATATATATATATATATATATATATATATATATATATATATATATATATATATATATATATATATATTCTTAGATTAGTTTTGCAACTGCAGTATAATATAAAATCTATGATAAGTATGTTGCTATTGATGAGAAGAATATTGTTTGGCTTTATTCATAATTACACGACATTTAATTTTTTTGTTACTTAAGCTCAAACCCCATCTAAATTTCTGTTAACAGAGGTATTTCTCTCGGTGAACATATTTCGTTTTTACTAGTATGAAGCACTTTCAATTATTTCATCTTTATAAAAATGTTTCTATATAGCATTGTTTCTTTTGGTCACAATTGAAAAATGTTTTCTTGGTGAAGCATATACTTTGCATTTATATACATCATTGTTATTTTCCATTCAAATGTGTGAACTGAAAGGTAAAAGTACTTATTAGTATAACAAAAAATAATGTTTAAAATGGTAATAATAATAATGTTCTTATAATAAATATATTTTTACACACATTTAAAGACACTTCTTGATGATCATGCCCAAAAAGCTGGATGACATTATAATATATTATATTTTCTAATTAATTAAATAATATCTATGTTTCCAAATTAATGACACATGACAGAAATGCTTAATGTACGTCCTTAGAATAAATTTAAAAACAATGATTTTAAAAAGAGTTTCAATTGGCAGTATGAATATTTAATGAATTAAACGTTAGTATAAAATTTATCTACGTAAAAGGAAGAAAAACCTGTTATTCTATAGTTAATAAATACAGTTAAAAATGTTTAAATGCTTTATTAGTATCTGCATTTTAAACCTTAAAATTATAAAACTATCATGGACATTATAGTTCACTGATTTATTACTGACTTTATTTTTTATATGAATATATGTTCTACAATATTGGAAAATAATGTAATTATAAATGACAGCAATGAAATTTTATGTAAGGCATATTTTATGTTTACTGATATAAACTTAGTTGTAGAGTTCCCACTATACTTACAAAATTTATGCTAAGTCAACAATAATAGTTGTAGATATAATCGTATATTATTTGACTAACATTTACATAAAAATTAATACTAAGTAATTGCATTCGAAATCATAACTAACTACATCTGAATTACATCATCGTATTCAATCTGTTTGAATTTTAATGAATAGAATGCTTTTAATTGTGGATATTTATAATGCTTTTTATAGAAACTTTTATTTTTAAAATAGGTTTTAAAAAATTAGTAAAAATTTTAGATTGTATCTTTTGATGTAACTAACAAATTAGGCTTGTATAAATGCGGAAACGTTGTAAATATTAAAAGTGACAAAACTATATGTTATAATTTCAATCATAAATTGCGTAGCAATTTATTGATAAATTTTTGCTTGAACTTTTGATGTTTTCAAAGTTATCATAATAATTTTGAATAATAGTTGAAAATATATTGAAAGAAATTCATACTTTTATAAATACTTGAATAAAATTTATAATTTAGGTCAAAATAATTTTAAATTTTAATTTATATCACTAACAAAAATGCTTAGAATTTTGTATTTTACTTTTAGCTTTAATTTTATATATGTATTTCATTGTTATCTTTTTCTAATTTTTTTAATTTAAAATTTACAATCAATGTTTTTCATATTGCCAAAGAAAAATATAGGAATAAGCAAATTTAGGGATGATTGAAAGTTCTCACAGTTAAAATTACTTATATTAAAATAGAGCTCAAAAAGCAATGCTGAAATTATAAAGATTTGTTTTGAATTGTTTTTCATTTCGGATACATTTATCAAACACTTTCATATACACACCTTCAAGTATTTTGTCAAAAAATATAAATCTGAAAAACTATCGTTGAAAATTATAATAAAAATTGCTATTTTATTATAATTTTCAAATTGTAACAAACTATATCATTGTTTACGTTAATCTCTTCCAGAAAATGATGATGTGTTGTTTAATAAAATGAAACTAAACTTAAAACACGTGTTTATAGTTTGTTTTATATAATTATTAAAAGTCTTTATACACATGTATAATTTTTCTATATATTTATGTTTTCATATGATGCGTGAAACATATTTTATTCGTATTGTTTTATTTACTTCTGTTTATTTTAGATTATGAAAAATATATGTATGTGTTTTTGTATTTGTATATAGTAATTTATCACTTGCATCCAGAACTGCCGAGATCTTTTGCTCTTGAATAATTTTTTTAGAAATTTTTGCCATATCGCAATCTCAGAAATTAAAGCATTAATTATTTCAAACACTTAATTTTAATATAGGGAACTAAATTACTTAAAATTCTTTTGGAAATATTCCCACAAAAGCACATGGCAATTAACAATTTAATAAAGAAGGTTTTTTAAAAAGTTAATTTTTTTCAAGTTAAATTTGAGAAGTATTTAATTTTCAAAAGTAATTAAATTCAACCTTAACTTTATTTCCTGGTACCTAATTTCCATTCTGTCAAAAGGAAAAGTCATTACTCTTAGTTAAGTCAATTAAACGCTAAAATTTTCTCAAGTGTTTTTTCTTATTCTCAAAACTACAAGTACAGCAGAAATTCAAGTGTTTGGAGGGGAAGTAATAAAAAGATTAAGAAACTAACATAAGTTCTAAATGGCATTACAAAATGTCCTTATTTTTATTAAGGTATGTAAATGAGCAAAATTAACGCACAAAATTGGAAGAAAGAAACCAAAAATGTATAGTAATGCACGTATAAGCAATTATTAAATTCTATTCTTGTCTTTTAATATATATATACTTTAGCAAAAGTACATAAATGACTTTTTAGTCAAAAAATCTTTTTGTTGAAAATAATGTTTATCTAGAACAACATTATTTTTAATGATTAATAATAGGATGAGGATATTTTTAAATATATTCCCAATTTTCAATAGATAAATGATTTGTGCTTTTTAAAGGGAAATTTATTTGTAAATAGACATGATATACATTTATAGATTTAGGAAAATTAGCTCATACAGATTAAATGAAAGTGAATTTTTCAAATATACTGAATATCAGCAGTTATAAAAATTGAAGTTTGACATATATTTCTTTTCTTATTTAATAATATTAATATGTGTTTAGTATTCATTGTCATAGGTTAGAGTTAATTAATGCTAACTTATAATTTAAAATTAATTTGCTCAAGTGTGTTCTAGCGGTAAATAAATATATTTAAATCTTAAATTATTTCTAAAATAGATAATCGATGGTTTACTTATATATTGTGCTCCAACTTGTATCAAACGTCCGTTTGCCTTGCAGTAGCAAGTACAGGTTGTTTCGTTATCACAGTAGGAGGTGATGGTGCTGAACTAACTGCTGGACCTTCTTCTATTGTTGGCAGTGTATGCAGAGGCAAGGAGTGTCTTGGATCTTCCCTGCTTCCACCATCTTCGGCTGACCTGTGAAACTGAAGTGATACAGCTTCTACTGCTTGAGGTGGCCATTCAGCTGTTGATTGGGGCCATGATCCTTTGTCTCTCGGAAGCTGAAAATAATGAAACTAAATCATTAATTCCACTTAAATTCAGTTTTTAATCAATTGTTTTTTTCCATATATATATATATATATATATATATATATATATATATATATATATATATATATATATATATATATATATAACTTTTGTTATTTGAAACAAATGCTAAAAGAAGAAGAAAGAACTATAAAGCAAATTGTCAAGACCATTTACATATAGTAAACACATAGAATTACAAAGAAAATTTTAAATATGAAATTAAAAATTTGGATAGCTTAATTGAACATACAAAACAAAAGAAAACTCTAAAACAAAACCACCCAATAAATCAAATGAAGTAGCAACATAGCTTCAACAGAGGGTGTTGACCACTTTGCTACAAAGTATAGCTTTTCTACAGTGGCCTAAAATTAAAGTCTAAATTTAATCATTGCACACAGAAGCCATCCAAATTTTTTTTTAAATTGAAGAAAATAACACGACAATAAATATAATGAAGAAATTCATAGATGTCAAGACAAAATATCAAATTATTTGTTGCCAAAATATATTATAAAATTCAAAACTTGCAAACAAATACAGAACATAAAGAGTGAAATAAATATATAAATTGAAAGACAAATTCATTTTATTCATTTTTCGCATTTCAAGCTTCTTGTAAGAACTTCAAAGCTTGGTTCACCTTTATATTGTTTACCACTACGCCTTTCTTAAGTCTTATAAGCAATGCTCCACTAACCAAAAAGTATTAAATAAAATAAATTGAAATATTATTATCAATTAGAATTTTTTCCATTTTTTTATTTATTTATATTTTTGACTGTCACGTTTTCTTTAAATTATGTGCAACTTCTCCTTCTGTTTTCAAAATATGCATGTATAATGCAAGCTTTGAATTATTTTAATTTCCAATTATTGGATTTTATTTTTTAAAACAAAATTCTTTTAAAAAATTCATCAGTAAAATTTATTGGTAACGTGGAATGGATTTTTGAACGTGTGTATTTTCTTAGATAAAAATTGCATATTTATTTACCTACATGAATCCATAACATGGTTTAAAATATCTTTTCCATAAAGCACAATGAAATTGAAAGCGTTAATTAAAATCATAGATTTTCCATTTGTCTAATGTGGTATAATTCACAATTTAGAACAGGCTAAACTAGACGTTGCTCATTCATATCACACTACCATTTCATAAAATCTGGTTTTTCTGAAAGTAGCATATGTTAATTTCATATACTTGCTAATGCATAGAAACAGCAAAATTCTCTAAAATGTTAAATCAGCATTTAACCCACTATGGATAATATATAAAACTGTACTTAACTAGTACTTCGATTAAACTGAAATCGACTATTGGAATGCATCACTTGGGTAAGAATGCTTACCCGGAATATAATTATATCCATGCTTCCTTATTTGAACGAATGTTTATCGCTCCTTTTTTGACAGCTTTTCAGTGTTTCTATGTTTACCTCCAACATATCAAACACTGAAAAGATGTATTAGAAATGTCTTACGAAACATTTAAGGAGCCTGTGAGATTTGTTGGATGGGATGATGGTTCATCTGTATGTAGACTTACATGCTTTTACACGAAGGATGTACAATTATTTCCATAGTATACTTGACTGTACTGTGACATCTGCTACTTGTGAAAAACGCATATATATTACTAATGTGACAATTTAGAAATATATATATATATATATATATATATATATATATATATAGAAATATATATATATATATATATATATATATATATATATATATATATATATATATATATATATATATATATATATATATATATATATATATATATATATATACATATATATATATATATATATTCTAGCAAATCCTTTTTAGTTAAAGCCAAACAGGCAGCTAAATGATTAGAGATCTAGTAATCAGTTCATCAATTTACGTATTTAATCACCCACTATTATGGAAGTTTTAAAGATTTAAACTGTGGATCTTGACTGCATCAGATTTCACATGTATAAATGTATTGCAGGATGGAGATTAAATAAATAATTATAATTTAAAATTTTTCACCTAATTTTTGTGGAAATAAAATAATGAAAATACAATTAAATCTTTAAAATAACACCTCAACAGCAGTAAAAATTTTTGTTGTTAATTATTGTTCTTAATACTTATAATGTAATTGTTAGGAATAAATAATTTTGTTAAAATTAATTTCCTATATTTAAATCTTGAATACTAGTTTATCATAACCCCATATTAAACTAATGAATTAACTTTGAAATTGCTGTGAAATGACTATTGAAAAACATTTAAATATGTTTTAGAGCAATATTGTAATAATATTTCGTAATTTCGTCTCATTAATCTACATTAAATAAGCAGAGCTTATATATATATATATATATATATATATATATATATATATATATATATATATATATATATATATATATATATATATATATATGAACTAAATGAATACAGATCAAATCACACACGCAACATTAAATAAATTAACTAGTTTATTTTTTGGAATGTAACAGAAAATTCTCTGTTTCTCTCATATTTTAATTAAGTGGAATTCTGATGAGAGTTCAATATTTTAACTGCTTTATTCCGAACTTTGATCTATTAAATTTAGTTTCATTTCGATATTTCGTGATTTTCATGTATTTTAATTTTTATTTCAAAAATATGAAATTTAAATTCTGTGACAACATATAAATGGAATAAGCTCGCAATGAAAATTAATAAAAAAATATTTTAGAAAAAGTCATGTAATGCTTTTGAATTCTAATATTTTGTTTCAAAGGACAAATTACCAAAGAAATATATTTTAATTCTATTTTGGAAAGTTTGTGGAAATCCAATAAAATTTATTACATTTTCCTAAAACTTTAAGCATTTATTTGGAATTCATTTTCAGATGCATACTCACAAACAAACAGAAGTTTTAAACATAAATCCATTTTAATTATTTAAATATATGTGTTTTAACTGCTTATTGCATATCACACATGTCGTTCATTATTATTCTGAATCAGTATATGTATGTGAGTTGTACATATGCAGATAAAAAAGAATAGCATTACAAAAACTGCAATTTAAAAATGAGGAAAATATTATGTAAATTTCTCCCAATTTTTCACTGCCTAGAGAGATATTTTACGACCTTTTGGAATGTGTGTGTGTGTGTGAATTTAAAATTATACACAACTGGAACAACTCCTGAATTTTTATTTAATTATAATTAGACAAAGCGATACTAAATTTAGATACTGATGAAAGTTGACACAATGAACTCTTAACATTTTGTGTAAACAAATTATAATCTCAAAACAAATTAAATGTAATGTGATGTGTAAACAAATGTAATGTGCAAACAAATTAAAATATAATAGTTTCTACAATAATCTTAAAGGCATAATAGGTAACATACATTTTGCTAACTTACATGTTATTATCCAAAGATTAATAAATTGCATATATCTGGGAAGTAATTATTGAGTGTTTATTATTTTAGTTCATTCTGTAGTATTATTAAGTTTTTATTAAATTTTTGCTTGTAGCTCATTATTCTGTATAACTTAAATAATTAAATTTATGCACATCACAATGTTTACTCGATTTTGTAGCTGAAAAATATTATTTTATATAACTTTCAGAATCATATTAGCCATAGTTACTTAATTCATGGTTTTGTATTTATTTGAATAACCTTGAGCTAAGTGTTATGATATTGAAATTAGGGCAACTGAAAATATTCATTACATTGACAGATACAACTAAAATTCCTTAATATATATTTTAGAGCACAATTTTTCACTTTGAACTTGTGGAAGAAAAATATTAATAGAATAATGAAAATTTTTGGAAATATCTGAGGATTAAATTATAGAACGATTTTATATAGGGTATATTAATTAGGAACCATTATAAATTGACTATATTCTATGCAATATGGTTTTTTTTACGATAAATTTTAAATATTTTAAACAAAGAGAGCTATAACGTCTAGAAATTAAAAAAGTAAAGTAATTGTCATTTTCTCATACAGAATTTTATCAAAACAAAAATAGAAAAAGTAAAAAAATACGCAGATCATATTCTGAAAATTATTTAAAAATTTGTTACAATGTCTTTTAAGTTTTGAAAATTTAAATATTTCTTACTCATTATGAAATACAATATTTGTTTCCCTCAATGACTGAAATTTGATCAGCATTTTAAAATATACCAATATTAAAAATGTGTTCAGAAATTTAAGGTTTGCATTAACTGAACCATTAAAGTTTGAATTTATCAAAGTAATATATTAATAGCTTTGACAAAATTGACATATTCATTTGTTTAATAATAGAAATCAAAATATTTAAGTTATGTTAAAACGAGTAAATCTGTGATAGTCCATTGTTGCTTAAGAAATTATCAAAAACAATCAAGTTAAACATTATCAATGATAATATTCTTGAAAAATATTGTAGAGATTGCATCAAACCGAAGGAATTTAATTTTAGTTAAAGAAATTGGTTTTCAGGCGCACCGAATTAAGAATCAAGAAGTATTGAAAATTTAATTTATAGAAAAAACATTGTCATTTTTTCTGTTTTATAAATAATAATAAATCAATGCTAAATTGTATTAAAGAGAGTTCTATTTTTTGAGCATTTCAAATACTATGCATTGATATTAGTAAAATTATTATACTAATAGAAAGCTTTATAATTTCCATCTTTATATCCTATTGAACAATCAACGACTGTCTCTTGATAAACACCCAAAATATTTGGGTTTTGTGTTGGACTCTGAGATACTAGGAAATAAACATATCTATCATCTCGTGCTGAAGGCGAGAAAAGGACTCAGCATCTTATGGTATATTTCTGGGCGAGATTGGGGCGCTGACGCTGGCACCCTTGGAAACATGCGTATCTCATTAATCAAACCAATCTTAGAGTATGGCCTTCCAATTTACTGTAGTGCCTCAGACACAAATCTTCAGAAACTTGAAAAGGTCCAGCTTAGCACAGCTCGGATCATCTCTGGGCTTAGAAACTCATGTCCCAGGGAAATTGTTCTTTTTGAAGCAGACTTACAGCCCTTAAGTCTTAGGAGACGTGCTTGCCTGATAAAATACTACAACAAACTTAACGTTCTAGGCTCACAAAATCGCACCTCTAATTACTTTAAAAACTGATGTAACAATCAGAGGCTTAAGAGAAACAGTCCCTTCAGCCAAGTGGCTTTCTTTAATCTTGTCGATGACGCAGTGGAATCACATCACATATCACAGTGCCTTAGTCCGGTGGACGATTTAGACGGTGTCTTCTTTCATTTCGATTTACTAGTACATGTGAATAAACAAACAGACCTTCCTGCCTATTTGAGGCAATTAGCCCTTTAGAAAATTGGAGAGATTCCACTGTTCAAGTCTACACAGACGGCTGTAAAGAAGACTTTTTCCAGTCCGGCAGTGGTATTTTCGTCAAATCTCAAGACCATGACTTAAAGCTTCAGAGGAGAAATCCCGATCACTGCTTGGTTTTTCGCAGTGAACTGATAGCCATTGATGAGGCCCTTGAGATTTTTCCATCTTTTTCTTATGGAAAGGAGATTTCGATTCTGTCTGACAGCAGAAGTGCAATTCAGCACCTGTGCAATCGGCAAAGTGTTAAGACAATGTTGGAGTGACAATAGTTAACAAGTTAAAACGGCTTTCCATATCTCATCAGATTCATCTGCAGTGGATTCCTTCCCACGTCGATATTGAAGGAAATGAAATTACGGATGCTCTAGCGAAAGCTGGTGCTGGCGAGGCCTCCGTTAATTTAGCTCCTGTCACTTTCACGGAGATTCACTCTGGATTCACACGGAGATTCACATTAAGATCAGGATGATTTGGATTGTCCCTCCGGTACATTACTGGTACCAAAGTTCTCGTCCCGGAGGCTCTCTGACCAACGACTTAAGTCGTCAGAAGCAAATTATTCTTGCCTGATTTCGAAGTGGACATCTTAAAACCCTAAAATTTCCTGAGGGTTCCCAAACCTTTGAAACCTGTACCAACTGCTCTACCGAGCAGGCTTCGCCTGAACATATCCTGGAGTTCCTACAGCTCTTAGGCAGGACTTAGTTGAGGACCCTCTTCTGGTTTTGGATTATTGTAGAGTGTACAATATCATGGACCTGGTCTAGCGCTTCTGGGCTTTGCGGGTATGCAGCAACAACAAAATTATTATATAGTTCTTAAAAAGAAGTAATATTAATTATTGAATGCAATAAAAGATCAAGCTTGAAATTCAAAAAAACAAAGTGTGTAAAAATTTATGAATACTCAATTTTAATCGTAAAAATAAAACGTTCATCAATATTTGTGCACAAGCTCTGTGGAAAAAAGAAGTATGAACATTCTTTAAAGCACATTAAAATTTTAGTGGTAATATTAAAAAAATTTTTCCTCCTTCGTCTCTGATCTACATTTTGATTCATATAATTACTTCAAAAAATGCAAAATTTTTTTTATTAAACTCACCTTCATTTTCATTTGAGATGGCA
Organism: Latrodectus hesperus; assembly: GCA_037975125.1. Lineage (NCBI taxonomy): Eukaryota > Metazoa > Arthropoda > Arachnida > Araneae > Theridiidae > Latrodectus > Latrodectus hesperus. Next base: position 105,730,103 of record CM075852.1, on the reverse strand, counting down.
TATAATCTTCGGTTGCTGGTGGTGACATTCGATTCCAGTGTTTATTATCTGTTGTAAAAGTTGTGAATGATTCCTCTTCTCCAGGCTTCATTTTCTCACTAAATACTACAACGTCTGGAAACATGAATACATATTGATTGATTTTTTGATATTTGAATAAATATCATAAGTAAATCTTTTTAATAGAATATTATTGATATTATTTAAAAACTTTTATTTTCAATTTAGTTCCATTAGAATTATTTTTATTGTCGTATTGATTTTCTCTAAAAATGTGCACAATGTAATCGGTAAGAGTCGGAAATACTTGAATAAATTTATGCAATTACTTTAATAGTGCTACCAAATTTATTTTAGCGAACTTAATTTAATTTATATAGGTCAGCCAATTTTATAAAATGTTGTTTTAATTGAAATTCTATCAATCGTAAATATTAGATATCACCATAAACAGGAATTAATAAGTAATTTTTTGTGGTAATCATTAAATTACTGTCATTCGCCTATCCTTTTATAAAAGTAAAATTTTTAATTAAATTAGCATATTATGAAAGAAATAACAAGTAAATATATCTGAATTGTTTTCTAAAATATTTCTTCATATTTTATCTAAGAATTTGTTATCTAAAAATATGCTTATGCTTAGAGCTAAATTTTTTTGATTGGTAATTGGTTTATCTAAAGAATATATTATTGCATTAATCTATGTTGAGAACTATGTTATTTTCCAAAAAATAACTTGTTGATGAAACTGTAAATAATCATGAGATATTGCAAGCAAATGTTTTTTGTAAACAATTTTCTTTATATTGTTTTTTTCCATTAAAAATTTGCGTTTTATTTTTCCAAACCCTACACTAACTGCGCAATAATTGTTTACTGAACATTATATTTTCTCAATTAATCTCAGTTTTTCGAACTGCAACGCTTTATAATACATGCAAATCACGATATATTATTTTTGTTTACAAATTATTTACTTTAACGAATAAAAATATTGAAAGGTATAGCAAATCACAGGAAATATCAAAAATAAACATGACAATTATATTAGATAATTGCAATATGCAGGCAAACTTAATAATGGTTTTATATCATTTTCGATAATTCGCAGAAAAACTGCAGAACAATTATTCATAGAAAACGAGATAATAAGGTTTCCAAATAAGTCCTCCAGAAATAATCCTTAAAGAATCAAGATTATTCAACTTCAGTTGATTTGAAAACATTATGAAAGATGCTGATTCTTCCTATACTAATTCTGAAAAGAGTTATCAAAATAATTTATAATATTTTTCACATTAAAACCTTCAAAGAACCAACTATATGATAAACTTGTCTGCTAAAGATAATTTTATAATCCTATGCATTGATTACTTTGGGCATGATATAAGATAATCGATAACAAGGCAAAATACACCAAATTATCGAAAAATAATCAAAACCTCTATCAAAAATTACAACTATTTAAAATAGGTTACATGTCAGTATTTTTTAAAAAATCAACTCTTTATGGGAGGTATAAAGTTTTAATTTTCAAAACATAGTATCTCTCTAAGTTTGCGTTAAGCAAGTTTCACTCATTTGGCAGTATTGTTTATTTTTTACACTATTTATTGATTTACACAAATGATCATTTGTCAATGAAAACCATATTTATTTAACTATCAATGCATGAAGTTTAATAAACATACAAAAATATTCTTACAATAACAGAAATCTAACACTAAATGTATAAAAATCTAAAATATGGCTCAAGCAACAAATGAAAATAAATAGAACAGTAAATAATCTTTAATAAACTTTCTCATTTAGAAAATCAGTTTTATTATAATATTTTTCTATAAAAAATTACAGCATTTATTATCCTTCCTTTCACCAAACTTCACTAACTTTCAACAATTACATAACCAAATATGTATCTAAAAATATTTAAATCACATTTATGAAATTTTAATGCAAATGTAGATAGCAAATTAAGCAGATGTTTTGATTTATCACATTTATTTATGATTCATAAACTGTTACGCATTTATAAATTAAATGCTTCTACGAATACCAGGAATTTATCATTGAAAGCAAACAAAGGATCAGATCCACAAATTAATTTCCATAACAAAAATATGCTGCAAATGTATACTTAATGGAATTATGAGTGCTATTCAATGTTAAGAGTGATCGCATCACAGAACTTTGTGATTTCGATCAATCGAATTGACATGTTTGTCGGTATAATAGACAAATAAATAATTTAGTTTCTTGTTTTCAAAACCATTTATTCAGTAGTGGCATATTACTGACTATAGTGCTCCATAGAACCTTTAGGAAACAATGTGCATAGGATAAAGCAATTAAAATAAAAAGAGTTTATAAACATAGTTTATAAAGAGTAACAAAGTAAGATATTTATTATTATAAATGTATTTTTAACCTATAACAATATATTAAAAATTGATTTTTCAATAAATTAATACGTTTTGTACATTTTTTGTCCAAAGGATTCCAAATGAAATTCAGCTACACAAATGCAAACTGAAACCAAATTATTGACAAAAATAAAAACAAGTATACATGATAAGCCTTTAAAATAGTGATTTTATGAAGATTAAATTTAATGGTGATACATTCATTTATTTCAGCACTAAGTTAATTTTCTTTAACATAATTATGTATATATAACAAGATACAATTCAATTGATCATTAAGGTCAATTATTTGAAATATCTGTGGTCTCTCGAAATAAACATACTTGATTGTTACATCACAGAAATTATCCACATATCGAAAGGCATAAAATTAAATTACATCCATTCCTTATTAACAATGATAAATATATTAAAATAGATTTATAATATTAAATGCTATCAAATAAAGAAAAGTTATCTTTTACCTGGAATATTTTCCCTCATCTTCTCCTCTCCGGAACAGTTACATCCCTCTGAGCAGTTATCACCAGATTTCTCGGAGCTGGGAATCGACCTGAAAGTGAATAATTAAGCTATCGTCAAATCTGGAGCATTTAGCATAATGGCCTTACTCAATAGAAATGCTTCTAGAAGTAATCTCCGCCTTTCAGCGATCCCAGAAGCAGATCGTCGATGTTTTGTAAATTAGCGTGCGTGTCTTTTCGATAAGCGTTAAACAAACTCTTATTCATCAAAGAAGATGCAAGCTATCGAGTAACCGGAACACAAGTTTACTTTCCAATAGAAATGAGCTCTCTCTTCTGATTTAGATTGTATTGGCTGGCTGATTTATGGGCATCAGAATTGAACAACGTTGTTTTAATGGAATACATGGGATTAATTGCATTAGTTAATTATTTTGTAGTGGGTGAACTTTAACTGGGATTGGAATTTTTTAAAATTATTGTAATGTCAATATCTTTAAACTTATACTAATGTTGCAGTGTACAAAGTAATTTAAATATTAAATCTAACTAAACGGAGAAAAATATTTTCATATTTTGATAAGACGATTTATATTTATCTGAATTAAATTTCAATAATTTAATAAGTAACACAATTATTCTGAAGAAGACTATGAATATACATATTTCTTATAAAAATATAATCCTTTTGTTTATGAGAAATAAAAAATGAATTGAAGCTATTGCATTAATTGCACAATAATTTATAAAAAGCTACTATTTTAATATAAAATTAATCTGATATTGTCATTACATATTTGCATCATTTATTTTTTGGTGATTTTTTTACCTAATTGTCTATTATTCCATCAAAAATCTACAGAATACAAATATTTTTATTCAAATTATAATATATTTATAATTGCAAAAAATACTTATCTAATTATATTCATTTGCAGATAAAGAGAGATTTAAATTAACTGATTTTGTCATAGGTTTATAAATATTTTGCCACTCATAATCTTTGCATTGTAAAAAAAATACAGAGCATATTTCATTATTTCATAACATAAAATTCCCAAATTATAATTTTACGAAATTAATGTGAGAACATAAAAAACAAACAATTTGCTTAGAATGATTATGTTCTTTTGATACCTTAGGCAGATAATTGTTTTTATTAAACTTGATATAAAAACCTTTTTTAAAACTCTTGATATATAATGAAAGGAATTAACTGGTTTAAAACATTATTTTTAAATTATGTTATTTGTATCAAGAAACGTTTTTTCAGTGGAAATAAATTAAAAGTTATAGGCGATTCAGAATTTTCCGATAAAAATTTTGTTTTCTTAAACTATTTTGCACAATAAAAATTTGAAATAATAATGCAATTAATAAATCTTAAATAATTTTGTTATATAAATTGGATTGCAATGTAGTGAAGTGTTATAGCATATTTCTTCACAACAATCAAACCTTTTTTATACTTAAATTGTAAAATATTGTATTTATAGTACCAAATTGTTGTATGAGTCCTTTAATATAGAGGATTCAAAGGAATTTATAATAATTATAGATATTATTAGGCATTTTAGACAAAAAATTAAAGATAAGTTATCGTAAAGTCAAATACCAAATATGTAAATCTTTGGCAATTAAATAAAACATTTCTGGCATAAATATAATAACCGAATAAAATATTTATGTAATTAGCATCAGAGGTAATGATATTCAATTCCGAAGTATTGTGTTAAATGCATTTTAGCTTTTACTGAGGAAAGAAGAAATATTGCACATTGATTCTGTCAATTAAACATTAAAAGGCGGATGCGATTCTGTAATATGGAATCTAGAACTAAGCAGAACATCCCAAGACTTGATCTGACACATGCATTATGAGGTCTTATTTCATTTGGATGATATTGCGATTACTACTTATATCACGTTTTCCAACCACTTTTAAAGAATGTGATAAATGTTGAATTATCTTAAATATAGGATTTACTGACTTTCGTTAAGGAAAATTGTGTCTTTCCCAAACAGAGCGAAAAGGTCTCATAATTAGTTATTATATATTTGAAGATATATTTATCTTATCATTATTTTCATTTTAAAATTCATTTATTTCTTTATAATCTCTTTAAAAATAAATCAAATAATTTCAATATGTTTATTAAGTTAAATTTTTTTCCTTAAAATTTCACAAATAAAATGGAGCTTTTAAATTTATGAATAAAGTTTATTAGTGAAGATGTAAACTTGCAAATTTTTGTCTGAAACTATACTTAAAATATTCTAATTTTCTGTATTATCCCTAAAAGACACAGACCTTCAAAGTTCTAATGTTGATTTTTTCATCAAAACGTATAGTTAAATCGATTTTTTCCCTTTAATATATTGTTTCAGAAAGAGGCTTTGATCTTGCAAACAATAAAACAGTCTGTCAAAAAGAGGCAAGTCACTCGACACCAAAATTTAATTGCTTTTTTGAGTGGTTGAGACAGATACTTCCTCCACAGCGAACTCATGACAGAAAATCCATTAAAACCATGTCAAATACTCTCTGGGGGTGCATTAAATATTAGGCATGAGAAAAAAAGTCAAGCCAAAGATGATTTTTAAGAGCCTGATAAATAATTGAACAGAAATTTATAAACCATGAAATTTATTACGATTAATTTCTTTTGGTAAGTCATGAATCCTTAAGGAAATTGCGTTTTCTGGGATAACACAACGGAAATAGATTTAATTTTTTAAGTTTAGGTTGATTACTCCATTCAGATCGTATATATTTAAAATGAAGGGTGACATATATATTCCCATATGAATATCCCGAAAATACAGAATCAATATGAAAGAATAATGCATTTTTTGTTTTGAATTTAAAATATATGACATCATCTTTGCAAAAAATTAGTTTTGATCGTCTATATTTGTAATCATCAGAAAGTGTTTTAATAAATGAGATTAAATTTTCTTTTATATTTCAAAAATATTGTTTTATAAAAAGTTGGAGTTAAAGATTTCTGAAAGTTTATAAATTTCTTCGAGTTTATGTTTTTTTGACATCTCCCTCAGATATCCAATAATTTTATGAGCTCTTAATGAGAATAAGAAAATAAATAGCAAAAATCATTAAACCTTACCTACAAATTTCAGATACTAAACTAGCATAAAAAAAACGAAAAAAAATTCCTATTCATTCAACAGATATTTCTCAGTATAACATTATGTTTAAAAAGATAACTGTGTACAATTTTAATATTCATGTAACAAATGAAGTATTTCGAATTTTAATGGAAAAAGTTACTAACGATTTTCAACTTTATCTGAGGAAAGAAACTATTGATTGATTTCATTATTTTTTTCATCTGATTCGAAATAAGTTTAAAAATAATCCTAATTATGCCTTGAAAGTATATATATTGATGGAAAAAGAAATTTGGAAATGTTTTGACAAGCGAATACAAAAAATTACCAAAATCAACAAGTTTTACAAAAGGAACCAAGTAACCAATAAAATTACTAACAAGTCTTGTCTCAAAGAAATTTTTAAAACTTCATCTTCTATAAAATTAAGGAAGAAATTAAAAATTCTATCTTCTATTAAAATTCATGTAAAATTTTCAGGTAGTATACTTACATTAATTGAATGAAATTTCAACGATAAAGCTATAAAAATTTGCTTGCCAATTTTTTAAGCAAAATTGGTACAGAAAGAATATGGAATTACATATTAACCAGATAATAATGACTAAAGTCTACTTTTTAAATATTTTATAAACAACTACTTTATTTCTGAAAACTGGATTACTTGGTTTCCACATTTACCATATTCAACAATTTTGCAGTTATTCCATAATAAGGAGACCAGCTTATACAATACATGTAATCTGTGAGGGGTTTTCACTTAGCACTGTTTAGATTTTAGTTTGCCAATTCTGTTTAGTCAAAAAAAAATTATCATATAAATGATTATCCACATATTATTTTAAGTGAAGTCTCGACATCTGGGTTTATTTTCTGTTAGAAAACGGTATTCCGCACGAAAGTTTGATAGTTTCAAAACACATCCTCTTCCTTCCACAAATTCCTTGCATAAATTGATCCATCTTCTAAACTACACAACTACACTATTTAATATTTTTTTTAAATAACTGAGGTAAATATTTGTATTTATTGCAAATAAATGCATGCAATTTTAATTTCAAGCATCTCAATGCTCATATATACATACTTGTATTATGGTATTTAAATATGCACATGAAACTATTGACTTTGAGAAACTCTACATAGATTACAGAATCATAAAAATATTTGAACTTCTACTACTTGAAATTAATATGTCCCAATTTTCCTGTATCACAATAATAATTCATTTATGGATTTTCTCTAATGAGCAGGATTTATGGATAAAAGAGATTATATTTGAAACACTTTCCAATATATTTGACATCTACGAAATTCTAATTAAAGAGTGAAATCATCATTCCATAACAGTTTCAACAATGTCTGTTTAATATAAAGCATGTTTTGGCTGAAACTATACCATTACAACAACTTTTAATTAATTGCTTATAGACACGCGTCATCCTTCAATGAAAGCATACCTTCATCAAAATGTAATATTTAATGCCATGATTTATTCCCTCATATACTGAATATTTTGAACGCTGCAAATAGTGTAAAGGACTTTATAATAATAAGGTTAAGTCAAGATATTATAATTCCCAGCGAGAAAATCAGGTTTGTCAACAGATAAATGATGTATTAGTGCATGTTGTTATCTGTCGTATTAGTATCAGTATTAGAAAATAATTTTGAGTATAAATATTATTCAGAAATAAACTGAAATAAAGTTTAAGTTGCAACAAAATTGAAACTCTTCCAGATTCCTGCCTCTCCTCTTTAGCATATTTTATGTAGTGATCCAAATATTTACTAAATATAAATAATTTTGGTATTTCATTTCTTGCTGAACATTTTGAGGCTATCTATTTAGAAATATTTCAGATAAATATTAAAATAATCTAAAAGAGGAGAATGAAACAAAAACTGTAATTTCTAAAATAAAAACTCATGTCTTTTAAATTAATGTTTGTATAAGTAGTAAAATACAAAAATCCCTCTCCAGTAGTTTTTCTCTGCCTTGCAAATTTTTCAACGCATTTTTCAGTCCAATGAAATTATATAGAATATTTCCTGAATATTTCAGTATCTAACTTACAAAAATTAATTAATTGATTTAAAATTGCATCTACATGATGATATATTAGTACTATGTAAAACAAAAAACATACAAGGGAGCAATAAATGATGTGAACTATATGAACCAAAATGTGTAAATATTACTTATCAAATTTTTACGTAAAGCTATTATATACACTCATCCTCTGTAGTTTGGAGACGTAGGTTAATCTCAGACAATATTTAATGACATAGGGAATTTTATTTTAAATCAGGAAAAACTACCATCGGAACATATCTTATATAATTTCATGTCATTTCTTTAGCATTCTCACTGAACACTGAAACATATTTCTACCAATTAATCTGTTCAACTGATACCTTACTCGTCCTCATTCTCGATGATGACTCATTCTCGGCCTATTTTTATTGGTTCTACACATTTTATTTCAAAAACTGTGCCTGTGGAATAAAAAGCAACCCACTTGCTACATGACTACATACTCCTTAACGTTATCCTGTTATTTAGCCATACCCAGCAAAATCTGGAAAGTTATCTGTCAGAGAAGAATTTTGAGCATCCATACAGCAAGAACCAAATGAAACAAATGAATTCCTGATTATCAAAGAAAATCTAATTGATTGGATAGAAAACTCTTCTACCATATAGATCAGAACAAATAAGTTTTATCTTGTCTTACAATATTTATGAGAGAATTTAGGATCTATTTCTATAAGTACCGAAAACTAATTGTGGATATAATTTATAAATTCAAAAAATTGATTATATATAATCCAGAGTTTTGCAGAACTACAAAGCTACCACCCTTATGCTAACTGTATTCATCATTAACACTATGATCTTTATATTATCATTTTGTAGCTAAGACTAGCTAAAATCTTACAGAATTTTAAATATAAAATGTTTCATGCTTAATTACTGTAAATAACTTTTTTATGTTATACTTTGTATTATTTTTTAAATAAAAAAAATTGATAAAACTCTCCGCAGTTAGGTACAGAGGAGTTCATTGATGTTGACTGTGTCAACCTAATCTTAATTCCACAGTAGTCCGATTTGTAAGGCTGTCGTTTCTAGTATCGTAAGATAAAGATTTCGAACCAAAACTTACAAAAATATGCAATGTTCACTAATGGCCGGTGAAGCATATAAATATCATGGTTATAATATCTCCCAATTAAAACGACACCCTTGGGATTGGCAGGTCTAATATTAAGGGTGTCATCTGCTGGGTCACCTTCGAAATTATGAAGATCCTCACCCAGCTGTTTCTACTCAACTGGTAGAGCCCAACTACAGGGCTTGGTACTGGGAAGTATGCTGGTGTAACACCCATACCATAACATAATTCTTTGAACATTTCTTACAATTTGCTTCCAGTTCCAAAAGTGAGGAGTTACATTTAGCTACATTTATATATCACATGACAGGATTAGGTATATTATTGTTAAAATCTCAATTTTAAGTTCAAAACAAAATTGTTCATTTAAACGGTTTGGATAAATTTATGTTTATTAATAGTCTGTAAAAATATTATTATTCCAACTGTAGTAAATTGTCGGTAAAAATATCTGGCAAATAATGATTATTCGGAAGATTTAACTAGCTTCAAAAATTAAAAAAGTATATCGTAGATCGTTCGTCATGCTTGATTAAGTTATAAAATGTCTGAAATCTTTTATTATTGTTGAGTAACTATTAAAATCAGAATAAAACACACGCATACACGCCCATACACACCCATATATATATATATATATATATATATATATATATATATATATATATATATATATATATATATATATATATATATATATATATATATATATATATATATATATATATATTATGGTGTTAAATGTGCAGCTTTCCAGCACACTCAGGATAAGATATAAGGTGAGAAACTGACAGAGTGGGCAATATTCGTGGCGTGTTACTGCTTGGAAAATAATCGTTGAAAATTTTTCTTTCCACAAAGAATGGTGTAATTGCAAAGAATGTCAGGCAATCGTTGATGGATTCAGTTTAAGCAGAGAGGCGAGTTTACAAATGGCTTGATGATCGGACTGAGAAAAGTAGGTTGGCTCTTACGGCAAATCGCAGCTGACAAACACATGGATGCGTCCACAGCGCACCGGCTGTGACGAAAATGGTTGGAACAAGAAATTGTGGAACATTTGGGGAGTGCTGGGTGCAGCAGAGTGACACCAGAACATGTTGTTTGATGCGTCCGCGTGGATTGCGTGGATCCACGCGTGGATTGAACGCGTGGATTCGCAGGCAGAACGCGTGGATTGATGCGTCCGACGGGATTCGGTGGCGGTCACTCAAAGCACACCCACGGAAATTCTGCAGCGTGTGCCTGACATCTGGATGCTCTCATATCAAGTAGAACCATTTGGTCTCGATTGGTTACTAGTGGACTGCACTTATCACGTCATTTAAGAAGACTGTGATAGACCCTACAACATAGAAGCCAATGTCTGGAAGCTTCAAAATTTGCTTTGGAAAATCTCTTCAAACAATTACCGTGGTTTGATTTTAGAAGAATTTTTAAGCTGAAATTCCCTAAATCTGCTAAATACTTCTCCTAGCCCTCCAACTTTTACAGTACCAATGGGCATTGTTTGGCCGGATTTAACTCTATGTACAGACTCCCTGCTCTAAGTGATTCAGGACTAGACAGTGTGCGACGATGAAAGATGTTCAGACCATAACTACATAACATGTGTCATAGCTGAACCGATAATTACAATCTTTAATAAAAGATTTAAACGTTAAATAATCAGAAAAAAATTCTAAAATCAGTAAAACCAATCCTAAAATCTTTAAATAAACAAATGTTTAAAATTAAAAGCGTAGGAAGCTTCGATGAATTCAGTAACACATTTTTAAATATTGTTCATAGAGCAGCAGAAGCAACATTTAAGGTAAGAACTGCAGAAAAAAAAGTTGCCATACACTGGTGGACACCAGAACTAAAGAAACTAAAAAGCAAAACAAAGGCACTTAGAAGAAGACTTAAATCATCTACTTTAGGAACGGAAAAAATTTCATGGTTACAAAAATTTAAACATCAACAAGCAACTTATAAAAGAGCAATTTTGAAATCAAAATTAACTAGTTGGGCCAAATTTTGTAAAAACAATAACAAAGAATTTGGCATATTGCAAAAAATACCCACTGGAAAAGTATTTTCTCCGACTCAGTTTGTCGCACTCCAAAACTCAATAAATGAAGATATAAAATCAATCTTAAAAGAGCTCATGGAAGCTAATTTTCCCAGAGATAACCAAGAAGAGGACACTCAATACAATACAACAGTTAGGTCAACTCCTCTAATCCTTTCAAGTCTAAATGATCCACCCTTCACACAAGAAGAAGTTAGTTTAATAATTAAAAACCTTAAGAATTCTAAGGCCCGAGGTATCGATGGATTAGAGAACATAATAGTTAAGTTGGTCCATAGAGCCAACAGCGAATTCTTGCTTAACTATTTTAATAAATTTATACAAATAAATTACTTCCCAAAAACAATTAAGAAAGGTTAATGTTCTGCAATAAAAAGCAAAAAGACCCAAAGTTGGCCACTTCCTACCACCCAATATGTCTTCTGCCTTCATTTGGAAAGATTCTGGAAAGACTTATAATAGACCGCCTAAAGCATGCCTTATTCAAAAATAACTTTTTACATAACAGCCAATATGGGTTCAGAGCAAAAAGATCAACAGACCACGCTCTAACTGCAGTAATGGATTGCATAAATAAAAATAAAGAAAACAACATATATACAGCTCTCATTAGCCTGGACATCCAGAAAGCATTCGACTCTCTGTGGTGACCAGGTCTAACATTTTAGGACTTACAAAATGTAACGCCCCGAAAAATGTATCCCAGTGCATTTTTAGCTTCTTAAAAGATAGAGAACTGATAGCCAAAGGTGACTCTGGTTTAGTACAAATAGAGAATAACAGAGGCGGCCCACAGGGCTCCGTAGGAGGGCATGTATTATGGAACATATATTTCAATTCAATCTTATACGCTCCTTGGCCAGAACACACAAATTTTATAGCAGTTACAGATGATACAATGCTAGTAGTTGGAGGTGTAACAAAAGCAGAACTAAAACATAATTGTAACTAATCTTTATTCCAATTCTCAAATTCCTGCGAAGATCTAAAGTTAACAATTTCAACAGCGAAATCAACAGTAATGATTCTTGGTAAGAAAAATAAAAGTCTAAAATTCAATCCAAAAATTACCTTAAATAATGAGAGTCTAAGGAATACAAAATGCTTGGTTTACTTAGGCATATATCTAGATTCAAAGCTTTCTTTCCTACCACATCTTCGCTACATCAAAACAAAAATAATACCAATAGCTCAAAGACTACGTGGAATGATCAGTCAGAACTGGGGTATAAAAGGAAAAATTTCTAGAACAATATACTTAACCATTATTGAAAAAATAGTCATGTATGGATGCTCAACTTCGGCAAATCATATGACAGCTAATAAAGAAAAATTATTGAATAATATTCAACGATTTTTCCTGCTACTGATAACAAGACCATTTAAAACAACTTCTAGCATAGCTCTAAATACTGTATCATGCATTCCATCCTTACCATTAACAATCGAAGCTGCTTCCCTAAAAACAAAAATCTTACTGCTTAAGAAATCAATACAAATGGATGGTACTCACTACAACCCAAATAATTTTGAAGATCCACCCCATAAAGATTCGATCCAACCCTTCCATAGATTCAGAAACCTAACAGTATATAACCTTCCTGAAGAATTCTTAACATTATGTAAACCTCCAAAGTTTATACCAACAGCAATAAATCTATATACAGATGGCTCAAGACATGACGAGGCAACAGGGGCAGCATTCGTGGTTACACAAAAAGACCAAAAAATTTTCTCCCAACAATTTAAACTAAATAATTATAACTCTGTGTTTCAAGCTGAGGCATTAGCGATCAGAGAAGCGGTAAAACACAGAATTACTAATAAACTAGCCCCGACAACAATATGGACTGACAGGCAGTCTGTTATCCTACTATTGCTCAACCCAGTGCACAAATCACAACTCATCCGTGATATCTAGTAGTGTCTTTACAGAAACACACCATGCTGAATTCAACTAAGCTGGATTAAAGCACACATGGGCAATTGGGGGAACGAATTGGCGGACAAAGGAACAAAAAAAGCTGCTACCAATGAGGAAGTGTCAGTCATAAATCTTCCGAAACCAAGCTCCTTCCTAAAACATCTCCTATATAAAAGAACCATCAGAAGTTGACTAAGAACATGGGAGATATCGCAAAATGGTAGGTTTACCCACCATTTACTTCCAACAGTCTCCACAGAGTTCCTCATCTCAAACGCTTTTATTAACTATCTAATAACGATTCATGGACCCTTCCCTGAATACTTCGCAAGATTTGGCAAATCCAATTCGAACATCTGCAAATGTGGTGATTTTGGAACAGACCTTCACTACATAGTGAAATATCTATCTACGAAGTCCCTCCATATAAAAAGGCACCATAGTCAAACAGGTCTTCATATCTTCAATTAGTGAAACTTTGTCTAAAGGACGGTTTTAGACCGAAAAAAATAATTCAAATGCTCAAATTCTTAATTGTACAGGGACTCACACTATGCCGTGACCCCGTACAATCATTAACAATGGCAGATGATGAACTTTACTCGTCCTCAGATTCATCAGATGAACAATCATGCTTCCATTTCCTTCTTTTAATATTTGTTTATATCTAATGATGTTCATAATAGTGTAATTATTTTAACAGTTAAAACTAATGCTTCAAGTAATATGTTACATTTATGTCTTGTCAATTCATGCAATATTTTAAAGGAAATAATGAACCCGAGTATTTTATACCAATATTAGTGCTCCAAAACATCATGACTTAATATGTTAATTGAGTCAAATATTTTAAAAAAATAAAATTTTGTAAATAGTGTCATCTAAGCTTGCATAATAATTCTATATAATTATACTTTCATTTAATTCTGTATATATAACATATGTTGTTCATAATAGTATAGTTATTTTGTTAGTTAAATTTAATACTGGGAGTAATATGATACATGAATGTTTTGCCAATTTATGTAAATTGTGTTATTAATTTAAGATTGTATAACTCCTTATTTACTTTTCTTGTAATTACTTCTACTTTTTCCTAATGTTATACTTTTACTAAATTTTATAATAATTAGCTTCAATCATGTAACTGAACTGTGATGCAGACACCTATTGCGCTAGGATGTCTGCAGGCTTTCAAGCTCTACCAATGTGACTATAATTTTAAATAAACCCAAGGCTGGGCCATAAGTGGGACCCTGTAAATGTAATGGAAGGTTCTTGGAGATGGTGGGGCAAAACCCGATAACCAGTTGGTAAAGTCCGGCGTCCTGCCTCTTCGCTATGTTAACTTACTGACCCATTCTCGCTCAGAATTATGCATATCATTTCGAAATACAGGACGATGTTCGTTGTTGTAGCCCTCTGTTTGCCAAGTTTTGTAACTTTCTGATAATTTCATCTTCGTGTTGCATTTGCACAGTATATATATATATATATATATATAATTTCTTTATCAAATTTAAATTAATCTTTTAATGAACAATCAAATTTAAATAAATTAATCAACAGTCAAATTAAAATTAATCTTTTAATTTTGCCTTTAATAAGTAAATCATCAAAAAAATTTGAAGCAGTTCTGTTAAATATTCATAAAAACTTTAATCGTTAATGTGAGAATCTCTCTATAACGTGGTTATTTTAAATTTAATGTGGACATACAGATAAATTATAGTGCATTCGAAGAAAATTTTATTTCATGTAACAAATACTAAATATCTGGCATTAAAAAATAAAATCATAAAAATAAACTTACTTTTCATTGCCTGCCGAAGATGCAGCATCTGAAAATATAATAATATTTCAAAATCAATATTTAATTATATTTCGAAAACAATTTTAACTATATTTCAAAAACTATAACCAAACATTTCATTAAGGTAAAATTTTAAAGTGTAAAAGTAAAACATTTTTATTCAACTAAATATTTTATAAGCTATAATGAGGATTTGCTTGAAATTGGTATTTTTGTTTCCATGTAAATTTGTCATTGAAAATAAAACTAAAATCATCTTGCTGTGCTTGCTGTAATTGCTTTCAATCTTATTTTCAAACTTCGTCTTATTTTGGTAATATTTTTTTAGGCAAAAAATTATTTAAATTTATGATTGCAATTATTTAAAAATTTTTCTCGTATTCCCATAAAATATAGTATTGAATTATTTATTATTTTATCAATTTAGTTTTAAATATTATAAAAAACTAATTATTTATTATCAATGTTTAACTTATTCCATTTCGATAACATAATTTGTATGATTAATGGATAGTTGCATTTTTAAAGTATACATATTGTTGTGATCTAGGTAGTTCTTAATGAAGGAACTTTAGGCAGATTTAGACACTTATTATTAAAAAAATATCTAAATCTGCCTAATGAAAATTGTTAAAATTCATTAATTTATTTTATGTATCACGCTTTGACCATAACAAATCATTTTTTGAACACATCTATAACATGATGTAATTAATTATTTTTCTTTTATTTTTATATTGCTTTAACAGCTCTTTTCATAGAAAACAAAGAGTTTCCCTTAAACAAATCAGGTTTTGGTAAAAAATCAATTACTGGCAAAGTTTAATTAATTAAAGTTTATTCACTTTTAAAAAGTTTGCGCCATTTAATCATTAAATGGAAATATTTTTTGCTTGTTTTCATACAACCATGAGCTACGTAGCGTCTTGAAAGAATATTTCAGGTTTAGGTATTGTTTAACCATTTACTACTTATTCAGAAGCAACGTTGGTTTTACAAGTAAGACGCCAACGGCCTCAAGGGAAATTAGAATTTATTTTGGAATCCTGCCAAAAAAGCTATATGCAAGAACTTAATAATAAAGTAAAACTTAAGAAACCTTTCACAATGCATAAGTTTTTGAATAAAATTATTCTTTAAATTTATATATTTCTTCATGTAAAAAATGGAAATTTTTTATGCAAAGTTGAAGAATTGAATTAATTGTCATTTTTATAAGATACAATGTTTTAGATATTTTGCAAGATATCATTTGTGGAAAAAACTTTTATATTAAAATCAGAAAATAATACAACAATTTAGAAATAAAATTTAGAAAGTGTGGTTTTTTTATGAGTAAAAAGTTTAAAGTGTGTATTTCAAAATTCACGTTCTTCATATTGTCATGCAGAAGTAATTCAAATGAAGCAATTAGTTGACAAAAACTTTCTTTACAAATTAAAACTACATATAGCCAACTGTCTTTATTTTTGCAGCATAACTGTTAAAGGTATTATAATTAGATTTTATGAACATTTCCAGCATACAAAGATTTTCTTTACATTTTTACACTGTCATGAAATATAATTTCTTTTAGAATATCTTAATAAAAATAAACTTTTAGCGAAAAATTTAAACTATATATATTGGGAAATTTTAATTCAATTTAAGAGAACTTTAAATTCGGATCTTTAAAATTAACAGAGACAATATTAAATTATATGTTATACATACATGTCCATAAATTCTAGGAGTTAAAAATATAACGGGAAACGAAAACTGCAGCCAGTAGAAATATCACGCACATAGTCAAGCATTATATGAAAATTGCAGGCACCTGTTAATGTCAAGTGTAAGCCATAATGACGAGAGCGTAAAAGAGGGGTATAAAAGGACCTGTGGCACAAAGGAAACTTGTTCACAACCTATCCTTACAGCGCATAGATAAACACAGGGGACGCATGAGGATGATGACTTAAGTGGTAAAATTATCGGGTGTCGAATGGGAGCGTATGCAGATGTGAGTAGCCGAAGAACTCAAAATCTTCGAAAGTGTTATCTCTAAGTTATGGCCACGATTCCAAGTGGATTGAAATGTCAGACGATACAGAACTGGTCGGCCCATATTGGCAATGCCGAATGTTCTCTAATATTTGGGAATAACTACCAATAGACACAGACGGAGCACAGGTGTGGACCTGTCGCGACAGGCATCATCAGCCACAAATACGACTTTTTTCTATTCAGATCGTGTACAATCATTTAGGGCAATATGATATGCTCACAGACCTGTGTTCTGTGTTCTGCTAACCACATATGTCAGATGTGTTCTGCTAACCACATCACACTGTCACAAGAGGTTAGCCTGGGATACAGAAAATGCAATGTAGACAAAGTCATGGTGGATTTGTGTTAAGATTTCCAATGAGTGGAATATTAGCTTGTAGTCCGATTCCTGTCAGACATTCATATGGAGAATGCCAGGTACCACCAAGACAACTTCATTGAGCCACCAATGCTTTGGTGATGCAAAAGTGTTTGTTTGAGAGGTAATTTACTTATGCTCAAATCTGAACCATAAAAGGTGAATTTATTGGAAAATCCTTCTGAAATAACATGTCAGTTTGTTTTGGAATGATGTGCACACTTGATTTGTTCTAAGGATAACAACATCTGTCCTCATCATTTAAACATCATCATCACCTATCTTCAGTCGAGAATATCACCTATATAGAATTACCAGCATTCTTTACGAACTTTAAGCCGATGGAGTATGTATGGGAAATGTTTCTCTGACGAATTGCAGCCCAGCAGCTACCTCCTATATAGTTGTTAAGGTCCTTTGAATAACATTGAGTGCAGAGTTGAAATGTTTGCTCCAGGTGCAAATGGGTAATGTGAGTTTTAGCATGCCTCGATTTTATAACGGCTTGATTTTCTAATATGGAAGACATATTATACATTGACCTTCGCATCAACAACGTATTGCTGTTTTTGTATAGGTGTTGTGTAATCTAAGAGCTTCAGGAAGCTATAATGGTTTATATGGCTTATATATCACATCCATATTATCTCTTTTGATCATTTATTTAATACACCGGTTTGCTTTGTTTCTGAATCCTTAGATGCCGGTTCCGAGATTATTCTTAACTTATTACATATGTATATTTTTAAAAATGTATTTATTTTAAATAAGGTTTAGGGTATTTTTAATGTAGAAATTAGACCAAAACAGTGACAAATTTACTGTGACTGAATTAAAATAGAACATTTTAATATATAAAAATTTTAACTTATTTTCTTGTGATCACTCTTTATGATGAATAAAATCGATTCCTAAACTAACACTTGTATTTATAAATTGTTTTGAAGCTATGTAAGCATTATTTATTTAAAGAATATCAACGCATCAAAAATTTTTCATATTTCAGAACCTTAAGATATCAAATACTCTTATTTTACTTAAAAAATAAGTGAATTCCTTAAAAAATTAAATACTTGACTTTCTAGTTATAAATAAATAATAAAGAAATGAATTTTCATTTATTTTTCAATAAAATAAAAATAGTAAATCAAAAAATTATTGTTAATAATTCAATTCATTTTCTCCATATCAATTTACAATTAAATTGCCTTATTTATGTACATAATTATTTATATTTATGTAGAGTTTGGAATTAGTAAATAATCCAATTTATACTCTCGTCACAAACATGAAATCCATATAAAATTGAAATATTCATTTAAAATTAATTGATTAATTGTTGTTATAAAATTAATTGTCAATAGGGATTGAATCTGAAAACAACTTACTCATTCTATAAGACATTATACAACGCAAACAAAACAATTTGAACAAATAATAACTAAAAATCTCTATATATATATTTCTTACAAAAATTCAAGCATATGTTGCTTATTAGCACAAATTTCCTTTTGCGTTTAAATCATTAAAAAAGTGTTGGTCGATTAGATTTGTGTCGTAATTGTGCTATGATATAGTAAAAAGTAATAGCTCTTTCATTTAATTTTATTGATCATTTTCATCATTTTCTTTAAAGTTTAGGAAGTAGGAAGTATAATAACTTGAAAAACATCTATCTATCAATAAAAAATCAAATTATTTTTCAAATGTTCATGGTAATTTTCTTTCGGTAGAAAATATTTTAACATTTCTATCCAATTCTCAAAGGCATTTTATTCTTCTAAGGGATATTTATAAACAATATATTAAATATTTCAAATTTTTTTGTATTTACGTTGAGTTAACAATTTACTCAATTTACTAGACATTTTTGTTTGTTAAAACAACTATCTTTCTCAATATATTTTTCATATTTTAACGTATATTTAAAAAGAAAATATAGATTTGAAGTGCATACTCTAATCAATAATAAATATAAAATTTCGAAAAAATGTTCTAAGCATGTAATGTGTTTAAATCGCGTATTATCTGAGTATTGCAAGTAAAGTAATTAAATAGGTGCGTGGAATGCTTTCTAGAAAAATATGTATATAAAGCTATATTTAATATGAAAGTGTTAATATCCGTATCATTTAATAAAATACAAAACTGAATACATTAATAATTGTAACAAGTAGCAGTAGACAATAATTACTTCCTTTGGCATTACACTTTAAATTTAGGCAAAAATATTACCAAATCTTATGAGAATTTGAGGAAATAAAATGAAACATTAAAAGAAAGTAGTCGCAAATATAGTAGACATTTTATTGCCATATTCATTGCGTTTCAATACGAACAAAAAATTAAGATAACATGAATGGCATCATGTTGTTATCATGCAATGAATAGCAAAACAACTACAACTGTTATAAGACATTTTTCTACAGTATAGGATATATGTTTTGTAAATTAAAGAACATATTTATGAGTTGAAAGGAAAAAAATTCCAAAATATTTCTATAAATTATTTTGAAAAATTTAAATGCATAAAATATCAAAGAAACACCCAATTACATTTACACAAATTTTATATGTGTTTTGTGTCAATATTCGGAACTGTGTTTATTATGTCGATTAAAAAGGGTACATAGTTGCAATGACTGTTATATAATTATCTACACAATAAGTTATTGCCTTTGAGTTATTGTTTGTTGATTTTGAGTTATTATTTGAATTTAGAGTTATATTTAATTATCCATAATGTACTTTATTTATGAATAAAATATTTTTTTGGTAAATTTGTAGTTATTTCATAAATAAATGAAGGTGATTTTTTCCATGAGAAATATATTTCTCAGAAAATTCACAATATTTAAAGAAAGAAATCTTCAAGTTTGAAGTATTGATGAAAACTTATTTCCGTTTCAAATATTGCATTTGCTAATAAAAGCTAGGTAGATCTTCCCACAGGATGTTTTGATAAAAATGTCATTTTTCCTGTTTCTAAATTTAATAAAAAAATGATATATATGAAAATTCAGAATTGTTAAATCCAATCTAAAGTTTGGAAAGCTATTGGACTTAAAACAATTTTTCTATGTGAATGAAATTACAGTATTGCTCTGATTGAACAATATACATTCAACTAATTGCATTAAATTAGATTCAGTAAATGATTAGTTATACCAAACGAGATCCACTAGATGCACATAAAAATTTCAGATGAAGAAAAATCAATATGAAATTTTGAAATACATGTAGTGTGTCTCGTTTGGTAGAGATATATCCATAATAACAATAATCCTACAAAAGTTTTTGTTATAAAAATTTGTAAAAAGAACGTTGATGCAGCAACCAAAATGCAGCAGGTTACAAGTACGTTTATTTTATTAATAAATATTTGCTATACTTTCTACAAATATTATTGTAAAATATAACTGCATATTTTTTTAATGCAAGAAAATATATTTTAAAACTCTGGCGGAAAAATTAGATTTAAATATCAATAAAGGATACAAAATATACAATTTAAAAAAGATAAGTTTGGAAAGTAAAGAGTAAACTGTGTACCACAGAGAATGATTTAAAACGTAAGTGCAAAAAAGAAAAAAAAATTAGAACGCAGACGCAAAAAAGAAATTAAAAAAACTTGGATAGCAAGAGGAAATTGAGGTAAGAAAAAAAATGAGAGAATTTAACTTCCAAATATTATACACTGATTTACATTTACAATTTGATTTAGAAAGTAATATAATTAATTTGGTTGCCAACCAAATTATTTGTAGTAAGCAAATGAAATAAAGATTCTATGTTACTCAATTGTATCAATTACTTCTTTATGCCAATAGGGTTTTAATTACTTCTTTATAATGTAGCTCAATAACAGCCAGAAAAATAGAAAAAATTCAAACGAAAGCAAAAAGCTAAACAGATTTTATTAAAGTGGTATTACGCAAAAAATTTCGTGACAAGTTTTAAACGGATAACAAAATTAGAAGAAGTACATGGAAAAATTCTATAGGTCCTCATGATACAAAATGTTGAATGTATATTGAAGGAATTAATTAAAAATTTTAATGATGTAATGAACAGAACCAAAGAAGAAAAGCGAAAGATTCAGAGTTATATCTTTGACAGGGAAGACTGCTTCATGTCATTAAAGAACGATAAAACAAAAATATGTATTCATCATATTAAAAAGTCTGAGAAAAAGTACGGTTTTAAAATTTCAAGAACTAACGAAACTCATTGCTGTAGACAAAAGTGGGTTTAAAATCAAGCTACTGTCTTGGTTTTTTTTATAAAAAAGTTATGGTTATCGTGTTATATCGATGAGTTTCAAATGTTTAGTCAATAAAATTCCAGGTGGGAAGAGAAACATACTCTGAGTCTCATTATATCAGACAAGTGACCATTTGTGATAGTACATCTTAATCATCTAGACGCCTTTGTTACAAGTTCCATAGGAAATAAAGGATTATTTATCTTTGGCAATATAAAATGTTTTGTATGTAATTTTCCTGTTAACGACACATCTGTGATCATGTGCTAAGCATTTTTTGTGAAATCATTTAAAATTTCGTGGTATTAACGAATCGCTTGTTATCAAATAAATGCTCCTGTCTCATTTCACATATTTTTCAAGAGTTTTCTAAGGAAAAGAGCGTCTTGCCTACACAGAAATTTACATCCCATCCCCGATCAAATCTAATAGTTGAGAGAACAAATAGTACGATATTGTCCACTAATGAGCTGTAGATTGATAATGCAAATAAAAAGCACTAAAAGATAAAGATTAAGGGTGTACAAAAAAACTAGGACAAATCCGTTTACTCTTCACTGATCAAAAAAGATCAGATCTTTTTTGATCGGCAAATAATCTCATAATTTCAACAATTTGCAGATCAGAGAAAAAATAATAAGTGGCAAGAAAAAGTTAAAGCATATTGCAACAAAAGTAAATCTACCATTTATAGTAAAATCATTGTAATTTTTAAGCACTCACAACAGACAGGGGAGATGACGAAAAGTCAACATGTTATAGAAGACTGGGGGTTATCCTCATATATTGTTTTGTGATACACAAAGAATTTCCCCTAATCATTGGTTACTAATTCCTGTCTGTATGCCACAGTAACTCATGACAGTCAACTAAAAGATATGAAGAGCTGAAAATGGAAATGGCAATTTTAATTTGGAAGAAAATTCTGTTGAAACTTCGAAAATCGACGACCTAAGCCAACTGTGCGAAGATTACTACGTTATAGTTATTCCATAATTTGATGGAATTTTTCTTTACTATTATTTGATAATATTACCTGGTTTGTTTTATTGTAATGTGTTTACTTTAAGTTGAGTTTATTTGAGAACAACTGAAATGCCAGGGTGGTTGAATGTAAGCGCATATACTATAAATTAATAATGCCAATACTAATTTCGAAATGGTAATTTTGCTTATGTTTTCGTTATAAAAATTTATTTTAAAAAGAAACTCAAGAAATATAGGTATGGAAAGGCAGCAAATTTTATCAATAAATGTTTTGTATTTTAGAAATGACTTACTAACATTAACTGAGTTGAAGGTGCGTTTCTAACATTCACGTTAAAAAGCTTGGGTGACCAGCTCACTCCAATCAGATTTAATAAAAATTAAGCAGTGTGTACAAAAATAAGCAATTATTACTTGTAGCTGTTTGAATGAAGAAAACTAATTATATTGTTAAGAAAATTTTCGAAACGTTAAAGAACATCAAACATTCATAAATTAAAAACATAATTACGTGTTTATATAAAAGATTCTGAAGTGATATACACTTCTGATCAACATAAGAATGATTTTTGCAAATTAGATGAATACATTCTTCAAAAATTGTGTTTGTAGTCTTCTTAGATCTTGAACACATTAAGCATCTGCATTTTTCAGGTTTTGAACTTTGAGCTTTTTTCTTGGACATTAAATATTTTCTGGTTCACAGAATTGATTTCATTGATTTTTCGGCATAGTTCTATAGAAAGCATCTTCATAGTTCATTTCCTCATGTGTGTCTCTATATAGATAATACTTGGTATTTTAGGGATTTTCTCTTAATTGCATACTGCTTTGGAAGATTCTTCGTTGATATTGAAATAATTTTGGTATTTAAGTCTTGGACGCTCAAAGTGTACTACAAACAATCATCAGTCACCTGTTGGTATCTTGAGCTGCAGAATATAGGACATTTCATTTAATGTATTTACACCTCATTTTATTGCTTTACCAAACTGAACAATTTCAGATTTTTCTCATTAGTTTTACGAAAAACTAAATTTTTATAATGTTTTACTTTGTTTTTTTTATTTCAAGCTGTTTGAGTTTTGCTTAAAAAAAGTTTTCTCCTAAATCAATTCTTTATTAGGTAAATCGTAGTGCTCAAATTCATTACCTCTATCATGTGAAATGTATATTTCTTCATCGGGCTCATACTCATTTAGTTGATCAATATCTTTGGTAGAAAATTCAACTTCATATAACCAAGTGTTCAAGCATTTTATTTCTTTTCCATATTCTATTGATTTACGTTTGTACACTATTATTTAGGTATAAAGTGGGAAACATATGAAAACACATAGGAATAAAGAAATGAGCTGATTATAGAACAAATTTTTAAACAATACTGGTTGCACGTGGCACAAAATCACCAAAAGAAACTACTGTGTGTTTCAAACGAAAAAAAGACAGGATAGTGAAAAATTATAATGCACATTCTATAAACATGTTTCAAACCGGAAGACACAGAAAGGGTGATTGATTACAGGTAAATAATTTTCACATTCACATTCTTTGATTTTCGAAGTATGTTGTGACTCTATGCTTCACCTGACCTCCCCTCCAAAAACAAAATTAAATATATAAAATGCTAACAGTTTATATATATATATATATACATATTCATTCATAAATTGCAAAAAATTAATAGTATTTTATATCAAGTAATGTTTATATTATTTGTCTGTAAATATCTTATAAGCATTTGATTACTTGGTAATGATTTATATTTTAAATAAAGCTCATTAAACGCAAACGCTAACATAACCCGAATTATTAAACATTAGGTTACAATACATAAGGTTACAACAAAACACATAAATTTATATTCGAAGATAAATAAAAAGGGAAAACATTAAATTAGGGTCTTTTGCAGCTAAACCCTTATTTGCATCTTTTATAAATTTATTTTTATGCAAAAACTGCTTTTTATTATTATAACTTTTACTCTGTTAAATTTAATTAGAAAGAATATCAATAAACGCAAGCAGATGTTATCATTTTGTTATCTCTCTTTTCCAGGTTTCATTTGAATCACGGGAGCAATCTTTTATATTGATCGTGAACTGCTCTTCTTTTATAAACGGAAAAAAAGTTTGTTGAACTTTATTTTTTCCTGTATTTCAGAAAATTGCCAATACACTACTGTTAGATTTAGTACAAAATTAAAGATATAAAAATCTTTAATAAGTACTTTCGTTATTTACAAAGTTACTCTCTCATAAGTAGTTCTTCTCTAACAAAAGCTTTAACATGTTTGTATCTGTTGAATATACAAACAATGTTTTCTTCTGAAAAATTAATTTCTTGAAGAGCAAAAAGCAGAATTAATTATACTGGTGTTATTTTAGCAATATCTTATTTTTTATATTTCAGTAAACAATTATTAAATTTGAATTTTATTAAAAACTTTAATACTTTTCAAAAATGTCGTATCAAAAATTATTATTTTTTACGGTAAAAATTTTGTAAAAATAAAAAAAAAGAAAGAAAAGCATATCCTTCAGTATTAGAAAAAAGTGAGAGTAATCTTTAATTTCTTCTACTTTTCAACAAAATCGAGTAATTGACTATTAAATGTAATAAGCCATTAGAATTTCTGGATTAAATTGTGTTAAAACATAAGTACTTCTTCTTTGCAATTTGCTTGAGTTTTAATTTTTGTTATATTTTCAATAGTTTAAGATAATATAGTTAGGTATTCACAAATATTCAGTTGTTTTCATGAAGGCATTCATAACAATTTAAATTATAAAAATAATTTATTGTTATTTTACTATAAATTTTAATATGTAATGTTTAAAAGAAAAATGCAGCGAAAGATTTCAAAGTAGAAAAATATCGTCAACTGTAAAGATAAAACATAAATTCAAAATTGTTAAAAGATGTGAAATTGTTTTGCAATTATGGGCACAAAAATTTAAAATGCACATAATATAAATAAATTAAGCGGCAACCCAAAAATCAGTATATATATGAAGATAATTATAAATGAATTCTTATTGAAGAACAAAATATGAAAATTGTAATTTCACCTATTATTGAGGTTTAATGAATGTTCTTAGGTATATCTATTAAGCAATGAATTTAGAATAAGTAAATAGAAGAAAAGAATTATCCAGTATATATGATATATCTAAGAAAGCATTAGGATTATCCATGTGTGTGCTTAATACTCTCTCTCTCTACTCTCTTTTATAATAAGTTTTATAGATTAAAATATTGTTAGAACGAAGAAATTAGTATTAGTACTATAATAATATCAATTCTTTTTTCTAAGAATAAACTTTTAATTATCTCTAATCTATTTAAGTAATTTGCAGTTCATAAAAAGGGGAAAATACGAGACTCGTATTAAAAGCAGAAAGTGAACGAACCTGATAAATAAGATTTGTAATGAAAGGTCACCATCAATTAAATTAATGACTGTATAAAAACAAGAACAAGCTTCTTATATCTTAGACAGAGATCCCACCAAATTGCTTCTTCGCGCTTCTTGAGTGGCCACACAAGACCCCTCATTTTCAAGCAGAGTCAAAACATACATCAGGGGAGCCATTAGTGCACAGCTGATATGGCATCCTCTGCTCTTATTTTGGTGTGTTTAAATTTTAGCGAGGATGAGATCCTGTAGGACTTGATTCAACTTTTCAGACTTTTTGGATATTTTCAGATTCATGGGGACTGTCTAGCTTTGCTAGTTAGCCCTGAAATTAACATTAATAACGACAGCATGGATAAAATTTTCAGCCTGTTTTTCGTGTTGTTAAATGTGACTCTATTCGATAGTTAAATTTTTGAAGCACTATTTAATATCTTTACCAAACCTAAGAATTTTATTGGAATCACACTAAAGAAGTTATTAAAATGATTGATGTATAATATCTGATTAAAATTTCTCGGTCACATGAGAAGCAAACTACTTAAGAAAAAAGCATGTTACAAAATCACTTAAAACAAATAAATTTTTCGAAAAGATCATAATGTTTTCATCATCTCTTTTAGTAAAAGAATTTAACTATGCACATGAGGTATGAAATAGAGAACTATAAAATATTAAGTTTTAAAGACTAAATGGAAAACAACATACAAAGCATAAGGTAAGGAGTTTATTTTACTACCATGTTTAAAATATTACCAACAAGGGATTTCGTATTCTTTTTTTCTAAATTATCTAGTTTACATTTTCCCTGTGCTAACAACCCTATTTCCTAACTTTCAAATAGTCTTGAAAACCTTTTTCAGTAAAGTAATATTTGAATGAATTTTTAAAGTTATTACTAATTAATATTGTATCTCATTTTACAATTTATAGAATTTACTATAATATTGATTATATTGGATTTTAATGAATACTTATAAGATGTTATTTCTTGTTAATTAAAAATTTTCTTCACTCAAATTGCAACTTAATAAATTCTAAATACTTTAAGGCTGGACATTTTTTGAAAATATGTTAAATTGTACAAAATTAGAAAAATAAAATTCATTTATCATTACTGTTTTTATTACAGGGAAAACATGTTGAAATTAAAATATATTTTAAATATAAAAACTTATATGAGTTATTAAATATGATAGCTCACACATTTCTTGGAAAATAGCCTTTTATAAATATCTTATTTTTTTTAATGATAGAATAATAACACATACTGCAATATCATTGTAACAAGACAGGAAAAGTATATATAAAATATAAGTATTTAAAATATCATCTGCATATACTTGTCTAAACATACATTATAAACATTATCATTTTTTAAAAAGTTTATTTGATTAAAAGGCTTTTATTTCATAATATTAATGAGCGAATAATTTATCGAACGAATAAATGCAATCCTGTAATTTATATATATATATATATATATATATATATATATATATATATATATATATATATATATATATATATATATATATATATATATATATATATATATATATATATATATATATATATAGTATATATATATATATATATTATATATATATTATATATATATATATATATAAAATATATATATATATATATATAATATATATATATATATATATATATATATATATATATATATATATATATATATATATATATATATATATATATATATATATATATATACATTTATATATATATATAACTCCTTATATGGGGTATATTATTTATTTTTTAGTTTTATTTTTGTAATTTTAATCATTAAGAAATTTTATATCAAAATTGAAACTCACAAAATTAAATTTTAAATCGTCTTTCAGTAAATTTATTTTGAAAATTTTTTAAAAAGGACAAACTCTAAGTCTTACTTGTAATAATAAGAGATAAGAGAGTGTAAATAAGAGAAGTCTTACTTGTTTACATATTTCTATGGGCAGAAATCTCATTAGGAAAGTAACGCATTAATATCAATTTGTTTTAAAACGTTTCATAGAAAATATCAGATTAATATTTAAGAGAAATTTAATTCAAGAAAATCTGTAACTTATCAAGATTCTTTCTGCTGTCACTAATAATGCCAGTTATTTGTTATTTGCAATTTTTTCAGAATGTATAAGCACTTCTTGACTGAAAGACACTATAATCAAGAATCTCTTAATACCATGGTTCGATTAAATCTAAGGAAGAGATTTAGATGGTGTCAAATGATAGATTGCCCACTGTCCACAAAATAGAAAGAATTATATTTGAAACGAATACTAAGATGGCCAACGGCCAGATTGATGTAGAGAAGGGAGCTGATGGCCACTTTGTATTGCAATACATAGAACGCATTTTTTTCTCGTTTCGAATCCCCCTTCATCCTTGTATGATAATCGAAAGATTGATGTACAATTGATGTACAATGACATTGATCTAGCATCTCTCAGAACAGTCAAGTCTGGAATAACCCCTGGGCTGTTGACTATCCATCCTTTACAGAAAATAAGAAAAATGTTATATACATCCCCAAAATATTACAATGAAACTATTGTTTAAAATAATGGATACAGATTAACTAAAAACATTTTTAAATTTAAATTATTAAAACGTTTCTCAAAAATTTTTAACATACATATACACAAAATGAATGCAATTTTATAATTTAAAAAGAATGTAATTTAATCAAAAGAGAATGTAATTTACGTATAACATAATTCATTTTAGTTTAATTGATAAGTTTCGCAGGATTATATTCATAAAATACAATTTGTTTTTCACAAAATATGAAATAATTTTTATTCGGTATTATATTAGTTTATTTTTCAGTACTTTTTTGTTTAATAATTACTATTATTTGTGAGTGTTACTTGGAAATATATGAAATGTTCTTCAAATTATTTTAAGAGAATATCACAATGAAAATAATATATTATATTTCTCAAAAAATATCATTACAATCTTTGGAAATCGGCAAGTGCTTATTGTCATTTAGAAAAATACTAGAACTTAAATTTATTTTTTTATTTTCTGTGATAACTATAATTAGGAAAGAAACAATTTTCAATAATTAGGGGTTGATGAAAAATTATACACTGGTAAATATAAATTTAATTACTATTTATATAAATCTCTCTCTAGACAGAAATAATCGATATAAAGTTTTTACTTTTAATATGCATTTTGAGGTTATTCCGTGAAAAAGTGGGTTTTAAGAAAGTGAACCTTTAGATAATACGATTGTTAATATATATTAAACCGTGAATATTTTTTCTACTTTATTATTAATATATTTTGAGCATTCAACTAAGAAAAATTAGAATTCGAAATTAAATCAGTATGTCAATTTGGTTCTTTTTAATACAAAATTTTCTAATTTATTACCTTTGCTTTAATTTCTTATTTGTATTTAAATAAATAATTAATTATTTCTTTTATTTTTTCATTTAACACCAAAACTAAATTCTGTATTATATATGAATACCTGGCAGATGTTGTGTGAGCCAACATTTAATTTTGCCATTAACTTATACTTATTTCTTTAAAACCTTGGAGTTAACTGTGTTTAATATCATTATAAATCATAAAAAAACATTATATTACTAAAATTAATTTAAAGAATGTGATTACTTGGAACGATACTTTAATACATGAGCATAAAAAAGTTAAATTATTTATGAGAAGTGTATTTGAATTATACGTACCAATATCATCTTGCACTCTTCTAACAGCATATAACACTTTCCTATTCACTTTTTACATTAGAATAAATGGAATACTTTATTTTTGAAATATAATTCAGAATTTAATAAAATGAATGTAATTTAGAATTTTGAACAATGAATCCCCGATAATGTGATTAATTATTTGACTGACTTCAATTTGAATGCTATTTTTTCTAAAAATTCACCTTATTTTGAAAAAAAATATAAAGAAACTGTCTCCAGGTAAAAAATTAATAGAAGAAAAAAAGCAATTCCAAATACTGGATCATTAATTTTTCCAACGTTTGAATTATTTTCTCAACGGGTTAGTTTTAACTTTTCTTTTTTACTTCTTTTCTTACGAAAAAGAAGGTTTTTTTTTCTTTCTTATACAGCCATTCATTTTGGATTTTTACTAACTTACAATTTCTACTAAGATAAAAAGATTAGATTTTGTGGAAGAGTGATTTTACTTAACTAATTAAATAATATGTACATAAATTAGAGAAGAATATTATATGTTCCATGTTTAATATCTCTCAAAACTCTTATCTTAAAAATACTTCTCAAAACTCTTATTATGAATATGCTATGGAGAAAAATCATAGGAATTAATCCCATTTATCATCTGTAACATATGATTGACAGTTGTTGTAAGTAATAAAAAAGAATTGTTTTAAGAAATAGATAGTATTGCACAATTTTTTAATTAAAAAATGATGAAGTATTTTTGAAACAGAAAACTTCGTAAACAGCATAAAATGGAAAAGTAATACAAAGATTACAAGAAAAAGGAGCTTATGTTAAAGTAGTAAAATTAGCTCTCTAAAATAATATTATTTCAGAATTAAAAATTGAACACATAATTAGCGATAAAATTAGTGAATTAATGAATATTATAT
The DNA here is from genome assembly GCA_037975125.1 of Latrodectus hesperus. Lineage (NCBI taxonomy): Eukaryota > Metazoa > Arthropoda > Arachnida > Araneae > Theridiidae > Latrodectus > Latrodectus hesperus. The sequence continues at coordinate 105,699,379 of CM075852.1, read as the reverse complement.
TTAAAGAATATAAATACTTCAAATAATGCACTTTTGACGCTACAGAATTTAAAATTGCACAAAAAGAATAAGAAAATAAAGTATTTTAATAATGATATTTTATGTTTTGAGGTTTAAAGACCTCTCATGATTTTCAAACATCTTTGTCTAAAGTTTCATTTAATATTGTTAGAATTTTTCATTTTACATAATGTAGTGATGATTTTACAGGTATAATATTCTTTAACTATACGTGCAGTTGGGATCATTATCTGTGTAGTGATTGAAAATTAGCAAATGGATTTGTTTGATTCGTTTAAAAACAAACCTATAAATAGAAAATTTTATAATTATCTGCAGACAAATAATATTGTTACATTATTTATTAATTATCAAAGATTTCGGATTTATGAAATATTATTTTTATAGTACATTTTTACTGTAAATGAGAATATAGAAGTAGAATCTATTACAATTATAACTTAATAAATAACCTGATTTAATTCAAGTATTTTTGGAATAATTAATTCGTTTTATAGTTTGTCTTTGAAAACGTATTGGGAAATAATTCTATATAAAAGTTACTAAAGTTGAAATCATTTTTAATATGTACTTGAAATTATTTATGAAAATATATATGCAAAAAATAATGCTTTTTTAAATCTAATTTAATACATATTTTAAAATTTCTTAATTTCTTGATGTACAAAATATTTTTAAATACTATACTAAAGTAATAATAGTTTTTTCTGAATAACTGAAAGAACTATTGAAACGTTATTTTTAATTGGGGCAGTTATTGTTTCAATAATTAATTATGTTAGTTATTATGTATGTTTTCCCTGAATATGTATTTTCTCTTTAATCATTTTCTTATACATAAATTAATTCATTTTAAATTTATAATCAAAAGAAATAGTTATTATGCCTTGTTTTTTTTTTACTTTTATATAAATTTCATTGTTCTTAAGACCATTTCAATAAATAAATATTAATACACAAGATAAGCAAATTTAAATTTCTTTAAAAAGTTCAACAAAAACACAGCCTGTTTTAATAATTTAAGTAGTGAATAACGAATTTGTATCTCACTAAGCAAATAACAGATCACGAAATTTAGAAACTATAAAGTAAGATGGTAGATTAAAGCATTTATTCACAGTTTCAGTCATAATATGGCTAGTAAGTGTGGCAATATACTCAATTATGAAATTTGCTTCTCAAAGACTTGTTTAAAACGAATTTAATTTGGAATTAAGTTGTTAAATAAACATCATGAAAGAATGTGTAATTAAATAAAATATACTGCAAACACAGCGAAATTAATTTTACTCAGAAGTAAAGCAGTTTAACTTTTCGTATTATTTTTTCTGACAAAGTAAAGAGGTTTAATTAGAGAGTACATGATTCATGCTTAAAAATTTAATTTAAAATTCGAAGTACATTAATTATCCTCTAATTATGACAGGTTTGTCGATAATGTGTCCTAGTTAATTAATAATATTTCCCTTGCATGGATCGTTTTGATATATATTTTAATTACGTTGTTGATTCAATATTTCTATTCATTCTATCTTTATACTTAAGTACTTTTGCAGAATCAGAATAAAAACATAGATACATTTCATAAAATATTTAGCTTCATTAATGATTATATTTTTTTATTGCATGTATGTTGGATTTATAAATGTATAAATTTATTGGTAAATTAAATTTACACAAGATGCTTTTAAGCAGTATTTCAAATTTGATATTTGAATTTAATTTAGGTGCATTAGCTTCAATGTTTATTCGAAAACGTAGGAAAAATATTTGAATAATCACTTGTAAAATAAAATTTAAAATATTGAAATTTATGAATGTCAAACAAATTATTAAATTTCCCTAACAAATAAAATAAAAAATATATCTCTTTCACATGAGCTGTCCTTACATCTATCAATACAAAATTTTGCTATCTACACATATATCTATACAATTGATCTCTCTATGTAATAAATTTAGACAGAATTTAATATTTGGATGTAAAAATTTAGAAAATATATGGACTCCTGATAATAAAATATACACGTGGCAAATGTTCTGAAATATAAATACGAAATCTATTTCAAATAGTATTCTAAGAAGCCAATTTGTTTAAAAATATTCCTAGAGAAGTTATAGAATTTATGTTGAAAAAACATTCAGTCATAAAAATGAATTTAACTTACATTATTATCAAATATTTACGTCATAAAATATTTTTACAATATCTATTATTTATTACAACATGGTGCACTTAAAATTAGAATGACTATAAATTTACCCAGTAAATTGCGGAATTTGTGGCCCTTTTTGGTGAAAATGCATTTATCAAAACATCTAGGCATGGAATTAAAAATTTTGCCGACTATCTTTTGAAGAATAACAAACTATTTTCTCTCAAATGCTTAACACGGCTAAAATTTTGTACATATTACTATCAACTAGAACAAAATGTCCATCAATCATCCCTAAAAAATCCAAATGGTTCGAAATCCAGTGAGATGATGATAAATTAATCTGAGAAGGCAGGAAAGTATCTAGATGCCTTGCAGAGTAAGTTAGATGATTGTTGCTGTGTATAACCTAACGTTATTAAGTTGCTGATTGACATTGACAAAAAGGGTTGTGTGGTGACATTGAAAAAAGGGTTATGCAGTAACATTGAAAAACAGTATTGGACATCTTAATGCCTAAGATTTTACAAAGTCATTCTAATATTCTCTGTGTATTAAAGTCGAAATGAATTTTTATAGATAATGGTCGTATTCACATATTTTATATGAGGAAACACAGAAAACTATATTGCAGATTCCCTGGCTTTTAGGCATATAGAAAGCAGAAACATAAATCTTATCTACTGTTGTTCAGTAGTGGCTGTGATTGATCCGGGACTTAATATTCCGAATTGCGTAGTCTAATTACTAAGCAACGATGGCAAAAATACATTCTAGTAGTGAGTTGCAATCCTGGTGGTAACTTCCAAAATTAAAAAGCCTTGTCATTCGGTATGCCACTTCAAATGCAGCAATGCAAATTTCAGCCGGATTACAACCTCTCCACAAAAAGACAGAAGAAGTTTTACAACACCATATTTTAAGAATAAAAATCATAATTGTCGTCAGTAAATATGCTCAATAAAGAGCAAAGTGTGGCACGAAACTTCAAGGCTACCCCTATTGCAATATTTTAGTAAATACTGAATAAATTATCGGAAAGCGAATCTTTGTCAGAGTACTCCTTGGATCTCTGATAAATGTTTGATATCTTTTCTAAGAATAATGACGAAAATATATCAATCAATAATCAATCAGTCATTCTATTTCTGGCTCCTTTGTACCTGTTTGTAGCTTTCATTATCTAAACTATTGCACACGAACTCGTCTGTACTCTTTAACTCTATTAAAAATTCTTAAATTAACACATGGATGTATCTTCTGATTTGACAACCCAAAAATATGATCTAGTTTGAGATATGAGTGTAAAAAGTACCTTGACACTCTAATATATTTCATTGATATTTCATGCCACAAAATATTGACGAGGTCAAAAACACAAATCTGATCATGCGACTGTCGCAGTACTATCTTTTAACCAAATTTTTAATAACCGATATCTAGTGGACTCGTGTAGGCATTTATTCATTGGGATTCAGAACACTAATTTTCTCTTTTCACAGTCCGACTTCAAACTTTCACGTTCTAATAATATTGTGCTGAACTTCTAATACAGAAAATAGTTGGCCAGAAAATTATTCTAGATAATAGCATGGTACAACTCTCTTTTCAATTTCATAAGCACTATTCCTTATATTTTGTTTTATTTGAAACAAAATGCAAATTAATTTCAAGACAGATTATCTACAATTTACATATTCTGTGGATTATGCGTCACGTTTATCTTCTTTAGATTATGTGTTTTCTTTTTGAGGAATATTTAAATAAACTGAGATTCAATTAAATTTTAATAAACTTGCGTGATGTTTCATGAAATTAATAACCAAAATTTATTATATAAATGTATATGTTTTTAATAAACGTTGTTTTAGTATTCATAAATTTAATGTTTTTAATATTCTTTTTCAACAATTTTATTTTATTCTTTTACAAACTACTTTTGAATTTTAAATAAAATCAATACATATAATAATATAATAAAATTATTTAACTTTCGTGATTTTTATTCAAAAATTATATTTATATTTCAAAATTCTAACTAACAACTTAAATATAGTAATGAAAAATTATTTCTAAATCTGTACTAAGCAAAAATTGTCGTTAATGAACTATATAGTTCATGCTACTTATTAAATAATTTTGTTAACAAACTAGCAGAAATATTTATTATTCTAGATAAGTCTTACATGGGACATCATTTCTTAAAGAACGATAAATTCCAGGAAAAAATATTATATAAGATGCAATAAAAGTTTAAAAATAGCATGTAATTTTTTTTTCCCAAAACTCGCTTCTCGAATTTTTTTTATAAAAATTAAAAGTTGAATGTAAGTATAGATTTTAATTTAAATATAAATTATCCCAGTTTTTATGCTATAAATTTCTTATTAATAGATTTAAACTATTTTGTTTCCAAAATTTTCTAAATAAATTTAAAAATTGAAATAAGATTCTAGTATTTATAATTTCCATAAAATTATCACGCTGTTTCAAACTCTTATGTTCCATTTAAGTATATTTTTGTATGTGTAAATATTTCTAACTCTTATTTAACTTTTTATTTATTGTTGAGTAATTGTTAAAATAAATCAACATTAAGTGCCCTTAATTTCAAAAGACTATTGAATTTATAACTGTTTACGAAAGCAAATTTATAAATATTTTTACTGTTGATTGATTGGATTATTTTTAGATATTCATCTTGAGAGTTGTTAATAGATTTTCCAATTTTCTTGAGGAAATCTGTCTCAGCTATCTTATTTCTTTATCGTGAATATCCTCATTCTAGCAAAAAGATTACATTTGTAAATAATTAAGTGTATTAAACAAACGCAGTGTTATTTTGCTTGATTTTAAGCCTTGATGTCAATATGAAAGTAAATTTGTAAGCTATGATTTTTCATTAAATGAAATTTAGAAAAAAAGATAAGAATTTAGAATCGCTGTTGTTATTCTACACGTATGCGTTTCAAGTTACAAATTATTTGGATTGATACTTACTATGCTCAAAAACTATGCAAATTTAAAAAATGTAATTTTACTTTAAATATTGTAATTTAAATATTAATATATAGTTATTGACATCATACATAGTAACTCTTAAGTTTTCGTCTACAGCTTTAACTATTGTTAGAAATAATAAGTCCTTGTATGTATGAAAAATTATTAAAACGAATTATATTTCTATGACCAACAAAGGTTTTTACTTCTTATAAAATTTTATGTACGTTTGGTATCACAATTATCGGTAATTTCTTACAAATAAATTGTGATTTTAGAAGTAAATGTAACATTTGGTTTGTGAATTTTACTTACCTTTTCGTTTTGTCCTTATAATGTGCAATTTCATCACAATAATTATGAGAAGTATAACAAGTAATAATCCAACGACAGCTCCACATAGAATAGTGATAATAACCGGACTTAAGCCAAATTGCCAAGGATCATCTGAAAAGAATATTATAAATTAATTTCTGGTATATATGGTTACACATAAATTTTCTTATAAATCAATAGAATATCTAGAAGTAATTTCAACAATTCTAACTTCTGATATATATTTTGCTTTTTCTAATTTTATGGAATAAATTTACCGTGTCTTGTTTTATCAATTGAATAACTAATCGTAATTTCAAAAATTCAAACTTCTGAAATATATTTGATTTCTATTTTTATGGAATAAATTTACATTGTCTTGTTTTACCAATTGAATAACTAGTAGTAATTTCAAAAATTCAAACTTCTGAAATATATTTTGCTTTTTATTTTTATAAAATAAAATTACCTTGTCTTGTTTGACTTTCAGGAGAAGCTGCTGTAGTAGCTTGTATGATGACTGGTTTGCTTCTGCCACGGGCGTTTGCAGCAAAAACTGAGACAGTATACGTTGAACCTGAAATTAAACCTCTTGCAGTGAATTCGGCAGTTTGAGCTGACACATTTTGTTGAAGTACATGACTAGCCATGTCCCGAATTTCCATGAAAAAATGCTGACTCAGTCCTCCATCTTTTCCTTCTATGCAGATAATTCGAAAGGATGTTTCAGTTTCTTCTGTGAGGGTGCAGTTATGAACTGGATTCGGTGGCTCTAAATACGAAGGAATTAATTGTAATTTTCTATGAAAATTTATATATTTATATATTCTATGAAAATATCAAAATATTAAATTTGTATGATAATAAACGAACTCTTTACTAACTCAATTATCTAGCATTAATCCAAGTTTTTACCTTTTTTTTAATTATAAGATTTTCGTTAAGAAAAGCGTTTATTTGAGAAAAATATGCAAAGACATTTATTATTTTTAATGAAAGGTATTAATGTTTTATAATATTTTCTGAAAGTGTGATACACATAAAATTTCAATGAAAATATATTTTAAATCTATACTCTTTCTTAGAATTAAGTTTTTAAATATAAAGAAAAGCTATATAAATTGTTCATATTATTGTTTTTTAAAGCAATGCAGTACTCATATTTAAAAATTTAAGAAAATGTTTAAAAATCTATGTGAAATTGAATTTAAAATTTTCAATTAATTAATGAGTAAATATTAACACATAAATTCTGAAATTCCGTGCTGAAATGTTCTTTTTCAATACTCTATAAAAATATCAATGGTTCTAACTAATAAAAAAAATTTAAGTAATCCGATGATATTTTGATATTACATCATAATTTGATTAAATATGATTATGAAAACAAGAAAATTTCTTAAATGATTTAAAAAAGCTACATACTGTTAAAACATTATTGTAATTTGCTGAAAGAGAAGGCATGAAAATTTGAGATAATTTCGCAGCTAAGATAGAGAAAAAATTTGAAAATTTTACTTTGGAGACAAAAAGGAAATTATGCTCTAGATATATTTTACCCACCATACCGAATCGTAAAAATGAGAATATACTGCCAATTACCATTACCAAAAAGTTATAAACATAAAATGTATGACAAAGGGAGTTCTTATATTGATGTTTAAATTTTATATTCTTGCTATGATAATTAAAATTTTAATTATTTAGAAATGGTATTAAAATAAATCATTAATCCTATTTTCTGTTTATCAAAAAAGAAACTATATTTTAACTGTCATTTTATGATATGCTTTGTGAGAACAAAATTAGGTTATTGCACAAATTCATAATTATGAAATTATTAATGAGTGGTATTTAATAATTAAAAAAAAAGAATTTGAATTTAATTACAAAGATGTTTTTTACAGAATGATAAAATAATAAACGGTATTTAAATAATTTGCATTATGAATTAATTAGTTAAGCTTTATAATTATGTAAGACTTATCCATTGTGCAAAATTAATCATTTTCTTATAAGATAAATTTGAGTTTCGAAATTGTAATTTCTTTCTGATGAATGTGACTACCGAAATTAACTTTTTTTAATAATCATCAGAACTCCGATTAATGATTATTTTTCACATCAGTCTTTTTGATTGGTTTATGCTTTTTGGTATTCTTACAGTTTAAACCATTTTCTGATTGAAGTAGTATCGCAAATAGTAAAATCAGACATAAAATTCAGCTTTATTGATTTTTGTATCATATGAAACAAAATTCAAGTTTATAAACAAATTGAACATAGGTTTTAACTTTTATTTTCATTATAGTTATTAACAAAAATTCTTTGTGGAGGAAAAATTCTCAACTCACATGTAGAACAAATCAACTTATTTTATGGATTTATTATGCATATATGAGAAAAATGATTTCAATAGTATTTTATGTCATAATTATATTATTTGAATAGAAAATAGCAACTAAAAAACTACACGCACACAGTTGACGTATAATTAATTTACAAAAAAAAATCAAATTAAAGAACTTTTAAATAGTTGATTCTTTTTCTTTATTTGAACATATTTATCTATAAAGAATATGAGTATTGAATATTTATTGCAAATTAACGCGTTATCTTATTTATTGAATAGTTCATATTATCAAGTACTGTTACAATTTTATTATTTTTCACACTACAAATCAGAAAAAAATATTTTCCTTTTCTATTTTTTTGTAACCATATATTATATATTTTACTATTCCGAAAGACTTTTAAGAAGAACTTTCCGAAAGACTTCTAGGAAATCTTTTAAGATTCTAAACTAAATGTTTATTAGATTAAGAATGATATTTACAGAAATGTTACCAAAATGTCGCTCTTTAAGTTTTCTAATTTTAAAACAATAATACTGTAATTACAGTTAATTGTAATATACAGGTACTTATATAAAAAGCCATTATTTTCGAAAGTGTTATTTACAATTTTATAATTTTGGCAAATACCTCAATTCAGAGCATGTTGATACATGCATTTCATCATTGTCACTTTTAACTATTAAAAACAATATTGTGAAGAGAAAAGCAATTTAATGGATATATAGAAAAAAATCTTAAATTGATACCTAACCATAATAATAATACTTTGGTAATGCTGTAATTTTATTCAATGCTAATTACAAAATTTACAATTTCGCATCATAAATAATAATTTTAAATGTGCAAAAATGCATAATTTTCTCTTACTTGACAATGAAAATTTTAAAACATCTATAAATAATTTAATGGAATTTAATTACAGGTAGCTTATATGAATTAAATATGGTACATCGAATTCCTCAATCAATGAAAAACAATTGTTTTTGAAATGTGAAATGGATGGTAACCTGGTTGGGGAAGTGATTACTCTCATCATCGCAGTAAATTCCCGACCCAACCGAAGATATATCGTGTTTGCTAATGGTGTTTGTGACATGTAAAATATACCATGGTCACAATGTCCTCCAGGTTAAATGATACTTAGGGGACAGGGCATCAAAGTCTGAGGGTCTTTAGTTAGGTTCATGCTTCTAAATAACGAAGAACCACTTGCTTGCTTAGCTAAACTCTTTGCAGGTTTGAGGCAAAATTCAGACTTCTACCTTTGTTGCCTCTTGATCTTAAGCCTTCAAAAGCTGCTTGTCACACCCTTCATCATGAACCGCACGAATTCTTGGAATTGATCAATAATTTTCAAGTAAGATATGACAACAATAATAGATAAAATTTTAGAAGAAATTATCGTTTCAACATTGAATGCCTATTTTTAAGGAATTGTTCAGGACAAAATTAAGGTTATGGAAAACAAATCGTAACACATTAAGAATAAATTGTTTATTTAATTTCTTATCACGACTGAATTTTAAACGTACATGACTATTAATTGCTTGATATCTAAAATTTAATAAAATATTATAACAAATTTTATTTAATTTATAAATTTTTATCTTATTAAAATTAACAAATTACAGTACACAATCATATTTTGGATTAAAGAAACATTATGAAGAAAAGTTTTTATCTAAAAATATTTGGTTTTAATAGCAATAATTAATTATTATTTTAAACAACATGTACTCTTTTGCAGCATTAATTGTAATAAAATGCACAAATGTTTTTAAACATAATGGATTTTCATTTATAAAGATTATCCCTTAACAATTATAAGCAATATGAATTGCTTTTGGTATATATCTGGAAAATGACTATACTAATTCCAACGCTAAGAAGCATCAGCATCTGATATCACACACTGGGGATTAATGAATGAACAGGAGGCGTTCATTATACCAAACGTACTGTCAACTATTACTATATCAATCACTGGCTTTGTGCAGCAGATGCACCTGAGTCATTACGGGGGAATACAATTCTCTGAATTGTATTGACGTTTAAAATGCCATTACCCATCTCGGCTCATTACCATAGCTTGCGTTGGTTATGTACTGGTTTATTAGTACCGCTAACGATGATTCCGATAATATCCTGGGATGCTAAGGAGAAAAAAAAAATTAAACGAAAAGGAATTATCATTTTTCTGAACATTTGGTTTTCATTAATGAATGTTTGGGATTATTTTATCATTAAAAATATACATTCAGAGCGGATGTTTGTTTTCTATTCCAACGAAAAATCATTACAACAAATTTGAGGCCTTATGCTAATTATCACTCGCTGATGGGACATGGGGAGTTGGAGAGTCAGCCCTTCTGAGGTTTATTCTAAGAATTTTAAAAATAAAAAATACTTTCCCTTTCGATTTCCTTAATGAACGCATCAACAATGCAACGTTTCTCATTGGCCATTATAAATGACTAAATTTGGCAATTTGCTTAAGTATTGAAAAGAATAATTGGATTATTGAACTGAGGATTTAAAAAATTTTAGTCGAAATGCGCAAGTTAAAAAGCCTATTTTTATTTTGGTGAGATTATTTTGAAATATTATGTTAATTGTTAACGATGACATATTATTAATTAACTTCAGCACTTTTGAATAAAACTTTTTATAGAAAGTGAAAAAAGCTGAAAAATGTAGAACTCTTATTCCCAAAAAAATGATTTTAAGTATTATATATATATATATATATATATATATATATATATATATATATATATATATATATATATATATATGTATGTATGTATGTATGTATGTATGTATGTATGTATGTATGTATGTATGTATGTATGTATGTATGTATGTATGCATGTATGTATGTATGTATATGGAAACTAAAATTTCGTTGCCATTATCTTATTGGTTTTGTTAAGAATTCCATTTAACCAATACAACTCCTCACAGACATTTAGTTATATTCGAAGTTATAAGAATTGAATATATATAAACAATATTTATTATATGTATTCCTTTATTATAACATGACTATAAATAAATATATTTTATTTAATATAATTTCGTAGCAAAAGTTGGTAGTCAAAATTGAATCCCAATTATTAATCTAATTTAGAGTTTAAAGAAAGTCCAAAACAAGATTTCAATATGACCTTCAAAATTTGACGTTCTTACATAATTTGTTGAGTTTTGTAAATCATTGTCAGTTCAGCACAAATAACTAACGAAAATTTGTGCCTATAATTTATGCAGGGGGTAATACTTGTGATAAGAGTTGGTAACTGAATTCATTGTAACTTAATAATGAAATAATATAAAAGATGTGAAAAGAAATCTAATTACTTCTTAAAATATGCAATTTACTCGGAATTATCTGTTAACTTATCACAGAAGCTAATAAGTTAAACACACGTATTAACCATTGTATTATTGTAAACATACTAATTTTGAAATTTTAACAGTAATTTATCAAAAAAACAGCCAAATAGATTTAGAATTTTTTTTTATGAAAATGAACGCAAAAATTTCATTTTCATAAAAAACTAAGGAGTTGTGTCAAATAATGTAAATGTTCAGACCCCAACTTTACAATTTTCTTGATGCTATTGAAATAAATTTTTATATGCATATTGTCAGAGCAGATAAATCAAGGGAATAAGATATCATCCAGTATTTATATAAATAATTTACTGCGCTATTCGTGGCAGAAACTAGAGGAAGAACAGTTGAAACAGGAAATGATTTTAGTCATGTACGTCATCAACATAAATAGAGACTACGAAATCTCGACCTCTGTTGATGATATTTCATAACAGTACCTCTAGATAACTTAAGTTATTTTTATGTAGTCTATGCTATTAATTTGCACGAATATCATTTATCTACAAGACCAACTCTAGACTTTCAATGCAAAACTCTTGTACATAATTTGAATTTATAAACACTTAATAAAAATTGCACCACTTTAAAACATCAATAACTGCAAAGAAACTATTTCTATTCAAACATCAGTTTACATATGTAAACTATGTTACATTGTAAAATGAAATTTAAGTGTTAATAAACTGAATTTATTTACACCAGTTAAGTTCTTCGATAAATTTATTTCCTTTTTAAAATCCCGATGTAAAATTCCACAGGTTAAAATTTATTCGACATTTTTCTCAATAACCCATTCTTTTCTGAATTTTTAATGATATAATCATATACACTAACGCTTTTGGACTCTGATTTCATAACAGTTGCTCTTAATTTATGAATGCGAATTATTTTCGTCAACATAATAATTTATATTCAATCTTATTTTGAAATAATAATTAAAAACATTTTATATAAAATGTAAAACTATTATATGTTTATTAGTTTAAATTAAATATATTTATTGATTGATAAAATTATTTAAAACCTTTTAATTAAATGTTAATTTTTTAGAAATTTTAATTATAATTTAACATTGTTTTACACAAATTAATTTAGTGATCTCAATCTTTTGCAAAAATTGTGGGAAAAAGAATTATTTTATTTATATTGAGATGAATGAATTGCTTAAATGTACATATGATATGTGTGCGCATGCACTGAGTAACAGTACAAAAGAAAAAATTAAATATAACTTAGAGTTTATATATGCTTAGATACAAATTAATCGAAAATCACTTTTTATTTGAATCTAATCAGGAATAATTACATTCAGATTATGAAAACGTTTATTTATTGTGTTATAAATCTGGTAATTAAATGTTAAAATTTCTTTTAGTACTAAATATTTCAAAATTAACATTGTAAATAATACTATTCCAATAAATATGTTAATTTAGTTAATTTCTCTGAATTTCATTGGCAAATTAAATTGAAAATTCAGTTCAAATATTTGTATTAGGGAAAATAATAATAATTTTGTGAGAAAACATGAAATTTAAAAAAATTTAAGAAATATATTACAAATTGAATGTAAATGTTGGATAGTTGGATAGTAAATTAATTGGATACATAACTAATGATATTTCTTGTTTTAAGCATCTTAAAAGTCATTCTTTATTTTTTTGACGACATTAATTATTTAAAATAATATTTTGATTTCATATTAGAATAAAATTAATAAATTGATTTCATATTAGAATAAAATATGTGTATAAGTATTTAACAAAAATTTAATTATTATGTTAATGAATAATTAATAATAATATTTACATTTTGGATTTATGTCGAAATTTAGAACAAATGATTTGAAACAATATATTTAAATGTATGATAAAGTATCTTCAATCGTTAAACTTGTATTATAAAATTTATTTTTAATAACTTTCCTCACTTATTATATTTAGTTTTTTCTTTTATAAAATTGAAATTTTTTTACAGTCAAAATATATTGTTTATAGTATCATGAAATCTAATTTCTGTCGGTTCCTAGTACGCATAACGCACCGATCAATACCTGCTGGAATCACAAAGAAAAGGCATGGAACTCTTTGCTGTCCAACACTGTTCCGACCCCAGCACTGCAAAGTTCCGAAATCACTCTCAGATCGAGGAATATAGTTGACTAGACTTTTTGTTCCTGAGGTGTAAGTGGGCACCAACTCCAAATTTCCCGTGGAACTATTAAATTCCCACTTGAAAGCAACATTATCTGGGTCAGCTTCTACTTCACAAGGTATTTGAACTGGATAGTGTAGCATAGCTCCATATGTGGTTTCTTGATCTTTTTTGCACACAGGGGAATCTAAAATAAATTCACAATGAATTAATATGCATCTTTGAAAACATAAAATACCAGTCTATATTAGATGTAAGGTATAGTAATGACATATATTTTTGAGAGTAAGCAGCTTTGAAGTAATCGCAAAGAAATAAATTACTTAAAATTGTATAATTAAGAATATATACAAGATACTACTATGCGTTTTATAAGCACAATCAGATGCTCAAAATTAACTATAAATTATTACTTCATATTTATATATGATACAATACAATCAATACTTTTATATCATGTTTAAAAATATGTTCCATAAGTATTTTTGAGCTAAAATGTTTTTAAACTGGTTCTAGCACTTATTGAAAATCAAAAGAAAAAGAAAATAAGAATGCTCTTAACATGTATTAAGTGAAAAGAAATTTACTTTTCTACTTAAAAAAGAGGTAATATTAAAACATTGACTGCAGAGTTCTTCAGTGTTTGAAATAAATTTAAAAAAATTAGATGCTTCACACACACACATACACTACTTATACGCAAGTTTTTTAAATGGAAAACTTATTTTCAGGCAGAAAATTAAATAAATTGAAATTTAATAAGGATTTATATATTTTAATCAATTAATCAATAAATGTTTAAAAATGAGTAATACTTTTTATTTTTTGATTTTAAAACAACAGGTATGCAGTATTCAAGTAACAATATGTAAATTTGGATTCATAATTGAAAATTTTTATTTATTTTTCATGCTTTTATTTTTCATTTTAGAAATTTATTTTTTTTAAATAACTTCTTAAAATTAATTTTTAAGAATAAATTTATATTAATAATTTTAAAAAGATGATTTAAGGTGTGAGATTTTTCTAATCATTGATTTTCTTGTTGATTTGCTTACTTTTACTAAAAGTATTTTACATAATATTTATTCAGTAAGAAGCAATTAAGATAATTTAGGTTCAATATTTTAAATTTTAATGATCATGTTAAAGAATTATTTATTAAACCTGGGAAAAAAGATATATTTATTTTATTTAGCTTTGCATACATAGCATAAATATTATTTTACAAATAAAAATTTAGAATTATTTAAATAAAATAAAAATTTAGAAAACAGGATGAATATGTGAAAAAATATTTATTTAATCTATTAACATCATATTTGCTATAATGTTTAATGTCATCTCTGTATTCACTAAACCATGACTGGACAGTCTCATTTCATGCGTTATTATCCTGAAAAATCTTATCCCCTGTTGGAAACAAATATTTCCTCGTAGGATACGCTTGCTCATAGAAATGGAAGCAATGTTTCTTTATACTTCCTCCCAGTGTGACCTTTCCTTTCAATTGATACAGAAGAAAATCCCAGCATAACTGATCATATACTTTAAGGTGTTCTATACTTTCAGGTGTTTTCCAAACGTGCAGTGGTCCTGTTTTTCTTTTACGTCATATTTGCGTCATATTTGACGTCATATTTGCTTTTAAATTTCATCATATACTCATATCATCATATAATATCATTTAAACGTCATATTTGCTTTTAAATAAATTACCATCAATGTATTCAATTTGATAAAAATTGAAAATATTAAATTTGGAAAAATAATGTATTTCTACTTGACGACAAAATTCTGTAAACGAAAGATAAATAAGAATACAGAAAAATTTGAACATTGTTGGTTTTCATGTTTGGAGTTTTTTCCTTATAACCTAATGAATGTTTTGAAAATTAAATGCTTTAACTATTAATTAAAATAAACTTTTGAATGCTATAGGAAAGTATAATACTTCGATTCAGTACAAAACATCACAAAAAAAACTAAACCATAGTTATGTTTGAAAGAATTTTAATTTTCATATTTTGAAGAGATATTTTTATATGAAGAATAATTGTTAACAATTGCTTGATGCGAAATCCTCTCATTAGACTTACAAACCAAGAAACAAAGATTGCATTTCACAAAAGCAATGCTATTTTAATTTCAAATAATGTTTCTTCTTGAATGAGAAGAATTTTACATTATTTCTCTTAAAATTGATTGTCCCAATCAAGAGCATTCTGATTTCAAAATTCGTAGCTTACTCTAACTAGAACTGTGCACACTTTATTTTTTTATCAGATTTCAAAATTTTTCTACAAATTGATTTAAAGGAATTTTTTCTTATTTTTCGTTGTAGGCATTTAATGTGAAAGGAAAATTTGGAAACTATAATTTGGTACAGTCGGAAATCTAATGGTAACGTAACGTTTATACATTTTTAAACTTACTTTTTTATTTATGCCAGCATAAATTTTCATACATAAGAAAAGCATCAAAAATAACTTCTGGCTTGTTATTTTAAAAATGAATTATTTTACTGATATTGTAAGTGCAATCTGGCTACAGTTACGAACAAATATATTTAAAAAACAGAAATAAATGAATATTTTATGTTTTAAACATAAACTTTCTGTGGACACTACACTGAACAATATTCGAATTCAAGTTGCATCATTTAAAGATACATAAAATATATATATCAAACTTGAAGAGACTTTTCTACGCGTTAAGTGTTCAAGGATTAGTTATGAACTATTTTCAATAAAAACAGAGATTATTTTATATCTTATTCTAGCAATTCAGTACTAAATCTGAAAAGATGTTTGCAGATTATTGAAAATACTATGTCTTTGTTATCATTTTTCTAACGAAATATAAAGTAAAAAAAAAGGATTCAAAAATACATCTCGGAATTATATGAACTTTTTATGGTAGATTTTAATTAGGGTAATATGTGGTTACATATAAACTATAAACATTTGATAAGAACAGCATATTTTTGTATGGACAGGTAATGTCTTTTGATATATAATTCTTGGCCAACGGGAAGGAAAAATATTGAAGATTATTGAGTTCTTGAATTAGCATATACGACTGACTGTCATAAATATTCTATACATTTTTATCATATAGTGTTCTTTAATGAATTTTTTTTAACTTTTGACTCAGTAATTACTGCTCCAATATCTAACGAAGCATTGTGCTTTGGAAAATTTCCAAATTTGCTTAATATTACAAATATTAAAAATAATTTAATTTGACACAATTCCCATTCACCAACATTTAAGCAAACATTTTTAAAATTTATTGGTATCGAATTTAAGTGTATTATTAAAGAAAAAGTAATTCTATAAGAATTGTGCACTCTGCTTGCGTTAATAGGCTTAAAATAAATTAATAAATAAAAAATGGTTTTTAATAAATAAAATACATAGAGTTCAAATTTTGTTAAAAAAATGTACAAGAATTTGCAAACAATTTTCATAAGAAACCTTTCACATAAATCATAAAAAAAACGAAACTCTTCACAAAAATATCTTTTAAACAAGTTTAAACATCGAAATAAATTTCAAATCCTATTGAAAAATTACTAATTGGATTTTTTAAAAAAAAAGTTATCGTAGCAAAAATTTAATAACTAATTGGCAATTATATATTTGGCTAATCTCTATAAAACAAATCAAAATTTTAAAATACTAAATTACGTTATAGAATTTTCACTAAGCCAAAGTTCAGAAAATGGTCACGACTTGAAAGATGCTTTCATCAAAATCTAAATTATTCAAGACAGAATATAACGCCAAATGAAGAACAAATATACCAAGTTTTCATCGTTTGGTGAATACGGTCGCATACTCTGAATCCATTCCAGCCACACATTTTAGTTCCCATCTACCATTGTTCAAACTCTTCTCTTTCATAAATCTAGACTCAGCCCACTCCCCTTTGTGAATCTGAGTGCGTTGCGGTTCTGCAACGGACGGCTGCTCGGTTGGAAAACAAAGACCCTGAAGAATTGGTATTTTTAAGGGTTTAATTATTACCCCCAGTGACGTATGTAAAAGAATTGAAGTAGCAGGAGGAAGTTCTTCAGCTGAAAGGGGGATGCAGGGAAGGACTCTTTGATGGGGGTCGAAGCAACTTCGGAAATTGCCGGAAGTGCTCCGTGCCGAACATGGCGGAGGCTTTCATTAGCTAGAATAATAGAACTTGATGACTTTACAACGAATCATTTATTTTGAAAAGAAGAAAGTTTTCGGATATTAGACTTCCACCTTGAAAGATTGCCTTTCTCCAAGGAAAACCTATTGCTTCATACTATGTTTTGATTTCATTAGACAACAAATTAACTCAATGTACAATTTCCAATTTTGAAATGCTTGAATCTCATAAAGAAGCAAATTTATTTACCATTTTTATCTTTTATGTTTAGCATCCGAGAATAGAAATTTAATGCAATTGCTTACAGTTGTCGCAAAACTTTGAATGCCTACTGAAATTTTAATTCTTATGATTACGAAACACAATTGAAAAATACAGAACTTTTGTAAAATATAATGCTATTATATTTTATTCTCTTTGAAATATTATTCACTCAAGTACTTCAATATGTATGGGCTAATTAATTTCACGAAGCGTATCTAATGATGAAAGCACAATTCATAATTGTCTTACTGTAAAATTACATTCCAACCAGTAGCAAATCAAGTTTGGTAAACACACATGTTATGTTATGACGTATTGCATATAATTAAAGCAATGAAATATTAATACATACATGCATGCCTGAAGGAATGACGAATCAAATTCAGATACATAAAATCTAAATAAATATTTTGTAGCCTAGCATAACTGATATTTGGAAGTTATATTTTAATAAATTATACAAGCATTTCATAATGAGTAATTAAAGCTCATGATTTCGTTATCTCAAATATTAGCAAATAAAATTAATATATTCTACATTTATTTGTAAATTTTTTCTATTTGACCATATTTTGTTCAAAATTTTGCAGTATTGTTATTTTCCCAGTTTGTGAAAATGTTTGTACAATTTTAATGATATTTATGTGCGATATTATGACTTTTATAATATAGTTAACTTAAAAGTGAAAATAAAAATAAAAACCTTTGCTTTGAAGCTTTTAAATTTTTCCCTTTCAGTTTTTATGCAATTTTATATGCATGCAATTTCGAAAACGTAATTCTGTTACGTAATTTAAAAATGTCATTGAAATTTTAGAATAAAAGCTTGCACTCATATTTTTGATATCGTGATAAAAATTTCAATTACAACTTTTTCAAGCAACGTACTTGACATTCAAAAAACTAACTTTATTTCATTTATATGATATTAATTTTTATATTATAAATTAAGTCTTTCAGTACTTAATATATGTTTTTTAAGCATTTCTATTACATTTTATAAAATATTTTATATTGCAGTTAAATAACAGTTATTATTCAACAAATATTTGTTCACCATGAAATAATTTCAATATTCTTCAGAAATATATTTATAATACAATTTCCATAAATTGCCTTATATATTGGTTTTTAATTTGATGAATCTAATTACATCAGTATTGGTTATTTATTTACTTGAAATTTCAATGATATAATAAGTTGAATCAAGTGTAAATATTTAAAGAACCTTTTACTAGAGAAGTTATTTTTAAAAATATGTAAAGTTTCTTTAATTAAGATAATAAAGCCAAGAATTAGTTTTACATGATTGGTTATGTTTTACTAGATTTGAATGCAATTATTTGAGTAAATTATTTCAATCAAAAGTAGTTTGATTATAATAAAAGTATATTTAAAGTAAAAATGGAAAAGGAATAAAATTACCCCTTCAGATATTTAATGTTTATTTGTTATGTGCACAGTTTACTATATAATTAATTATTATTCATTGTTTGACTAAATCAAAATTGAAAAATTTCTAAATTTCATAAAGTTATTTATTAGCCAAAAATTGTTACTACTTTCAAACTAAATCTATTGGTGAATAAATTTTATTAAATTGCTTTTAATATCCCTTTCAAAAACATATTTTTCAGCTGTCCATGATAGATTAAATATTTACAGATAACTGGATAAATTTGACACATAATCAATGAAAGCTTCTTTTCTAATAATACGTCACAGTAAGTTGTGCAAAACTTCAGACATTAATTTTCCACAAATTGTGATGTAGATTTCATTCCACTTCTCAAAATTATGTTCTCTAATTCATTGATTAAAAAAAGCATTATGAATTAAGTTTGAAATTTTCTTTTATATTGAGAAAAGTATAATATCAATAAGTTATTGCGCAATGCTGAACCCAAAAAATAATAAATTTTATGAGAGAAATTCTAAAGACGAGTTATATATCTTCAAATTTAATTAGCATGCACATAAAATTCAGTAATTATTTTCAATATCTTATTTCTTAACAATTTTCGTGGGATGTGTAGTTGATGAAATTTTATTCAATAAAATTGATTTCATGACTAAAATTAAAGTTTTTAGGTAAATATGTAATAAGTAAGGTAAAGTTTTAAAATTAAATGAGCAATTCTTTGTATTAAATTAAAAAATATCTATTATTGATTGCATTGCAGTTAATATAGATGACAAAAATCCTATTCTATGAAACATTTAAATAATTTTTTACTTTATTTTCTGCTAAACAAAATATATTTGTGATATTATTTACATAGAAAAAAACTAAACATTTTCAAATTTACTTAACTTATATATGATCTTACGCCAAATATTAAGACAAATTAGTTTTATAAATATGCTTTTATAATTGAAATTTGAATGCAAAAATATTAAAAAATATATATTCAATTATGTCATATCAAAATAACTTTTAAATAAATTTATAATTTTAATTGCTCCAAATTAAATTAAACTCGAGTTATTGGTTACTTAAATCTATCGTTAAGACATGAAACTGCTCTATAATATATAGATTTATATAAAAAAGTACCAGAAAAAAACCTTATGTATACATTACCAGAATTTGATATGTGTATCAAATAAATGTAATTTAAAAAAAGCAACGCAAAATGGCGTAATTTGATTTTGGATACACAAAGAGAAAGTTTAAAATAAGTACTTTTGTTCAGCGAAGTTATTTATTTGTATAAACCTTCTGAGGTGGCTTCTTTGAAGATAAAATGCAAATCTATGCTAAATATGGAACAAAAATTGAAAAAACGTCTGCTTATAACACTAAGCTTATCTTTTCTACAAAACGATGGAAGTCACTAATAACTATTCAATTTCTTTCTAATTTAGTAAGTTTTGATTCAGTAATTTTGTTTTAGTAAGTTACATTATTTTTATTATTTATTAAATATTAAGTGGAAATGTATTTTGCTTTCTGTACGTGTGCTTTCCTTTTAGTCAGTTAAAGGTTTTTTTAATAATATTTTTTTCTCAGATATGTTCGAGCCTCCCTTTTCAGTATACTTATGTACCCCGTACAAGTGCTCCCACTATTTGAGATTCTCAGTAATAAAAGAATTTTGTTTTAATTACTTTTTGAATAGAACTATAAAGTGACAGATTTAAATTCAATAATTAAAGTAATAATTTTTTAAGGATGTTTTTGAAAACTTTATTTTATGATTTTTGTTAAATTACATTCAAGAAATTTGTGATAAGGTAGTCGTATTATTCGAATCGAATCTTTTATGCATGCTTACATCTTGATTATATATTCATCTATTTCCCAATAGAATTGAATAATTAGGGAATAATATCTTTCTCTCTTAAAATTGTCTTCGATCAGGGATGGCAGACTCATCTGTAATCAGAATTCCTGAAATTCTATTATCCTTGAAATCGATTGTTAGATTATATGCTAGGAGAATAATTATTCTCACAAGAGAAGGATTTTCCAATTATAGTGGGTAAAATCAATCAAATGAAATGACTAACCACAGAAGAATGTCAACACTTCGTAGCTTTTATACAGACATTTTTCGGTAGAATGATGGATCAAAATTTCAATATTTCAAGCTTTAAAGACAAAGCACATTTTATTTGCTTTTGCAATATGAATAAATGTTTTTTTGTATTATTCATTTTATAAGTTAATGAATTCTTAATTAAAATAGTTTTTTAATATAATCTGCAAATATAAATTAACTTGCTTAAGAACACTTATTTTAAATGAATATTATTTTCTTGCAAGAACATAAGGTTAATGTAATTACAATCAAATATTTTAAATAATTTAATGGTATCAAATTAGCATATTAGCATAATAAGCAATTTATGTTGCTAAGTCATTATATCTGTGCATCTGTAGCGACGTAGTAACTGGTAATATCCATTTTATCGAAAGATATTTTCTTTCTTTTCTTATAAATTATTCTTTTATCATAAATTGGATATTTTTTTTTTAATTTTGATTATTTACCTAAGAATATGCAATCAAAATCTAGCTACAAACACTGATACTTTATCACAACTTGATGTTATGGGGATTAAAATTTTAAGGCTCTACACATTCCTTCGATAGCAGCTTGAATTCATTATAATAGAGGTGATAGGGCAGAAGCAAAACCATTGTGAAGTTGGTCAAGTTCAGGATATAAGTATGAAAATTTAAACATTGTGTTGTGTCCTCAAATACTAGAAATTGAACTAGAGAAGAACTAGAAATTGAAAATTCCATACTATGCATTCTCGTGATAGATAGTCTTCAAATTCAGATATGTAATTCGTAAATTCAAACTATTCAAACACACCATTGAACCTTTACCAAAAAACACAACTAAATGTAGATTTCATTGTACTTTTAATAAAAAAACGAATGAAACTTTCGGTAAGCATGGCATCTACAGCCCAGTTTTTCGCTAACTATCGTATTTTTATTAACGACTCTTCTACAAGTGCATAATTTTTAATTGATACAAAATTGAAGTAAAAAATAAACATTTATCTGTTTCGATACTTTTGGCTGCTAATGGTTCGAATATTAATACTTCTGGTGCTAAAATGTTATTTGTTAACCTTTTTAAGTCAAAATTTTAAATATCGATTTATTTTTGAAAATATAAAAATTCCTATGACGGGAGCCAATTTTCTTCAACATTCTATGCTAACTGTTGATATTAAATTCAAAATTTTGTTGGAATTACTTATATTTCTTACTTACAGTGATCGAACATTGGCATATTCTTACCCATTAAATGTACATCTGTTAAATCCGAGATTTTTATAATTATATAAATATCATCGTAGAGACCGATAAGACCTGCCTTACGTAAAAGAGTTTTCATAGCAACTTAATGCCACTGTATTTTCAAAGATTAAACCACAGCATAAGATTCTTTGTACTTTAGTGATGTATGAAAAACCAAAATAGTAGCTCCATTTGGGTTATATAAGTTTCCGTTTATGAAGTCCAGTCTTTGTGGAGCTGCACAAACTTTCCAAAGATTTATAAGTGAAGACGTACTTGGACTTAATTTCAGTTTCTCTATAAAGACGATGTGCTTGTAGCCAACACTAACGAAACTGAACATGAAAAAAAACTGCGAATATTATTTCAGCATTTTAAAGGTTATAGTATCAAAGTTAGTGATTCTGAATGCATTTTTCATGCCCCTGAAATTAATTTTTTGGATCATATAATAAATATAACATGATACAAACCCTAACCTGTTCACGTTGCAGCTATCCTTCAGTTCAGTAAACCTACTACAGTTGAAGGTTTACAACAATCTTAGGAAAAATAAATTTTTTCATTATTTTTACCCATAATTTTTGAAACACAAATACCTTTAAATGCACTTTTGCTGGGAAATACCCTTAACTGTTAAGGCGACAAAATGTGAGCATGAGAAACCATTATAGGTTTTGAGAAATGTAAAAAAAATGTTGTCAAAGGCTACTCTTTAGTATTTTCTATCTGCAAAAGGTAACTAGTCATCACTAACCGATTGGAATTACGATCTGTTTACAGAAAAGATCTCTCAAGATTTTGTTTGCTGAGCTGGTGTATGGAAAGAGGCTTCTACTGAAACTTAGCTTCTGCGAAGATGCAGCTATTTCTTCCTTGATTCCAGTTTTCATCCAAAAGATACAAGACGCCTTCCAACATATGTGTTCAAATGCTAACTCTTACCATGCTACAGCCAAGATATATATTCCAAATGATTTAGAGAATTTTAGCCTTGTTTTTCTTAAACATGATGCAATATGATGTTCCCCTCATCGCCATAATGGTCTGCCGTTCAAAATAGTTTGGTGGTTATCTTTCAAAATAAGTCGGTTAAGGACAACATCATTTTAGTTCAAGGTTGTAAAACGACTGTATCAAATGTCATACTCAAATATTCTTATTTATTGTCCATTGACAGATATCACACAAATAATTCATCATATTCTACTCACACATGTTTTAAGAAACATACTGATTCATTCTAGAAGATCATACACTTTCCAGATCAGTTCATAGCCACTTTATGAATACTAAGAGGAAAGTAATGTAGTGGCATAATAGCTGGTAATATCGATTTTAATGAAAGACATTTTCCTTTGTTGGCAACGTTTAACTTCTTTTTTGGTTGTTGCCTTCGCTAAGGGCATGGTATCAGATGTTACTGAATTATATATTTTCAGCCTTCATTTACATGTGTATATAATACTTCATTCTTATAAGGTATTTTTGTGGTTTGTCTTATGTATGTTAATATTTTGTATATAATAAATGTAATAAAATGTAACGCTGCACACTTTATTTAGATTAAAACAAAAAAAAATAATTGAAATTAGTTTAATTTCATTTTACTATTTTAAAACAGCGTCCGATTAAAATTACTATCCTTTTAAAATATATACATTTTAAATTACAATGTCCATTATTTTTTAAGTAAATTTACACGATGCAAGAAGAATAAAGTTTTTTTTTATGTACAAGAAATATACTAAAAGGATTATTGTGAATGTTCTGGGTATAATTTCCTTACACATCCGTCTATAATATTAGTCTGGCACTAGTTACTTTAAATAGTTTAAAAGTTCGGAACTGAATTTTACCGATTGATATTTTACTAAATGACTATGATAATGTTATATGTTTATTTCGCAATATGTAGTTAAAGGGAAAGAGTGCGTTTTTATAATTCATATCAAATTTTATCTTAAAACTGTATGTCTATAATCACTTCTATTTAAACATCAGCACTCCGAATCATTTGATTTGTAAGTAATTCTTGTACTAAGTATTTTCTAATTAAATTCTCATATACGAATACAAGTAATTTATTAAATCATTTGTATAAGAGGAAACTGTTATTGCTGTTAATGACTTTCAAGAAGCTTCAAAAAGGCATTTTAACTAGAGAAAATATTTAAATGTATGAAGAAATTTCTATATAAAAAGGCAACTTTAATTTCGTACTACTTTTTTAAAAGAAAAAATAATCACAACCACATATAAATAAACTATCATACATAAAGAAACTAAAACGAATAAATTTGAAGTAAATTAATTAAATTTAATCAAGTATGTTTTCGAAATACATTTTAATCAATATGACTCAAAGAATTCGAAATGAATAATTTGTAGTAAGAAAACAAGGATTGAACAATATATGATAGGAAATTAATAATATCATTTAATAAATAACATATTTACTATGTTTTCTAGAGAAAATATGCCCAGTAAACTCTAAAAATAATTGAACTTGTTAATATTTCTTTAAAAATAATTAAGAAAATATCAAAATATAAAATTGTTTCCAATTAATATCAAAAAAAACTTTTTAAAATTTGTAACGCTTGACATTATTCTCAGAAAATCACATTTTAAAAAATTTGTTTGAAGTAAATTATTACTTATTAAATCAAATGCGATGAATATGAAATTTTTATCAATTAAGATATACGTTTGATAATTAAACGAATAGCAAATATTTTTTTGTATGATGTTTTACGGTAAAAAAAATAATTGGTGTTATTTTTGAGAATGTGTATCGTATAATTTCATCTTATAAACATTAAAATTTTTTAAATATTTCATTACTCATCAAATAATGAAAGTGATAACGACTTAGAAATTTTGATTAGGTATATCTGAAGGGAGATGAAACTGTAGTAATAATAAAATTAGAAAAACATTATTTTTGTGCAAAATTTTATAACCGCTTTTAAAACAACTATTTTCGAAATGAAATTTCAATAAAGATACATTTATTTTTAATGCAATTTAAAAATAATTTGTTACGCAGAATTTGAATGTAGCTTCATTAATTAAATCAAAATAACTTTAAAATTAAATTATATTTTTTATGAAAATAAATTTAAAAAGTAAATTTATATGATTTTATTATTATTTTTATAATTATTTAACGTTCAACATAATTATGGGAACTCATGTTTCAAATATCAATGAAAATTAAAATTAAGAAAAGCAGAACCCGATGTAAAATTAAATATCTTTTTTAATCTTTTAAGAAAAAGGATTTATTTGAATGTACAAAGACCATGATTTAACTAAAATATGTTATGTTTTTTTATCTAAATAATACTTTAATTACTCATAATGTAATATGATACATTGTTCCAGGAAAGAAGACACTATATTATTTCAAGTTGATAAGAATAATTTTCTTAAATAAATACAAATCATAACGATGAATTTTTCGTATTATTATACATTGTTATCAACTAAAAGCTCTATTGAATAAATTTATAAATATATTGTTTAATTAAATTATAACTATGTATATCAAAAATATCAAATATATTTTCTTTGCAAAAAATGCTAGGAATGGTGCATAGTTAAAAAATATTTATTCGTAAACATAACTTCAACTAAATATGCGTAATTTAATGAAAGAAAAGTTCATTTCAATAAAACATCAAATATGTTTATGAACATCTAATTTTCCGTTAAATTATTTTTATTTTTTAGTTAAATATTTAATTAATTTAACATTCTGTTAAATATTACAATTCTGAAATTTTAAAAAGTTTTTTGAACATTATTTAATGAATTTAGTAAATACACATGCATTAAATAATGTTCAATGCATATGTATTTACTAAATGCTATTTTATCATTTGTGTAAAATACTTGTAACTAAAATGTTATTTAAACATTTTTCCATATCAAACTATTATGACTGCTATTCTTTACTTATTTTTGTTAAGTTATAAACTCAAAATAAGATTCATATATTAACCTTACAAAAACAAAAACAAAAAAGGGACAAAAATAATTCATTAAAATATATTGAACATTTAACAAGTTGAGAAATACAATATTACATATAATATTATTAATTCTCACACAGATATTGACCACAGAATTATACATGCTAAATAGATGACACAATTAATGCCAAGAAAAAATCATTTATATGGGCATGTGTCAATATTATTGATGTGCAGTTAAACTGTTAATGCCAAACAATCATTATTAAATACTTAACCAGTTATTTGCTTCATATGTTCATAGAAATTACAAAGGAAATATAACTATATTGATCAAAAATCATTCATTAGAACATTTTTTTGTTATTAAATAACTCTTCACAGTTTATGGTAAAATTACAGCATGAAAAAATTATGATTATAATATTGTGTCCATAAATCATTTTGCATCAATTTGGCTATTTTGTAAACACATTTATAGAGTGATAAAACATTCCCAACAAATGTTATCATATCATGCTAAAATCCAATTTACTATGCAAAAATCATTAATTTTTTTAATTATAAAATGTTGAGCCACATCAAAAATCTAACATAAAGTCTATGGAATACAATAAGCAAATTCTTCAACACTTAATAATCAAACTCATAACTTTCATTATTGAATCCTTAATTTTCAAATTCCTGAGAATTTCTTTTAAGCATTTATTTGAAATTTATCATTTTTGTAAATGTATATCATTAAGAATTTTATTTATGGTATTAATATTTATTTCCACTCATGGACTTTACCAAACCTATTGAAAGTTTTCTTTAGTTTGGAGGGTTCGAATAATATTATCTTGTTATTCATATATAGATGTATAAATATGATCAATGTTCCAGGATGTTTAAATAACAAACAAAATATTGTTTGTGAAAAAATAAATAAATCTATTAGAAAAATCCAAAAGGATTTGTTTAACACCACATTTAATTTAAAATAACTATATAAGTAGCTAATGTTATTTTTAAAAACAAAAAACAGAGACAAAATATAGCACCAAAGAAATGTTTGAATACAAATTTCGTTCATCTAAAATAATAAAAAAATAAAAACATGAAATTAATATCATTGTTTTAACTACAATGATATTTATATACATATATATATACACATGTATACATATATATATATATATATATATATATATATATATATATATATATATATATATATATATATATATATATATATATATATATATATATATATATATATATATATGACTAAAATTAAAAATTAATATGTCTCTTTTTCTGTTTATTTATTTTATGCTCTGTCATATCTATTGAAAATAGATACACAAAAAACTTAAATAACGAAACACTTCAATAAGTAAATATATGTTCTGATTGAAACCACATTAGATTATTTATTGATGGAAAATTTTACATTTATTTAACTTAAAATATATGGCAAGTTTAAAAAGCTCTATTCTCATTTTCCAAAACAGCTCTCAGTTATTTTTCATCTACTGAATTTTATGAATGGTTTAGTATACAATTTTACATTGTATAATCAAAATTATGTTATTGAAATTATAAGTAAAAAGATATCATAAATTTCAAATGTATTTTTATTTTTATATATTCTAATTTTAAGCCTTTCTTATTTCTTTTGGGATTAAATTATTGAAAACTGTAAGGTGTTTCATTAGAAAGAATGTTCTGGCAAGTTAAATGAAAAAATATTTCTCTCATTATTTTAATAATTTAATTACGAAATTATAGAAATTTTAAGCGGTTTTATTTACTTGAACATTTTTAAGAAATTACGTAAATTCCATCATATATATATATATATATATATATATATATATATATATATATATATATATATATATATATATATATATATATATATATATATATATATATATATATATATATATATATATATATATATATATATATATATATATATATATATATATATATACATACATATACATATATATATATATATATATATATATATATATATATATATATATATATATATATATATATATATATATATATATATATATATATATATATATATATATATATATATATATATATATATCCATTTCCTTTAGCTATTTGCCAAAGAGCATCTTCTGAAGGAAGCACAGTGGCAGAGTCTGCATTTGGCTTCCAATCATATCCCAAATGTGTTTGATTGGTGAGAGATCTGGAGAGCACGGTAGCCATTGAAGCAGCTGCACACTTTGCAGGACATGTTGGCTGATGCGAGCAATGTGCGGTCGGGCGTTATGTTGCTGATAAAGTGCAATGGGCACCGAATGAAGATAGCGGAGAGACACCGGGTTGCAGCACATCATCCAGGTAACACTGGGCTGTCACAGTGCTGTGAATACGAACTAGAAATGATATGAAATAGTACTCAATAATGCCTCAAACTGTGATGCTGCGTTGTTGGGTGGTGTGGCGTTCCAAATTGCTGTTCGAATAAATCTGTTTCCACGTCGAGGGCACATTCGTACGTTAAGACTATCACTGAAGAAACAGAAACTTGGCTAATCTGAGAAGATGATCCTATGCCACTTCATCGTCCTCATTGTTCTAATTCGGCACCATTTCAGACATTCTGGTCTATGCTGTGGGGTCAATGACAACCTCCTTAACGGATGCCATGAGCGCATTGGAATCGCATACACAATCCACTCGCATCGGCAACCGAATGTAGCATAAGCTACAGAATTTTGACAGACATGAAATGCGCGGCCGCCACCGCCTCCAGTCGGACATGTTGATCCACGTGTGCTGACATCACACTGGCTGCACCAGCACCCCGCAAATGTTCCACAGTTCCTTACTCCAACCATTATCGCCACAGCCGGTGCATTGTGTATGCGCCCATATGTCTGTTAGATGCAAATCATCATAAAGAACCCATCTGTGCTTCTCGGTCCTATCAATATACCTGTCCTAAATTCGTCTGTCTGCTGGGAATGACTCCGCCAATGATGACCTGGCATTCTTTCTAATTACGTACGTCCTTTGCGCGCGTGCGTGACGAGAACAAACTTTCAATCATTATTTTGCAAGCAGAAATAACGGCGTGAATATTACCCACTCAGCCGGTTCCTTAACGTATGTCTACACATTTTATTCTACGTGAGAGATACGCATTTCATATTATTTGCATAGCTCGTAAGGGGCCTTTATCCTGAAATTTGTAAGATTTTCTTTTGCATTTTGAATGTCGGGCAATGTTTATGAGAGTATAAGCGTTTTGTATTTTTTACATCATACCATTTTTAAAAGTGTATGGACTTTATTGTTTTATAATTAATTACAGTTTTATTAGAAATTTCAATCTGCAGTACGAATTTATAAGTTTTACTTTTTAAGTTATTTAGGAAAGAATTAGAAACAATTTTAAAAGTCTCTTACAGTTAAAAAAATTTTCTGATAAAGAAATATTTTTTTTTTACTTTCTTGATTGTATTGTTAGTTTCCATATTGTTAACTTTACATTATGTTTATATAAAGCATAATTAAGGATAGAATCATGAATATCAAATATAATGGTGAACATTTGTTTATGCACTCGTATAACTACTTAAAAGTTAATGATGTATAAAATCTTTAAGTTTTGAAAAAAAAAATTTTTCTTGGACTTTTAGTTTTTAAAAAAAATTAGCCCTGAAATTGTATCAAATATTCAAGGACATTTAAATTGAAAGAATAATACTATTTTACATAGCGATTCTAAAGAAATATATTTAAACATTGTTTGATTATCCAAAATTAATTTGTATTTATTTGCATAAATATAGAAAGAAATGTAAGGTTATTCAAACGTATATACAGTTTTTAATTTTCACATACATTCACAGAAACTTAATAACTTTTAGGAATTTGAGAAGTATTTTCTACTTTTTCGATAATTAATCTAAATCTAATATGTTTTTCGAAATAAAAGTAAGTCAGTAAAACCATTAAAAATAAAATGAATCAAAGGTTATTTTAACGGAAATTAATTCTACATCCATCGTAAATTTTTATTTTAAGAAGCAATGTTGGTTTCTATTTCAGTTAAATTATATTTTGGGTGTAATTTGGTGTAAGTTTGTATTAAATACTAAAATAAAGAAGAATGTATGCGTCAAATGTTTGCAATCTATAGCTTAAATTAAAAAAAGGCATTTTTCATAAAATACCTTATAATTAGGTTTTTATTCTTTACTATTAAAGAATAATATTTGGCTGAGGAAGTTTTACAATGTAAATTTTTAAATATATTAGAAAGCTACTGAGAATTTTCTCTTTGATCTGTTCTTTTATTTTTATTTATAACAATTTACTGAAAATTAAATAAAAATAGTACTACTAAGATCCTGAGAGGGAGAGAGAGAGATAGAGAGAGAAAATTGAAATTCTTGAGAAATATTAACAAGCTGAGATGAAAATGAATATCTTATGTCATTAATTTTTTGAAAGGTGATTTACGCTTAACAAATTGTTTTTAAAAATACCAAGAAATATTGAAAATATGAAATATCATTTAGCAACACTTATAAATATGTAGAATTTATGTAAAAAATTTAGATTGTGTTAATAACTTTAGATTATGGGTAGGAATCAACACTAATTAATTGCTTTATATATGTCTACTCCAAACTTTTTTATTAACTCTAATTAATTTCTTATCTTTTGGTCGTAAAGCAATGACTTTCATAAAAAAGAGAATGAATTTTTAGTACTTTTGTAAAGCATTAATATAAATATTTCATTTCTTTTTAAGAATAAAAAAACTTCTTATGTATCAAGATACAATATTGAAGAAATATTTTGACACTTAATGAGACTATGTATGACTATTGAAAATAACTATAATACTTAAAATAAAGTAATCATTAATATAAATAAAAACTTAACATCATTTGCTAAAATTGAATTTTTAATAAATTTTCTTCAAATTAAAAATAAGCTGAATTTAAAAATAACCTCAATAAGCTTGTAGATATAAAGTAATTAAAATATTCATGTTTAATCACGAGTTATTGTTGGAGAAATAAGTTTGTACGGAATAAAGTTAAAAAATAATAAACTCATCAAATACTACTTTTATATTTATAATTAATTTTATATTCAATAATGGTAATAGTTCCTTGGTTACAGTTAAGATTTGATTAACTAAGTCGCATATAAATTTTGAATTTTTAAATAAATTTTTGTTTAATTGCAGTTCCTGAGGAAGGAACGTTAACGTTTTTCATGTTAAAAAACGTGGAGGATAATATCATTTTCTTTAGTAGATATTATATTAGATAATATTGTTTTATTCTTCTGAAACGTATTAGTTGGCTTAAGTTCTTAATTTAAAAATGAATAGATTTTTAAGAAAATTCTAAATATTTTTTTTTAATTTGTCAAAGTCGTGAACAAATAATTTGAGAGCTTTTTCAAGATATATTTGACACATTCATTCTCAGTTACCAAAATAAAATGATACGGATTTTATATTAATAAAGAATATGTAAGCATGATCAAGAAAAACTGGTGTGGATGTTCTATTTTTTGAATGAGAGAAATTCTAGATGAATGACTGCTCTCCTTAAAATTATTTGTTGCAATCTTCCACTTTCTCTAAAAAGTTTCTTATCCAATCAACAATATTTCCCATACAATATTTAAATACAATAATTTTTTTCAGTAATTTAATGAGTTATATAACTGAGCTTTTTGCGGTTAAATGCTTTCAGTTTTATAAAATAAATTTGCGAGATAATGGCACATCTTCTGCAGAGGATGCATAAATATTATGCATAAAGGACACCTGATTTCTATTATGTATGTTGTAAAGAAAATCAATTGTATCTGAATATTGTTTTCACGAGGAATAGTTTGACATATAAAGGAATCCCTAATATTTTGCAAACATATTATTTACTTGATTAAATTAGAGGTTTTTTTAATTATTGTAAACATATTATACCTAAAATGTAATGAGTGTATCGTAAATACCTGAAATAGAGAAATTAACATGAATGAAAGAAACATAAGAAAATAAAATACATTTTGCATTTTGCTTAGATTTTGAATAAACTGAGAAATACACCAATTTTTATCTCTCTCTCTCTCTCACACACACACAATTTTTATTCTGAGATTAGAAAAGTTGCAAAAGTAGCCTAAAATAATTCTGATTCAGCTTTTACATTGCTTTTAAGCTGAGTTTTGGAGTTGTCTTGCACATTTTAGTATTGAAATATTTCTAAATATTTTGCATATCTATTCCCGTCGAATGGTTATTCTAAATCAGAAACATAAAACTATTTCCAGAATGGAGATTTTCACGATGGTTTTAAAATAACCCCAGCTTTTTCCCCAACCATTAATCAAACTAATTACAGAACAAAAATTTAACCTGTAATTATGGTATAATTCCTTTTTCAAACAATATTGACTGCATTTTCAGAAAATAATTTGCAACGTAGCTTGAAACGCATTCAATTACACAATGAGATAATGTCAAGGCAACTTAAAATTTAAAACAAACCTGAGTGATTACTGACCCACACTTCTCTTCAAAAGTATGCAAGTGATGTTATTCCTTATCAGGAATATGAAACTGCAATCTATACCATTATTACCATAGTCTAAGAATGAAGTAGAGAATTAAACATACACTTTTCAGCTAATCTTTTCTCATGAGCTCCAAGAACCAAAAAGGCTTGGATAGTAGCTTCTATTGCTGCAGTATCGTCAACGACAGCATCTGTCAATTATTATCTCATATAGAGTTCGGTCATAATCTGTTTTTTCTGAAATTTCCGTCTAAAGTGCAACGTTTCTGAGCACTTTAGACGATTTCCGGACATATATTCTTCATTATTTAAGTAAGAACAAAACAAAATCTACAACTATCAATAGTAGCCTCATCAATATTTATGCATACGTTTTTTTTAGAAAATGACTTAATATTTTCGCTTGCAGGATGAAGAAGGGACATCCAAAAAAAAAAAAAAAAAAAAAAGCCATGGAATTTTAACCCCCAGAATATAAAAACGCATGTATTTATAATCTGAAACGTTGAAAAATTATTTTTTCGGACATATATTCTTCATTATTTAAGTAAGAACAAAACAAAATCTACAACTATCAATAGTAGCCTCATCAATATTTATATATGTGTTTTTTAGAAAATGACTTAACATTTTCGCTTGCAGGATGAAGAAGGGACATCCAAAAAAAAAAAAAAGCCATGGAATTTTAACACCCAGAATTTAAAAACGCATGTATTTATAATCTGAAACGTTGAAAAATTATTTTTTCCTAAATTGCAATCGCATCGGCAATAGTATATGCAAGTTTTCATACTATTCTCCAAAATTAAACACCATAGTATTGCTATGTATAGCTATAATCATTTTTAATCTTAAGTTCATTCATTATAATACATATCAACGTGATCATAGAGCTTAATAGGTTTTCGTATGTCTTAGAAAATAGCCCATATTTATATTTTCACAT
Source organism: Latrodectus hesperus (assembly GCA_037975125.1). Taxonomy (NCBI): domain Eukaryota; kingdom Metazoa; phylum Arthropoda; class Arachnida; order Araneae; family Theridiidae; genus Latrodectus; species Latrodectus hesperus. Next base: position 105,665,292 of record CM075852.1, on the reverse strand, counting down.
TTCTAGGCATACAATTTTGTATATAGCTATTAATTACTGTTAAAATTTATCACGCCATTTGTTGTTTTTTAATTTTAGCAGAATTCGAATGCGAATCAAACTATCATTAATATGGAATGATAGGAAAATGTGAAGGTTACGGAATCCTTAGATTTTGCTTTCAGTCAGATTTACTATCACATAAGATTCATTGAAATTAGTTAATATTCATTGAAATTATTTAAAAATTGTCCAATTGGTGAACTATTTTTTACAAAAAGTAATGAAATGCTTCAGAATTTCCGGATAACTCCTCTAGTGCTTTAAATTTGAAATTACATAAGGATATATGATCGTGTGTACCGTGGTACATGTATACATTCTCAAATTTTTAAAGATAAAGAAATTCAATTGAGCTTTGTTTTACAATAATAGCTATTGTGTAAGGAATGTTATGAAAATTTAGATGTAATATATCTACAATTATATCAATAATGTACAGTTAAATTTCGCCTTTATGATGAATTGAATGTTTGAGTCATAATCTTTAGAATCTTTATTTAACATTACAATATTCAGAAAAACTTGAAATATACTTTGCAGCAAACTCATGACCAATTTTATTCAAAATAATTTTATTTAGATTTTTATATTTGGAAATTTATTTCAATTTTAGTGCAAACTTAAATTTATATTTTACTTCTAAATTATTCAAGTTAGTTTAGCAAAGCTTATTGACATTAAGAATGAGTTTCTATAAATAAAACGTTTTATCTAATAAATTATAAATATACTTACATTGTACTCGAAGATAGACATGGTTACTTTCTCCTGTACCTTCACTGTTGGTTGCAGTGCAGCTGTATCGGCCTCTGTTGCTTCTTTGGACTTTCTGAAGTACTAGCGACTGATTGCTTACTATCACTCCAGCAGATATATTTGTGACTAATTCATGACCTTCAAACTTCCATCCTGTTTCTGAAACCCAAGGATTTGCTCGGATATTACATTCAAAATATACATCATTACCTTCGAGAATATTTGAATGACGTAATTTGCTGCCCAGTCGTAGATTAAGTTGAGGTACATCTATAAAAGTCAGAGGAAAATTTATGTTCCACATGAAATTTTAATTTGTAGTGAGTAAAAAATAAAAAAAATACAGAAAAAACTTCCATCACTAATCACCATATCCAGACAAAATGTATGTATGTTTCTATATTATTTATAAAACTCAGGTTTGGTTATCCTTATATAGTAATTTGTTGAATATAAGTTCTAACTCAATTAGGACATAGAGTTACAAGATTTCAACCTATTATAAATATCTGCGTGGACGTGGAATACGAAACCATGAACAATTGAACTGAAAGCTTTAGTTCCTGTCAATTTGGGTTACTTCTGTTAGATTTTTATTTTATTAAATTCATTATCATTACATTAACAACCAAAGGATCAATTTTGATATCTATAAATAAAATGTCTTTTATTTACTCATAAAAAAGAGTAATTTATTAAAATTATATTTTTTGATCTAAATTTTTATCGTGCTTTGAGTTTCTAATAATGAAGAATTTAAATATATTTATACATTAAAAACATTTAAAATATGTTTATATATATACACATATATGTAGAAACATACATACATATACATGCATTATATTACGTTGTATTCATACAGTTAATTTTGAAAAATCTTCAATTGATTTTTAAGTTTGTTTTTAATTTTTTCTTGTAATTTTATCTGCATTACCAGCATTTAATTTATTACATTGATTCAAGAAACTATTGAAATTAGACTGAAAATTCTAAAATTCAAAAATTAATGATAAATAAATATTTTTACAAAATTAATAATTGAAATAAAACGGAATATAATATGTATCACATCAGTTCTGTTAATAAAATAATCAATACAGTTACAATGAAATAAATAAATAATTAAACATGCGTTATTTTAAAAGAAAAAAATCAATTAGAAGCACTGTATATTCATTTTACATATATTTAATAATTCACAAACACATTCACCATTTACTCATGAACATTTTAAATGAATATTTTGTATATTTATTAAATTTTGTTGAAAAATAAGTGCTCTAAATTGTACTCATAATAACTAATTAATTGTCATATACACAATTTATGAAGACATTACACTTCCCGACAAACACTTAGGCGTCATATTTCAATTCAATTACCAATGAAATTTAAAGGCAAATTTACTTAATCATGATTAACTGCTTCTAAAATGTATTAAGGAAAAAGCCACAAATTTTAATCAAAAAGAAAAATCTCTCTTAAGAGCACGTAAGAAAAACTGAAAATACTAATTTTTCTTCCGCTTTTGCATCTTTCTTTTCCTAGCATGTCTCTCTTATGAAAAGCTTTTTCTTTAATGACCAACCTTGTTTTAAGAATGACACGTCCATTTCTTTATTTTTATGACCCGAACAATTTATGAAAAGGCATTTTCTTTTTTTTTTCATAAGTCTTGAAGTTGTTCTTGAACTCGCTTACAACGAAGAGGTTGGGCTAGAATAATGAAGGGTCATTTTTTTTTATTCTTCATTTCCCTCTTCAAAACTAAATCGCTATTTTATGAATGAATCCTTGAAGAATATAACGGTGGAGCAATAGTCGGAAAGAAACATATTGTAGCAATGGTATGATGAGTAAGGAGAAAGGAGAGGGGGTCAGGTGGAATGCAGAAAGGTGGGAGGAATAATTTGATATAACTAAAGAAAAGATGTAATGACTCCTATTTTAAGGAAACTGTCTGAAAGGATTTCGATTTCGTAATGTCCCCCTTCTTACGTGAAGGATTCTTTTCACGAAGGCAATAAAAGAAATTATTTTTCCGATAAAAAAGTAAATTTGAGATCATAAATTGTAGTGTTCAATGCATGATGTGTCGTCTCTTGAAGATGAATCATCAAGAATAATGCCTTAGTTTTTCGATATACAGTGATTGCCAAATTTTTCGGAATTTCACAAAGCAATATAGTCATTTGAGCACAGATGCAGCTGAATAATTTGAATTTTTTTGATTATGTTTAATTTGAGCCAATCACTTGAAAAATATTAGTATCTTGTTTTATTTATGAAAGAAATTAAATGTCTTGTATCGTAATGAAATTTAAACATAGCAACTGCGTACTTTGATATTCACAAAGAAAAATGTTCAAGAAAAATTTATTAATTTGAATAATATTTATTGATTTTACCTTTTTGGCAATTTTAAGCTATGGATAATGCAAAAATAATCTGTCTTTTTTTAAGTTATAGAATAGCCCAAGAAAAAAGTAAACTTAAAGATTGTATTCTAAAATTTAATTCATTTAACATTTATTTTCTTATATAATATAAATCATCAAGTTTTATTCAATTTTGTGACATGTGGCTTCAGCAAATCTTTTCTTTTTTGTTACTTAAGTAAAGATTTCTTCTTATACTATGCTCTATTTTAAATTTTTTGAATAGTATTCTATGTAAAACATACTACTGAAACTGAATAAAAGTTAATTTTCTGATTTAAAATATAGTTTACAAAATTTAAGAAAGTCTAATATTAAATTTTTAACTCAAAATTGATTAAAATAAAATTCATTAATAAAGATGTGAAGATATTTTACAGTTTCATGATTTAATATTTTATTTAATTATTATTTATCGATATAATGATTTTGTTTGTTATCTATCCACTCAAATTTAAGCAAAAAATACTGCAAATAATTTATAATTAATGCCTGATTAAAGATGTTAAAGACTAAAATTACGTAAGGTATTCTAAAATATATATCAAAGAGTTGCGATTTAAAATCGTTTTAGTAAATATGATCATAAAATGTCTTTTCAGTTTTTTGATTATATTACATCTAAAATTTCTGTAATTTAAGAAAACATTAATACCATTTGCTTATAACCTGCTATCATCCTTCCAATCTTTGAAATAAAAATATACCAAAAATTAATTATGAAATTATATTAAAAACATCTTAGTGATTTTGAAATTTATAAAATGTGTTTTTGAGTTGCATTTATTCTTTGTAATTTATTTTTCTAGAGAATATTGTATAATTTTTAAATGTGATTTTCAGCATTTATTTTAAAATTGCTTTATAAATGTTTAAATATTCTCGAAATCAAAACAAACTTGAGATAACATTCAGCTGTTATTTCCTTCACCCTTTTTCGTGACTCAATTAAAAATATTACGTAGAACACTGCGAGGGTGGATGGTGTGAGTCTACAGAGCGGGCATCTCTCGGGGACTAAAATTTTCCTTATTTTTATATTTAAAAGTACTATTATGATTTTACAGAGTTCATTCTTATCATAAATAACTAATAAATTTGTATGTAGATAACTGCTAGTGTTTTTTTAAAATTTATTTTCATTTAAATATCTCTTATTCAAAGTATTATTAAATAAGTTTTATTCAATTATTAAATATTGAGTTTAAATGAATATATATTTAGTAAGATTTTCGAGATAAGATTTAAATTGAAACTAAAATGATTTGACGAGCTTTTCATATTTAGTTTATGGAAATAATTAAAAGATTTAATACTAAAACATAAATTTGACGTGTTAAAAATATATTTTCACACTGGACTACCTCTATCATAACACATCAAACTGCATATAATGCATTAATTCATTTAAAAATACTTGAAGTTCTGTAACATTCCTTTTTTTTAAATAAAAACAGCAAGTTAAAATAAAAAGAAATATAACATGAAAACACAAGTGAATTCCTCCCCGAAGGCAAAGTTTAAACATGTGTTAAGTTTGACAATGAAATTAATGTATTAGCATCCATTTGTTTATTAAAAAGTCATTATGTATATAATGTTTGAAATAATTTCTTGAATATCTTTACATTAAATGAACAATAAATTTGTCATGCTGAAGTAATTTTTGTATGTGTAAGATGCGGATTCTTTTAATTATAATAAAATTCAAATTTTAATTATTACGTTTTATCTTTTTGTTATATCTAATTTTAGATTTTTCTATTTTTAAGTATGTAATTTAATAATATTTTAGAAATATTATATTTTTCTTAGAAAATAGATACTTTGTAAAATGAGCCACGTAAATATTTCATAAATATAATTTTTTTAATTAATCATGCAAAATCAATTGTTATTTTAATCATGTAATTTAAAGGGTTCTTTAATAATGATCGTATTTATATTCCAATAGAATTATTTGATTAATATTAGGAATGTTAAACTGAGAATCATTGGAATAATGAGTAATATAAAAAGTAAGAATGTTATAGTATTGAAATTATCGATATTAAATTAGATAATTTGTATGTTAATAAAAAAGTAAATATTTTCCTGAAAAAGCCATAAGTTAGAATTTTCTATTATATTAATAACATAATTCTAATTTAAATGATTAAAAAAATTTATTTACAAAGGATAATAAATTATTTATATTCTTTTCTAAAACTATACAATACATTACAATGCCTGATAACTTTGTTAAATTGGAATATTTTTAAGGTGAATAAATGTATGTTCAAGAAAAATTATATTTATATTACTTGACTGAATCCATTTATTTTATGCCCAATACACAAAAACTATAAATAAACTTTTCGCAATTACATCGCTAAAATGAAATTTCCTACAAAAAATAAATCTTAAGAAAATTAGAAACTAGATAAAAAAAAATCAATACTTCCAAGTAATCAATGTTCAGAAGTGCTAAAGGATTTCTCTGCTCTGTCAGAATCTCATAGAGAAAACTTAAATCGGGAGAGAAGCCTCATTAATAAAGAAGAGGTTTTGCCGAAAATCCTGGACCATCTTCTGTCATCACCAATTCTAACACCAAATATATTCAGGTACTATTCACGTACAAGGAGAAATTTATTTTGGTCGTTTCCTGAAAGCTAGGTCCCTTGAGCATACTTAAACTTTACAATAAATATCGTCACTTTATCTACTTAATATACTTCTTAGCTTCTTATTTTGTTGCTTTTCCAAACTCTTTTTTTTGTATAAAATTCATTGTATATTGAAAAAGAATATACATTCTTGTATTAGTCTCTTAGGTATATTTTATTTATCTTTTAAATAATTTTTTATTATTTATGAATATATATATATATATATATATATATATATATATATATATATATATACATATATATATATATATATATATATATATATATATATATATATATATATATATATATATATATATATATATATATATATATATATATATATATATATACAAATATGGTTAATTTATTTATTTGAAAAATATCTATCTTGATCTTGATTATTATACTCTACTAATAAACGGAGAAAATTCAGAATCTTTCCGAAACTTAAATATAAGTAAACTGTGAATTTCACTATAATATTCAAACTCAATTCAAAATAGATCATTAGAAATTCGCAATGTGCATTTAAAATTTTTGTTTTACTTAAAGTAATTTCATATTGTTATCACAGATTCTTCAGAAAGCAATTATTATCTTATTTTCTTGACGTTAAATTTTTCTTACAAATAAATGGTAAGAAATGTGGATAAGAAAATATTACATTTAAATATCACCATATCATCATTTTAAATATTCTAGTATATTTGTAAATTAGTTACTAACGAATATTAATACATATTAAGTCATTTTTTACTGTAATTTAATTCTGATTATACAGAAAAATTGAAATTCAATATTATTTCTGTATTAATTTTAATTTCTAATTTTTCTGCATTATATTTCTTTACATATTGAGGAGTCATATAAAAGTGAAACGTTAGGAAACGCATTATTTTTATCAATGGGAAGCTAATATTTTACAGTTTTCAGTGCACACAAGTATGATTTATAAATTTGTATTAATGTGACTTTTATTCGTTCTTTTATATAATTTCAATTTAGACTGACATTGGTATATCAGAAAAACTAAAATGATTATTTAGTAGTTGTTTCATGGTAACTTTCTACTCATGGATTTGACCGAAATTCTCAGGTTTAATTGCAATTTAAACATCTATAAGCAGCTTCCTATGATTTTTGAAGCAAACCACAAATATTTTCACTGAAGGACAGACTACTAGCCATAAAGTTATAACCTCATCCTAAGGTAACTTTAAAGATAACATTTTTGTAGCTGTATTTAATACAATATTGTGACTTATATAATTTTTCTGGTGTTTTGAGATTCATTTTATCTAAATAAACACAATTTTTGCTATATTTAAAAAATCCATGAACTAGGTTTATAAAAACTGCTTAACAAACGACAGAAATTTGTTTAAAAACGATTTGACATGCTCTTGATTGTAAGAATATTACATGAGAAAAAAGTTTAATAGATTAGTTCTAGATATATAAAAAAATTTGTAGTAAAATATACTTAATATTTAAGTAAAATGTTGAAAAAATTCTCCACATCAAGATTTTATAACTTAATACCATTCTAAAATACCTTCAAAATTTTATACGATCCTCATGTTACCATTATTAATTAGGAAAAAATAAATTTTTAAAATATGATAATAAAAAATAAAAATTATCACATATTATTATATAATTAATGATAAAAGTAAAGAATAGAATATATAAGTATAAAAAATTTTTTATTTGCAATCCAATTACGTTTATTTATTTGCAATTATGTTTTGAAAAAATATCTAGTATTTAAATCTTTTCATAAGCAAACACTTAAACATAAGAACTTAAAATAAACTTGCGATTAAAAAATATCACGATACTTTTCGAAGCAAAGTTATATCTGTTGACATTTAAATTATTTTTATTATTTTTTATCTTATTTATCAAATATAAATCATCTAAAACTTTTTTGTTAATTATAATTCATGAAATTCTTCCTGAATTTTGGAGTAAAACCTAGGTGTGAAATGGAATAAATGAGCAATAAAAAATTAATTTTGGGAAAAATCTTCCGTCATAAAGAAGCAAACAAGCTTTTTTAAAATGATTATATTTATATCAAATTTGTTTACAAAACATTAAATTTAAGCTAACCAATATGTAAATATTTCATAAGTTAAGATACCAGGCATGTATCTAATCACTCATGTTGATGAATATTAATTAAAGTAGCCAAGGATTTTATTTAACTTATATATCTAGTAATTCAATGTAATGAGAATTGCGTATACAATTAAATCTTAGAATATATATATATATATATATATATGTATATATATATATATATATATATTTATATATATATGTATATATATATATATATATATATATATATATATATATATATATATATATATATATATATATATATATATATATATATATATATATATATATATATATATATATATATAGACGGTTTCTACATATGTACAAAATCAGACGAGATTAAAATAAAACTTTCGTCTAGCCAGTTTTTGTTAACTAATTGAAATTTTCATTTCTTTATAATGCAATCAATAAGATTGAGAAATTTTAATGAATTTAAACTAAGCATTAAAATATATTCAGAAAGTATTGCTGTCCTTCTCAAAGAATCTTGTTTGGATTATTTCTAGCTGCGTTATGGAAAGGATAGTAGCTAGACATGCTTTCATTTATGCAAGTTTTATTGACATATCTCTTCTCGCCCGAAGTGAAATATCATGGATTAATCTTCTTATCTTACTCGCATTCGGAACTTCTTTCTATTTTCACTTAACCTTATTTGATATTTAAAGCTTTGTAGATGCAAAATATATACATTATTTGAGATTCAAGATTTTATTGATTGAAGATTGATTTACTTTATCACCTTGTCTGTTCTTTCATTCCATTCCTGTTTTATTTTTGTGTGCATAAATTCAAATTAGAAAAAACCTTGATACCTAAATATTTGTGTAATGTGTATCCCCTCCGATGCTCCTATACTTACATATATATGAACAAGGATATCGAAACATTTTAAAACATAACCATTTCATAAGTAAATGTAACAGTTTTTCCATTTAGAGCCACATCTGTATCGTCTTTTGGCATTTTAATTCAATATTATTTAATCCATGTTTTATGGAAGATTTATTAGTTTGAAAAAATGTTGCTTGTTATTGCAATATTATACATGTGATTATCGAAAACTTAAATTTTGCAGATGTATAAAGACAAAGAAAACAAATATGACTAAGAAAAAATTATGCAAAATTACAAATCTGAATATAAAAACAATTATTAAAAATTACAAACATTAAACAATTATAAAATGTAATTCTAAGAGGTTTTTATAAGATGTGTAAAATTTAACTATACTTCTAAAATTATCATGCATATTTTTCAGAACAGAGATAAGGTTATCATCTATTGAAATTTTTTTATAAAACTTTACAACCTACTATAAAAAAGATAAAATATTAAGATAAGTTTCCTTATGAATGTTATTTTTTATTAAGTTTTGTATTTTTATTCTAATAATGCTTCGCATAATTTTTGAAATCATCGAAGGGAATAAAGAAATTAAAATAAGATGAGTAATTCGTTAATATTAATAACTGTATGAATATTTAAATCCATTAATTATTGAATCAGCAAAGCACTTTTATTACATATTAGCGATTAGCAAAAACACTCGACAAGTTAAAGTCTAAAAAAAAGCTAAATTTATGGCTTTATCAGAGTACTTTTACTTGTTCCGTAAGTTGTTTGTAGATCAAATGATATCACATTGAAGATCTAAATACCTTATGAAAATTGTATAAAAAATTGTCCCATCATAAACGATGAAACATGAAGGCACTTGAATACTGAAAATATTTACACTCTTATAATTTCAATTTTTGCTATAAAATACCTTATATTTTCAAGCACATGACATATATTTAGTTTAAAAGTAAAATTTGGCAGAAAAATATTTAACTTTTTTGACATGCTATTAACAAAATCTTGTATATTTCTAAAATTTTTAGTTAAAGGTCATTTTTATATAGGAGGTTATATATACCATACTCTTGTAAAATCATATTAATGATAATATTAACTTACGTGGATTCATGATTTTTACGGTCCTCTTTATACTTAAATTTTTTAAAGAATATAAATTTTAATAAGACATTTAATGTGAGTTTTGATTAATTACCACAAATGCAACTTGAAAAAGTTAGGTATACATTATGAAAATTAAGTTAAAAATTAAATAAATAATTTTGTTAAATTTTTCTTAACCATTATTCATATAATTAAATTTAATGCATTTTCAATTAGCTGAGAATTAAATTTTAATTTATATTTCAAGTTTATGTTGTAAATAAACCCTTCAGAAACCAAACATGGCTAATACGTTGATAACCTATTATATGTTATCAAACTAATGATGAATTGCTAAAATATATCAGTGTAATAAAATAAATTAAACAAAAGAAAAACAAAAGGGTATTTAATTAGCTTTTATAAAAAAAACAAAGCACAAAAAATTTGCAAAAAAATATTAGTTTTTTATTTTATTTTTTTGAAACAAGTCGGTTTTTGTTAGTAGGCGTAAGTGTTTGCATGAATATTTTAATCTCTTTATTTAAGCATTTTCTTTCTGGGTTATTTCATCTTAAAAATAGAGAAAAAAATAATTACTCAGGTGAAAGTCTTTTGAGAATTATGTTATTTCGAAATAAAGTACGCATTTTATTTTCGCAATATTTTATGGAAGTTTTGACACTTTGTTTATTTGAGATTCCTTTTATGTATTATTATATTTATTCATGGAATACTTAGAGCATTATTCATAAAACAATTAGTTTTATATCCGTATTTGATTTTTAGACTTTGAAACTAATGTAAACTAATTTTTCATTAAAATTCTTTTGGAAAGAAAATAAATGATTTTTTAAAAACTAATGCATTCTTGATTTCAAAAATTAATTAGTAATTACTTCCAGTCATTAAGCATTGCATACAAAATTTTATTCAGAATAAGAGATATATTTTACTGTTTCATTCACTGATATAATGAGATGTGAAATCAATATAATTCAAGCTGAATATATTAAAAATAAAATTGAATAAAACTTTTGATTAAGAAAAACTATATTTTATTTACTTACTTTATAATTAAAGCAAACAAATCTTATTCATTAAAATTGATTATTTATATTTTAATGGTTAGAAGAAACATTTAATAATAATTTATTATATTATCTCTACAATCAACGAAAACAGTTTGTGTTTTATTTAAGCTATCATTTATTTAAAAGGTGAAGCGTTAACATTTTTGAGTTTTTTTATAACACACACACACACACACACACACACACACACACACACACACACACACACACACACACACACACACACACACACACACACACACACACACACACACACACACACACACACACACACACACACACACACACACACACACATACACACACACATATATTGCTAATTATTTTTAATTTTTTAAACTATATTATGTAAATAATCGTAATTTATGTAGTAATCGCGTATTATGTAATCATCTTTTGCTAGTAATTTTTAACAAAATGGCATTTTAATACAATAGATTTTTTCAAATATACTTCGTATATAGTGCATCGTTCTGCATGTTGTAATGAAAATAATCAGAATTCCCAGGTATACAATTCAACAAATAAAGTTACAGAAGAAAGGATTGAGGCATGGACATCCTTATTCAACTGTGATGGAATTAATTTTATATAGTTGATTTCTTTATAATATAATTTTATTTTTCCTTTATATTGAGTTGAATTCCCAAAAAGTAAAATAACATTAAAATTGAATATATTGAGAAAAGAGTATTGCAGATTTGTAAATAAAATTACATACGTTTATATTTTATTTTATTCTTAACTATTATCTAGGAGTTTAATATATTGATTTACAATAGCGCTTAATGAATGAAATTCTCATCTTAGAAATGTTATCCACATAAAATATCTGATTTTATAAATGAAATTTGGGAATTATGGTAAAGTTTAATTTAAAATCAAATACTTGTACTTTGTATCGAAATTTTTTTTCGTAAAAAATCAAACCAATTTAATACATTCATTGATTTTACTGAGAAATTTTGATAAAATGTCTCTGCAAAATTTGTTGACACAAATCATAATATATTATTTAAAAGGCATATTGTATAAACGCTGCACAAATTGTAACTTTTTTATTTAGTAAGATTTATTTATGAACATACTCTTTAAAGCTAAGGACTGATGTTACAATGATTGCTGATTAATATAAAGGATCATAGTCAAAAAAACAAACCCTGATTATAAAGCTAAAAATTAATTAATTAAATTGCTGTTACAGTTAAAAAATTCTTTTTAGATTACATTTTAAAAAGTAAACTTATTTTACATTTAGAGGATATTTTTACAATATGTTAAATGTACCTTAGTAAGCATCTCTCAAGGAAACTATATTTTTACAAACTATATGCTGGTATCTTAATTATTTTACTGTATAGTTGATGTTGTGAAAACATCTTAAGTTGCAATTTTAATACTATATTCCAACCTATTTAACAATTCATTATGTAAATAAAAGATTCTTTAAAGATAAGGAAATGAAGTTGAAAAAATGAAACATTTTTCTTTTTATTGGTTGTTTAAGTAACTTAAATTATGTGTACACATGTATCAAAAGTTTCTGTTTGCTCATATATATATATTTTTTTGCAAACGAAATGTTTATGTTCTAATGGTTAAATTTGGTAGAATCAGCTAACAGCTTAATGGTAAAATTTGATATGTTACCTACAGTGCACTTCTAATTTCCAGCTGTCTTCTATGGCACTTCCAGGTATCCTAACATTATCCGCTTGACATGAAATAAATTTTCCATGGTCTTCACTAGATGGCGTCATTGTCAATGTACTGGTGGTTATATTCCCCTGAGACGTTGTCTTGTCTACAGAACTTTTAAGACGTGTGCTACCTTTACGCCAAGTTATAACAGCTGGAGGCCTAGATCCCCTAGTTTCGCATTCAAACTGCACATTTTTCCCAGCGGAGAGGCGTTTTCTTTTCCCTTTGATTGTGACAGTCGCAGGTTTGACTGAAAGAAACAATATTATTTTCATATAAAAATATGTTATAAAGTTTTAAATTATCGACAAGAATTGTTTTTGCAAATAAGCATTCTAATTTATAATTAATCTTTGAATCAAATAAAATAATTTTTATGAAAAAAATTAAAGAATTTGAATAGATGGTTACTAGATTTCAAGATCTTTTAGAAATAATTTGAAGAGAAGAGAATAGAATTTCAATAATAAAATGTATTTATAAATCTCATTATAAATTATTCTTTCATGTGATAAAATGAACAAATTGTCTCTTTTTAGTTATACCTGTATAAAAGTTGAAGAAAACCTTTTAATATCAAAATAGCACATTAAAATTCAATTTCCATTTTCATTTGACTGATATTTAAAATTTTCAACAACAATTATCTAATTTCCAAAAAAGCAAAATCTAAATTTTATAAATTACTTTTCGAAAACACTTTAGCTTTTTTAAAATTTATTTTAACTCTAGAGTTTTTTTTATAAGTTTTAAGGTATGTTGTGAATGTAAATTTTTTCTAAGTAATTTGGTCCTACTATCATAAACCAAAAGTAAAATATTTATAAAACAAATCCCATATAAAATCTTAAAATAATTAGTTTGACCTATGATCCATTGTCGATATTTCATAAAATATTAATATGTTTACACATATTCATATTTTTTTATATACATAAAGTTTTCTTTGAGATACAGCTGAACTTTAATGTTTATATTTCTGAATAAAGCTTATGTTACCTTTCAATGCCAGACAAAATTACAAAACTTTAACTTCACTTGCTTACTCAGTCCACTTCTTTAATTTTAAATATGTTTGTTTTATTAATATATTATTATATATTTTATATTTGCTGAATAAGCTTCTAATTGTTCATTATTAATTTCTTCAAAAGTATTTCTTCGAACTAAAACTGTATTTTTTATCAATTGTTCACACACACAGGTTATAATTTCTATAACTTTCTATATATTCATATAAAAAATATAAAATATGTATATAATGTGAATAATTATATAATGAATATAATTAAATAAAATATGTATATGACTTATATTTGCTAAATGAGCTATAATTTCTGTAACTGTCTATGTATTCAAATCAGAAAAAATATTTAAATCTAAAATATGTACTAAAGCAACAGTTTACTATAATTTCACATTTTGTAAGAAATATTTCATCATATACATTACAGTTTTTAAATATGCCATGTATTTTTTTCAATTAAAAGAATGGAAAAAATCATCAATGAGAGATTCCTTTAAATAAATATTTTTTCAACATTATATTTTTAAATGGATATCTATTTTCCGCTATATTAAAACAATTTGTTTCTTCATGGATATTTTAATGAAAATATAATTCCTAAAGAACTTTATTTATTTTCGATAAAGACTGTTTGAGACAGCATGATATGTGAGCAATTTATCCATAAATGTCTTTTTCAGATTTTGTAAGAGTTGCTTATGTGACCATAAGTATTTCGTAGTAATCCTTTTTATGATAAAATATTACCGACTAGTACGCTTATTCAGCGGCAAAGTCCAGAATAGAGATTTAATAGTGACAGTATCATTTAGTTAGAAATAAATTGATTTTCCAAGAAATTAACATCAAAAGAACTAATAATAATGTAAAAAAGTATATAATTATTTTTCATTATTTTATGTTTTCAAAATTTTCAATCTAAATTATAAGCACCATTTAAAAATTATTTTAAATTTTAAATATAATTTAACTTCAAAAATAAAAAACTAAAACTTGTTATTAAAAAGATGTGATAATTAATGTTTTATTATTGTTTCTTGGCAAACAAAAATTATTTTACAAATTATTAACCGAAATAAACTATTGAATTTTGTAAAATAAATCTCTGTTTTTGTGCCCATGCTATACATTAATTCTGTTAAGTAATGCTAATAATTTTTATACCATTTATTGAACCTAAAACGTTATTATTACCATTTATTTTTCGTTATTTAATGAAATTATATGTAAAATAGAAACTAAAAACTCAGAAAATAAATATTAATTAAACTTTATTTGTAAAGTTTATTTCAATTGCAGCAATTTCGATGTGAATATATACAGGGTGTCCAGAATAGGACTCCCTGATTTCAAAATTAAATATCTTGAAAACAAATATCGATAGAGGAATGCAGTAAACGGTATGTTTATTGTGAAACCTGTAAGAATTTTATACAGCAGTTTGAAATAATAGTTATAACAGCTGCTGACAGATGGCGCTTTACGCTGTACAGCTCATATCAGCATACATAAATGGAATAATCCTATGAAAACATTCTTTGCAAAAATTATATCACAATGCTTTCAAAATGTTCATCATTGGCACTACAGAGGTGGTGCAAACAAAGAATGAAATTTGCCATCACATTTCGTAGCCTCTCAACAGAAATGGATTCACATGCCACACAGATCGCCGATTCAAGCTCATCCAGCGTGGCGAGATGCTTCGGGTAGACAATGTCTTTCAATGTGTCATACAAAAAATAGTTACAGGGAGTCAAATCCGGTGAATATGGAGGCCAATCCATGCCTGCACCAATAAATTTGGGATATTCCAAAGCAATGACTCAATTCCCGAAGTATTCATCAAGAAAGCGAAACACTTGTTCGGTGCGATGTGGTCGGGCGCCATCTGTCCGGTTTCATCAGGTGTTATGAAGGCAGTCTTTTCTTTCGCAAATTCGCTTAATGGAATTTGTAAATATCCATGGGCAAAGTCCAATGTCGTAAATACATTACAGTTATTCAAAGTCTCAAACAGGTCATCAATTCTAGATAATGAGTATTTGTCTTTAACTGTCTGTAAGTTTAACTTTCTGTAATCCACGACCAAACGATGGTCTTCCGTTTTCTTTTTTACATCCATTACAGGACTTGCGTAAGGAGATCTAGTTTTGCTAACAACTCCATTTTCTTTCCATTCTTTCACAATGTCTTTAATTATGGCCCGTTCTTCTGAATTTGTCCTATAAGGAAGCATAAAAACTGGCTTGCTACATTTCATTTCCTTGATTTCCATCGTAATCAAATTCATGCATTTAAGTTCACTAAGATTTGTCGCAACGCAATCTCTGTATTCATTCAATAGAGTAAGTAACTCTTGCTTCTGATCTACAGTTACATTTTCATCAGTTTTCATATCTTCCAATGTAAGAGGTCTTTTAGAAGTCTCATCTTCTGATTTTGTTGGATCTTCAGCCAATGTAAAAATATTTTCTCTTACTTTAGTGCCACAATAACTGGATTTTCAACATTGTAGTCTTCATTTGTCGGAATACCATCTTCATATGAATGAACTCTACAGCTTCACATCTCCCGACGCATTGACCTTTCTTTAATATAAAATTTTCACTGTATACATTTGAAATGGGTACTATTAACCTTCCTTCCTTTATTTCTAATAAACAGTCAACACATTTCGTCTGTCTCTCATCAACAGGAAACCTTCCTTCTGCTCATCCGACTTACATTGAAAGAAATTCAACGTATTCCTTTCTAACACTGTTTCTTCCATAGCTTTCAAAGAAACTCTCGTTTTATGTAGTTTACTGAATGATGCTTCATCAATGTGCAACTCATTTCCTACCCTAGCATAAGCAATATAAGGCAAATCTAACCACATCCTCCCAACCAATAAATCCACTGGCAGAGACTCATTATTAACTAAAAGAATGGTGGTTTCTTTACCTTAAACATCGTCGATATCAATATCTATTATTACCTTTCCAAGTGCTTTGTGCTTTACTTACTGGTTTAATCTGATTTCCAAATTCATAAATATCAGTTACTTCGGGATTATAACTATACCCAACTTATCAGAAAATTGATGTCTTCATTAAACAGCAAGAACTTCCAGTATCAATAAACGAATCTACTAAATTTTCTTCATTAATTTTTGCCTTTTTAATGCAGAGTAATGCGTTTGAGCTGTTTGATGTTTTAGATATCAAATTTGTAACGGCCTTCTTAGAATCCTTTTTCTTTTCAGGGCAGTCCTTAGAAATGTGTCTATAGTAGTTACAATTGAAACATTTCGGTTCACCCTTCTCATTACGAATTGGCTTGCGGAAACCCGATGCAATATTGTTTTCATTTGTTTCTACTTGTTGAACTTGGTTATTAAATTTATTGTTATTAAAGTTACCTGGACGTTGAAAACGAGAATTATTTAGACACTTATTAAAGTTGTTTGCTTGTTTGCGTTCAGAAACTTGAGATTTCGTTCGATTATTTCGCACAGTTTCATATTCATCTAGCTTATCAGCGAGTTCTTTTGGCGTCAAAAATTTCACCCATGAAATGTTCTTTCAATTCAGCCGGAACTCGGCGTTTCACCTGATCCGTAATCATCAAGTCCTTCAGACCTTAAAAATCTTAATTCCTAGTCCTGAAATCCATTCTTCAAAATAGTTCAGTAATTCAAAGGCGTATTCACCCCAAGTACTATTTGTGTTTTGATGAAATTTCTCCGGACTGAGTTTAAAATTTTTCAACAACAATTTCTTAATATGCTCGTAATCATTAGCTTTTTCTTCAGGTTCTCTAGCAATTATTTGTGTGATCTCGTACGGTAATAATTCCAATAGATGACATACCCAATCTTCTTCAGGTATTTTAGCCCTTCGTGCTTGGCGCTCAAATAGAAACAAATATAAACTTATTTCCGATTCCTTAAGATCAAATTTGCGAAATAGTTTCTGCAAATCGTTGTTCGGTTTAACCAAAACCACTTCCTGGTCAACGTTACTTTCGTTGTTTATTTCACGGCTATTAGCAATGCGTAATTTTTCCAATTTGTAAGCTCTCTTTTTCTATGTGTTCCGTTTCTAATCGTTGCATTTCCAAGCGCTCTTGTCTTTCAAGTCGCTCTTTTTCTACTTGCTTTCGTTCTTTTTCTTCCGTCGCCAATTCTAACAAACAAGCTTTCTTATAATTTCCTAAATAAGCCATACTTATTTTTTGAAAAACGTAAGCGCAATCGAGTAATTTAAGTTACTTTATATTTTTATACAAAATTCGTACCTGTCCGTCGTTTCGTTGCTATCCGTTATTTTGAATTGCGATTTATTTTAAAATCCATCAATTACGTACTTCGTTATCGTTGGTGGCGTATATGGATCTTGAAATCCCACTTCTGATTTGTTGGCTTCTCTTATTTTAATGTGCTTATTTCTATATAGATGAGTCGTTTCATTATAAAACAATATATGTATATAGATTTATTTACAAGAGAACTCACTAATTTACGTTACTCAGTTACTAGTTACTACATTCCATGAATTTTACTTAGCTACCACAACAATTGCAATGAGAACTACTGATGTTGCCACTCAGGCGTATGAAACTTTGCGCTCACAATATAGAAGTCCGTTAATTGTCAAAGGGTATTTGTTTAGACAGGATTGTAAGTGCTTTAACTCGATGTTGATGTCCTTGAAATATGAAAATTTTGCTATAAGATCTAATTTAATTCAAACCAAAAGTAATATTGCTTACCTGACAGACTTGTTTAAAAAATTTAATGAAAATAACCTTCAACTTCAAAGTTAATAAAAACAAAATCTGTTATTTCTGAATTTGTGAAAAACACTTCTGTACAAACAAAACTTTAAACGAGAAGAATTCACCAATTTCCAAATTTATCAAGAATAGAAAATAAAGATGAAAGCATACTTTCTTACTGTGTTAATATGGATGCTCTTGATTCAGATTTTAATTAACAATTTGATGACATTTTGAAAATGAATATACCTAATTGGATTTTGTGTGTGTATGTGTGGACCATTTTTCAAGAAAAAGCACAGAAGAATTTATGCAGTTAGAATAACTGACAGGAGAAACTACACATAAATAATTGAAATTTGAATTCAAAAAGGGCTACCAGCAATTCTAGTTGAAAAAGGAGATCACGGCTTATCCTAAAACATTGGCTATAATTCATAAGTTCTTAATTGCATTTCATTCCGCATATTTAAAGAAAGAGGTTTCAGAGCAGCATCCAATTTATTAACGAAAAAAGAAACCAATCGAGGTGATTAAAAATTACTTTTGACGTAAATAAAGTCAAGGATTACTCAATTGGTAACAGTACACCAGGCTCATCTTTCTCGTTATGATCATATTTGGAATGTTTTATCGTTTTTTGTATTACATTGTATTCTGATTTCAATAACTAGTTTTTTAATTTCAAAGTTCAAAGTCTCTAATTTATACACCATTCTTTACTATATTTTACAAAAAAATAGAAACGTTAATATATATATATATATATATATATATATATATATATATATATATATATATATATATATATATATATATATATATATATATATATATATATATATATATATATATATATATATATATATATATATATATATATATATATATATATATATATATATATATATATATATATATATCAATATATCTGTCACGGAGATACAGAAAGTAAATAGAGCTACATATGGGAAATGTTTAAAAGTTTTCCCAAATAGTTTTATCTAAATTATATTGAGTCATCTTGTAAAATTTATGACACTTTACTAAAATAAATAATGCCTACCAAATGTTGAAGATTTTGATAGTCAACAAGAAAATTCTATTTGGTAATTTACATCCAGGTAATGTACGTTGAACAAGAATAATTATCAAATAGTTTGCTGAAGAATACATAAATCTAAATAAATACTTAATGATGTTCTTCTTGATAACATTCAAGAGGAACATTCAAAAGCTAAAATTTTGACTGTTTTGCAAAACCGATAAATTTTTTTATTTAAACATTGCTTATTTGTCTAGTATTCTTAACAATTTTCAGAATAAAAACACCTCCTTTTTTAGTGCTATAGGGATTAGAATTAGGATTATAGAGGAACCTGTTATATTTGGAAATACATTCATGAGTATTATATTTCTGACAAGCATATATTTGTTAATGATCTTATCCATGTTCCATAATAATGTTATTAAAGTAATGACTAAAACATGAGGAATTTCCAATAGAGGGGAAAAAAACCGGACTCCATCTATTTTCATACACATTGTCTAGAAGCATCACACATTACTTTGATTTCTGATGATTTTCTGATGATTCAAACTTTCTATGGGAAACATGAAAAGATTTAAGTATACTTATAACATAGTGAGCATTTTGCCTTAGACATTTTAAATTATTCTGATTATGTTTTCTACACGAATGCTGAGATTCGGAAAAGAAATTTAGTATTATATACTTTTGCAACCGCAGTATCATTAGTTTCTCGCAATCAACTGAATAATATGACTACAGTATATGCCCATGGAAAATATTAGAATTTAAAAGTTAAATCTACATAAATGTTTTGCTTTAATACATAAATTAATCGAGTGTTCTTTTTCAAAAAAATATCACCAAAACTTATCTTGTTCAGCAGAAAAATGTTATCTGATCCATCAAACGTTTTGTATAATTTTGAATTGATTCATACCTATATAGGAGAAAGTTCTAAATATATTATATTAGTATTTCATTAAATATATAATTTAAATTTTAGAAAAAAAGATATTTAATTTTCATTGTTGTGCAAATTATTAAATGAATCCTTTTTATCCGAAACATGTTCGGAATTTTTCTCTTAGTGAAATCTGTTGTTTATTTTTTAAAATATTTATTTAGAGTTATAAAATATAAAACTAGCTAATAATTACTGCCAAGCGATCAATAAAGTTTAACTACATAAACAATTTATTGTGAAATTGATTTACATAATATGTTAACTCTCGTTGAAAATTATGTAATTATTAAAACTGTAATGGAAAAGGATAGAAATTTACAGTTAATTTGTAAGGCACAGTTATTTTAACTTAATACACAGTTAATTTAAATGAATACAATTGAATCAAAAAATTAACTTTTTGATTCTTCGTAATATGAGTTATTAAAACATGTTTATCTTTTATACATATTATTGAAAATAATTGTAGCTATGACAAACATAATTGTTATGAAATAATTTGTGCTAAAATTTGTCATTCTATTAGTGTTTTCTGCTATTATTTTTTATAATAAAAAAGACATTTATATTGTAATATTTATTATATTAATCAAAAAAATAAATTGTTATAAATATTATATATTTAAGTATCTCATGTAAAAAAAATTGTTTGCTCAAAAAACATAAAATTAAAATAAATAATCTAGGATCTTAACAAATAAAAACTAAGTTTCCATTTGATTTGAAACTTTCAAAATAAGGGAATGGAAGAAAACTCTGATATAAAAATCAATGCTGCAGAGTGCTACCTTTTATTTCTAGCGTCATTCCCTATACATCAGATTATTGGAGACACGCCTTATCTTCTAAATGAGAAAAGAAAAGCTCCGTCAATTTTTTTTCGTTTTTCTGAAAATTTTTTGAAATTGAAAGAAACTCAATATCTTGCAACACTTCTTTATAAAAATCTTTTGTCAAAAAGAATTATGATTTTTTACAAAATATTGGAAGAAACATATTTTTAATTTTTGTCAATTATATCAAAAATTTCAGGAACCAATTAAAATATTCTTTCACAATGTGAAAAGTGTTACAGGAAATGTAAATTATAATAACAGTGTCTTCGGACTTTTGCATGAAATCCTTTTCCATTTTTAAGTAAAATGCTTTCAATAAATTTTAACTGTAAATGTTACTTGACTTTAAGTGGTTAATTTGAGATTTCATAGATACATAATTCAATCTGTTTAAGGAATGAAATTAAATTATTTTAATGAAATAGTTGAATTAATTTCACTAAATACCAAATTTATTCAGATTTACAGGTAACTACTTATTAATGAGATAAATTGAGAATTTTCATAATTCAAATATTACGTTTAAGACGCATAATATTATAATATTATTTTACCATGATTTTGTTTCTTATACATATTATATTTAGTAGCATTTCCTAAATAGAAACTGCTACTGAAATAGTATGTTATGTAATAGGAAATCAGTTAATTTGCATGTAATTATTCTCACAGATTTCTGACTTACTTACCTTTCTTTTAAATTTTTCTGCAAACTTTGTCTAACAAAAATGAAGCTTTTTGTCAAACGTAATTGGAACATATTTATTGATACAAGCTTGTTTCTAAAAACGTTAAACTTCATTGATGCAAGAAGATTAATTCAGAAAAGTAGCCCTGTTTTCTTAATTTGATTCGTTGGCGAATTAGAAGTATTATAATTCTTGAAAATCACTTCAAGATTTTAACACAGGCTCTTATTTTTATTATTCTGTACACATTTCAAACATGTGTTATTAAATTATTCACAACTTTTTAATTTTCATTCCGCAGAATTGTTTAGGTTGAATAAAGTAACAAACGATATCGTAATTAATAAAAGATTTTTTGTGTTATAATTTGAACCATAAGTACGTAACTTGTTTTTAAATAATAGATTAGAATTAGAAATTTATATTTTAATTGTAATCATATTAACTAGGCTAATTTTATGAGAAAATAAACAGTATGAATTTAAGGAGTGAAATGTCACTTATGTTTGATTTACTGTAGATTTGCGTAGATTTGAGAAATATAGATTTCCTCTAGCAAATATTCAAAATAGATAAGATGTTGTTTTACTATTTATTTTTTTTTATTTATATTTATTACAGCAGTTATAAATACTTTATTTGCATTTTCCATTTTTTCTGACTAAATGAAAATGTAGACATTGATTGTTTTTAAATATTTGTTCAAATATATGTTTTAAAATTTGTAAATTTTGTACATGCTTCTTTGAATTTTTAATTCAAATACCAATTAATATAAAATGTAATGAAACAAATATTGAGCGACTTAAAATAAATATTAAAATATTTATTTTCGATAATTTGCTTAATAAGAGTATCATCTAATTTCAATATTTTTGGATTATCAATTTATTTAGTCTGCACTTATTGTTGTTGCTTTTCTGAAAAGATATTTTTACAATACAAACAAAATTATTATGGGTGAACATTTTGGGGACTTGGTTGCAAAAATGAGACTCTAATTACAGTTATGTCAACTTTGCGATAAATACAAATAAATCTTATTGAGGAAAATAATTTTCAGAAAAAAAATGTGATATAATCGGTTTACTAAATATTATAAGTGCAATAATTCCCAAAGTATTGTATTTTACTTTAATAAAATGATAATTCTATCTATACCAAATTATTTTACTTAAAATGATAAATAAGAATCATTTATTAAATTCGTTATTTATTTTTAAATTTTCATGCCACCAAAATTATATAAAATATTTGACACAATCGCATTCATGACAAATAATTCAAATTGAATATCTTTGCAATAGTTTAAGCTACCAAATTCGTTTTATAAAAAATATAAGGCCTCAAAGGTTAAAAGAAAAGCAACGACAACTTATCTTCCATCTTGGTTTAAAACGAAGTTTATTGGAAACACGCCTTGGTTCCCTGAAGAACATTAGGAATCAAAAAAAAAAAGTACAAACGCAAAGTCGTGACTTCGTAAAGAACTTTCCTTTCGTAAACCCCTTGTTTCTCAGAGTTTTTTTCCCTTTTCTATGCAACGAAATTTAATTTGTCTACCGAATGAAGAAGCTCGAGAGTTATCGAGCCGAAAGGAGAGTACAGTGGTCGCAAATTGGACGGAGAAAGAAATGGAATTTTTTAGCAAGTATTTTCCCTTTTTTCCTGCTTCTGTGGACCACTTGGATTGTTTTCTCAATAACACTGTAAAGTTTGCTGTTCTATATGAGAAAGTGAGTAAGACATTTTTTTCTGGCTTAGAACTGTAATTGAGTGATTCAAGAGATTTCTGAGATTACGTTATTTTTAATAAACTTTTTCTTTTTCAATATAATGTTAGAAAAGCAAAAGGCTAAGTACATTGTAAATACCGAAACAATTTATAATAAAAAGTAACATTGAAATTGTTCTCCGATAATCAAATTTTGAAACGTTCATAGGAGGATGTTTTTATATGAGTAGTTAAATTTACTGTTTTTAATATTATGACACATTTTAAAATATATATTATAAAATATGAATAATTAATTTTCACCTAAATTTTTTTGTCGTGCCTATGAGTGTCATATCAAATAAAAACTTGATTTTTAATAACGGTTTCTGCAATTTCTTCAATGTTTTTCGCGTATTGATCTACCAGTGATGACAAAACTTTTATTCTCTTTAGATCAGTTCTTATAGTTGGGCAGTCAAAAATGTGGTCTGCTGTCAGATTCGTGCCTGGGCAGTTATCACAGTTCCTGTTGATTCTCCTGCCCTCTCTGTCAATCTTCATGCTTCTGTGATGTGATGTCAAAAACGTGGTCTACTGTCAGATGCATGTCTGGGCAGTTATCACAGTTTCTGTAGACTCTCCTGCCCTCTCTGTCAATCTTCATGCTTCTGTGATATGATGTCAAAAGCGTGGTCTGCTGTCAGATTCGTGCCTGGGCAGTTATCACAGTTCCTAATGATTCTCCTGCCCTCTCTGTCAATCTTCATGCTTCTGTGGTGTGATGCCAAAAACGTAATCTGCTGTCAGATTCGTACCTGGGCAGTTATCACAGTTTTTGTAGACTCTTCTGTCCTCTCTGTCAATCTTCATGCTTCTGTTATGTTTGGTTCGAAGCCTAACATCACAAATATATAAAGATGTGACTTCCAAATGACTTGATAAATAATAATAATTTTAACCTAAATTTCTTTGATGAATACAGAATTATTTTATATTTGAATATTTTATAGCATTGGTTCATCTGCGGTAGCTTTTGTAAGTTAGTTTTAGTGTTCCTTATTTTAATGAGTGAAGACAGCCTGTCGAGACATGTCAATCATATATGAATTTTCATTAAACTTACTTTTACACTTTATAATTAATCAGACCGAATGAATAGACAGAACTTCGCCCATAATTCAATTTAACGGCTATTCTAGGTAAAATGGTTCCGTACTGGTGAGTTAAAATTTTTTGTCAAGGACTGCGCTGATTTCCATTTTTTATTTGTTTGATGTCTATTTGCATATTTTATTTACCTTGTCTTTGCAATGACAATATTATAAGCCTTTGCTTAGAATGATTGCATATCAGTTATAAGAGCTTGACAAATTCCATTTGAAAATATTATCTCTATAAGCTTCTCTTAAAAAGCAAGCTGAATTTAAATTTAATATAAAAAAGTGAAAAATGTAGCTTGCCTTAAAATATTTTTGCCAGGCAACAATACAGTTATTAGCTAAGGTAATTATTTTAGAAAAAGTTTCATATTTAATATTAGTAAAGTAATTTCCTTTTAATAACAAAGGAAAATATTTCCTTGATTTAAAATATTTTTTAACTTTTATACCAAAATTATTTAGAAATTG
The DNA here is from genome assembly GCA_037975125.1 of Latrodectus hesperus. Classification (NCBI taxonomy): domain Eukaryota; kingdom Metazoa; phylum Arthropoda; class Arachnida; order Araneae; family Theridiidae; genus Latrodectus; species Latrodectus hesperus. The sequence goes on along the minus strand of CM075852.1, from coordinate 105,639,872 downwards.
ATCTGTAAGGATTAAACACAAATGTACCCATTTTTCAAATTCAAAAGCAGAAAAAATGTAATTTAATTCTGTCGCCAAATATAATTTAGCAATTCACTTTTAATCATAATCAAAACCCATTGACAATATCAATTGTCCAATAAATAAATGTTTCACCATATTTTCACATGTACCTGAATCCTTCATATTTCTGTCATAACTCACACTTTTTTTGTCACCTAAGGTGTGCATTAATTTTCGTATAAATTAAATATAAAATAATAAGCTGCACATTTGCAATAATAATCAGTATAAAAAATAGAGTTTTGTTACGCTAACAAATCTGTATAATTAGCTTTAGATAACAAATTAAATAAAGTGTTGTTTAACGTGCATTTTAGTTTTTATAATTCCGAATTTTAAGCAACAAATGCTAAGAAATGAGTTAGAAAATTGATATGTAATTCTAAGTCAGCTAACTCCGTTTGAAAATGAAGATAGGTAACCATTTAAAAATTTTGTTCATGTATATTTCAGATTCAATAGTTATGGTAAGAACTCACACAAAAAAATAAAATTCTTGGTCCAACACTAAAAGTTATTTCAATCAAATTTAAATTTTATTTCAAATTAGATGATGAATTTGAACTTGTTATTAAAAAATATAATTTTAAATATTTTTATGCTCAATTTATTTCATTTTAAGTAAATCGGTAATTTGTGTCAATAATTATAGCTTTATATTTCAGTATCAAAATAAACAAATAAAGAAATATGGCTACTGCACTCTTTGTTCACAGTTTTCTATGAATACGCAGAAAATAGGTTATTTATCCCTGCAATAAATTTAATAAAAATATGTTACAATTTTTCCTTATGTTTTGGAAAACTATACCTTCATACTCACACTAAAACTGTCTATAAGAAACAATATATTATAAAATAAAATGCAAAAAATGTGATTAATTTATTAGTTCTGAGATTCATGTCTTATAAATTATTCCATCTAATTTTAAATCAGTTAAATATCTTATGCTGTTTTACATTATTTCGTATTTTTCTCTTCATTAAACTATTTCTAATTGCATATCAATTTTTTAAATTTATTTTAAATAAATACATCAAACAATAATTGAAATTAAAATATAAATATTTTTCTAGGAAGAAATACAGAATACATTTTTAAAACTTCTTTCTCATAAATTCTTTTACTATGTTTTCAGAAGAATCAAGGTTAATTTTGTTTATTAGAAAGTATTTTTTTAAGTGTCAGAAAATATTTACAATGAAATCTATGTAAATATTTTCTAGGATCAATTATAATTTATATAAGTATGAAAGATAATTATAACTTGTAGGAATTAAATTTAATGTTATTACCTTACTTTACTCACAAGAGATTTTGAAATCCACCACATTAACGAGATAAAAGAGTTTTATAAAAATAGCTAAATTTTGAATTGTGAATGATATATAAAAACACAAAACTCCCATTCTTTCATATTTTGCATTTTAAACACTTAATTTTAACTTAAAGAGATGAAAGGAAAAAGTTTCCTTATTCTTTTAATTCATTTATTGATTTTTAAACTCTATAACTTTAATACATACATATAAAATACTCAGTATTAACAACTATGGAATCATAGACAAGATCTAACTGTGGCTAGACAATGAAGGATTTGTAATAACAACAACATGCATTGTGAGACAATATAATACATTACGTTTTTTCTTAAACAATCTAAATTCGCTTAAAGTTAAAAAAAATGATTATAAAAATCTGCATGAATCATAAAAAAATAAAAAATAATATATTTTGGAAGTATATAAAATATATTTATAAAGAAAAGCAGGAAAAAACTATAAATTTCAAAATATAATACATTAAGAAGTTAAATTTAATATTAGATATTAAATTTTTTATATCTAATATTAAATTTTTTTCTATTTCATTTTATCTTTTATTCGCCCTGATTTTTTAATATTGCATACCTTCAAAATATTAAGGAGTATTTGTAACTTTGTAACAGTCAAGTTTGATATGAATAAAGAAGGTTTTGTGTATATTTTCTATATATATATATATATATATATATATATATATATATATATATATATATATATATATATATATATATATATATATGTGTGTGTGTGTGTTTTATTCTTTTGAGTCTGTGTGTGTGTGGATTAATTATGTCACACTCACAGTAATAAAATTAAAAGAACTTTCCCTTTGCCTAAGTATAGCATTGCTCTAAGAATATTCAGAATTAAATTACTACAATTTTAGTTTTCATTATTATTGAAGGAATGGTATATTGTGAATTGCTAATAAAATAGATTATTTACTAGGTATGTGGTAAAACATAAAAGAATTAATATTGTGAAAGAAAATGTAATTATTTCTATAATATATTATTCAGAAACGTAAAACTATGTGTGTGTGTAAAAATACTTCCTAATTTGAAAAACTAAAATCTGTCTTAATTGCATTATCCACATCAAAAATAGTTAACGGAATTCCATGATTAAATGTAAATGTATGCTATCACATTTTAATAAAGAATTTCTTAACAACACTTAAATATGAAATGAAAATAATTAAGTAGCAATTTAAATTTTGAAGATCATAATATTTAGACTTGTTTTCAGTTAAAAATAGAAGATGATGTGTACAATGTAGTGCGTTCTTCATCTTTTCAAATAAAATTTTTAATTTATATGATGCTAGTAGATTAAGATACATCTCTAATAATATTATCCAAAGAAATATAAATTGCGCCCATTTGATGACAACATTTCTTTCACAACTGTTTTTGAACAATAGAAAACATTAATTCTGATTCTAAATGGAAGAAGAAAGTATCAAAACACATATACCTCTAATTGAAAAATTGTAACACATTAAAGGGATATTAAGAAATAAGTGAAATTTAAAATAAAAGTGAATCATATTAGTAAAAATAAATTACATTTTTAAAGCAAAATAATAGTACAAAAGTCATAAATCATTTAGTATAGCTTTTATACATTGCAATAATGAGGGAAATAGATTTTGAATGAACCAACAGGGGAACAGCATTCCTCATTATTTGTATGCGTATTTATCGTTCATCTATAGAAGCTGTAGAAAATCACTAGCAAGACATTGACCAACTAAATACCTCAAATGGTTAATATGTGATATATCTGTCTAGTAAGCAGATAAAAGATAATGTAATATTTATGTTTTTAAGAAGATTTAAATTTGAATAACAGCATGGAAGCAAATATTATTCTTTTGTAATATAACTCAATGATTGTTCTTGATGTGAAAACCAAATTTTGAAGAATAGCACTTCAATTATGAAATTATTGCTGACAACTTAAACCAAAATCCATAACAGCAGAGTTTATTCAGGTTATATAATTAATCACAGATCATAGTCTGGTTTTGTGGACATTATGAACTTTCAGCAGTTTTACCTAGAATTAATCACTTGCTAGCATAGGGCTTAAAATGTATGCTTCAACCATGCAAGTATCGCAAATTAAAACGGAACTCATTGGAAAAATAATTTGCTGCCAATTTAAATATCCGTCTTAATGTTGAATAGGTCATGATGCATTTGTCTATAGATTTGCATCAAATAGGATTCTTTATAAAATATTTTTGCGCACAGATGTCGATAAACTGATGAGGTAGACAGTGTTATACCCGTTGTAGTGTACCAACTTGTTGTTAACTGTTTATAGCTGTATTATTTATGAGCGCAATGTAAATTACATGTTAATATTTGCAAATAATCGGTACGTTTTGACATCTATTCTTAAATTTCCAAGTTTGGATTCTCATTGAATTATTTATTCCAGATTCACACCACTGTATGTCATTTAACCTGTTTTCAAGTTAGCATATCATAATTGGAAAAGCCTCCATGGCGATTAAAGATTCACATCCATTTAAAAATATTGTTTATTTTGCCAAAATATTGTTTATTTTGGTTGGTGAGGCGTAACTCATAATGGGTAAAAGTAAGTTTTCATTTAGCACATTTAAAACCAAAAAACATATTTTTTTCAAAACAGTGCAATCATATATTTATAAGGTTACCTTCACAGTTTAAAAGTCATCTATATACTTAAACCAAAATATCAAAAGTCACCCATACACTTAAACGCTGCTCAGCTACGATGATTTATAATTCTGAAATTTTAATCATGTGCACAATCTACAATAATTTGAATTAGTTAAAAACCATGGTAGAATGGCTTCATACAATTTAATCAATCTATCCTTTCATATTGTTTCCTTTTATATAAAGAAGTTATAAACCACATTTCTTGAGAATATGCGATAGACTTTGGTATAACATTAGAGTACAGTTAATATTTGAAAAAGAAAACGGAATAAAAAACCAGCAGCTAAAAATACCAAAATCAGTGATTGTTGATAGGGATATCAAATTTATTAAATGAAAAGTCTATGTCTTACTAAAAAATGTTAAAATATCAATGGTTATTTATTCTAAATGTACAATGGGGTTACTTTTGCTTTGCTTTAATTTTATATATATATATATATATATATATATATATATATATATATATATATATATATATATATATATATATATATATATATATATATATATATATATATATATATATATATATATATATATATATATATATATATATATATATATATATATATATATATATATATATATATATATATATATATATATATATATATATATATATATATAATGATTTAAATAACAAAATGGGGGAAAGCATATTATTTTTGTATTAAAATTACAGTATAAATCTTCTGTAAATCACATATAACAAAAATTCAATAAAACATTTAAGAAACTTCATTTTGATATTTTGAGGTCATAATTCTTCAAAGATGCCAGATTGTATACTGAATAAATCACAAGAAAATAATTTCTTAAATGTTGCACTTTATATTTGAGTCACATCGCATTGTTTGTACAAATAGTTTTTAACAACTTGAAATCCTTTTATAAATGTTAATTAAATATCATTATTACAAAATAAAATGTTTTTAAATTTATATCTTTGTTTAGCAAAATAGTTCACAAAATATATCGTAAGTTTCATTCTCTAAATTTAAGAAATATTTTAGCATCTAAATAAATTCATGCTGATTCACAGCACGTTTTGTATAGATATTTGATTAAAAAATTCATTTCATTTTATCAATGTGTACTTAATTATGTTTAATATAAAGTGAAAATGTATATCTTTTCTGTCAAATAATTAAGTGTATGTACAATGACTTATTTATTCACCATAAAATAAAATACCATATTTAATTCAAATAATTAACATTAAGTAGTTAATAAAAGTTTACTTTGAAGATCATTATAAATCTTTAGCATTATATATGAATTTAGTTTACAGAGAGCATCTGACAAGGCATATAAATAAGAATAAGTTTAAATAATATCATTCACTGTACTTACAGTTCATATCAAGAGTGACAGAACTCTGGACTGGTGGCGAAATTTCGTTATTGACCGCTTGGCACGTGAATGTAGCCATGAGATCACGCCTCTGGAGTTTGGGGAGAACCAATTCATTCCGAATGACGAGTGGTGACATGATCTCGTAGGTGTCATCGATCACAGTACGCCCTTTGTACCACAGCAGAGACGGAGAAGGCTTGCCTGGAAATATAACAATGTTATTTTAAGAAGCAGAATCATAAAATCAATGGATTTTACTTAAAGGGAAAATCTAAGAAAAATCTCAGATACAATATTGCATGTTGTAGTTCTGCAGTAAACATTTAGGAACAGATACATAAAATAGAAAGTCAATATTTTAAATAAAATGAGCATGCTATTATTTTAAGATGTACAAGAAGCAATTATTTCTTTTGAAAAATAATTTACTTCTTTTACTTTCTTTATCATTAAAAGTATACTCTAATTCACTCATATGTCGGTGAAAAAAATACAGAATATTTAAAAATTTTCTGTATCATACATTATTCTATGAATACATACAATAGTAGAAAATAAAAATTTGATAATAACAGGTTATTCATAAAAACACAGAATACATAGAGGTACATATAACAGTATTTGAAATTAATTAAATTTATTATAACTGAACTTTTACTTTTATAATAATTTCATAAAATATCTAAAATTCAAACAACTTTATGAGAAATATATTATTTTGTACTGATTAATGTAAGTCTGCTAAAATCTACTGACTTGTGTCTTTAAATTATTCTTTTAAAATTTTAATAAACAAAAATAGTTTTATTTATAATATTAGTATTTAGAAAATAATGTTAAACTACCCTCAACTATTATACTTAAATCATGCATTGATATTTTTTCTCATACTATTATTGAATTATTTCAAATATTTAATTGATAAAATGTTCTAGGGAAAAGAAATATTCAATAATTTTAGTAATGTACTTTTTTTTAATTATTCCTATAGAAATAAATAATCATTTGTGTTATAATGTATGTTTCAATTGTACTATAAATTATAAAGAAAGAAAATTATATTCTTTAAATAATATTTGAGTCTTTATAACATTTATGCCATACAACGATAAAGTTTTAAATAATCAAAGTTGTAGATAAATAATTTAATGTATAATACTTCATATAAAATATCTTATAGTGCTTTCTGGAAAAATTCAAAAGATGAAATCCTCAAATTTTATGAAAAAGAAAATTAATAAGTAAAAAGAAATTCCAGAAATTAATTTTAAGAAATTGCTTATAATTGAAAATAAAACCGACCTCCTTCTGTTTCACAGATAAGATGCAGACCTTCGCCTTCATTATATGGTCCAACTATTCCATTCAAAACTTCACCGTTCATGTCTTTTATGATAGGAACACCAGGTGGAACTGAAATAATTACATTATTAAAATTACGTCAGCTGGTGTATAAATATTACTAAATTAAAATCAGAATACGTAATTATTCATGAAAATAGTCAAGTTAAAAATCATATTAGTTCAAAATTCATAAATGCATTTTATTTAATACTTTAAAATATGCAGAGTTGATTCATTTTCGATGTAGGATTATTCTGATTCGTTATGAACACACAGAAATATATATATATATATATATATATATATATATATATATATATATATATATATATATATATATATATATATATATATATATATATATATATATATATATATATATATATATATATATATATATATATATATATATATATATATATATATATATATATATATATATATATATATATATATATATATATATATATATATATATATATATATATATATATATATATATATATGTGTGTGTGTGTGTGTGTGTGTATTTTAATAATTTATGAAATTCACTTATCTACTGTAGCTCTAAGATTATTTAAAGTTGGTAATTATAACAAACATTCATGTTTCATAATCTTTTACTATGGAAAGTTAATGTATTATATTAATATAATTTAATATAAATGCATATCAACTTACAAAAGACAGAATAAAAAATATTTTCTCCTCATTAATTATTACATAATTATCACGAAAATAATGCAATAATAATAATGTAAATTACTGACTCTGTTTCTTCTTAGATCCCACAACGATAAGACATGATTTTTAAAAATGTCTTCTAACATTTCTTCCAGCATTTTAAGTTACTCTGGTGTTTGCTCTTTTGAATGACATGGATTGCAATATCATAATTTAACGTTTCCTAAATCTTTCAGTGATATAATTCTGACTTGATGAAAATAAAAATTTTACATTAAATATTTGTTTTACTACATTGATTACTGGAATACTGAAATATTTTGATGTTTTGAGATTTTTAAATATTTAGGTATTAACGACTTGGTGTGTGTGTTAGATATTTAAATAAATTGCCAACCATACAATTACCATTTATGCTTAATCTAAATGATTTAAATAATAAAAATTAATGTGACATTTATGTTATTCAGTATTAAATAAGTTAAGAAATTGCTTCTTGAATTACCCAGTAAATAAGTACCAATATCTGTTTCATATATTTTTTCGCATTTTTTTTATTATGCAATGAAAACTCAATGATTATAACATGTCACTTGATGTTTTATAAATTCATCATACATATATTTAAATATTTTTTAAAAATTAATTCTAACTTTAAATAGTAAAATTTAACATCAGTAAATTTTCTTCGTTCTAATAGAATGTTTATATTAAAATATACAAAATTTAATAAATTAATTTTTCAAATTAGAATTATAATTAAAATTTTAATTAAAGTTTAAATAGAAAATGAATATTTTTTATTTAAAATCTTCTTATGAAAATTAATATTTGATAAATAATAATAGAAAAAAATTACTGAGCCAGTTAATTGATGAGAATACAACATGTATTTCTGTATTTTTAGATTTTCTATAAATATACCGGGCAAGTCTTTATATTTTATGATAACATTGTTTCAAAATTAAAAAAAACCTCATAATATTTCAGTAAAACTGAAATTTTTGAATTGAAGAAATTAAAAAAATGATTTTTTTTCTCTCTTTCTCCGTATATATCTATATCTGTGTGTATGTATGTATACATGCATGTTTAAAAATTGTATTTGTGTATATATATTTGCAGCGATAATTTTATTTAGATATTTCTATAAATGAGGGTAAAAAATAAAAACATTTGATTTATACAAGCAGCAACAAGTGTTCAGTAAGGCGACAACATATTTATCATCTGTCTATTAAATTTGTCTCCTTAAAGAACTGTTCTGATGAATTACTCTATATTTTTGTTCAAATGAAGAGTTGCTTGTTTAGTTTGACACGAGACAAGTGCGAAGACACTTGCAATTACGGGGGTGGACAGCACTAGCGAAAAGATATAAAGAAGATTTATTTCTGTTCAATACATCTATTTCGGAAGTCATTTCTTGATTTGTAAATTAAAACAATTAAATTTTTACTAAAATAACTTTTATAAAATTTTGAATATAGAAAGATGTAAGTTATGGAGTTTAGAAAAACACATTCTTTTATTTAAAATATGCAGCATTAAATATATAATTTATGCATTTAATATATAATTTAGGAATCAAAACTTATTCAACATGATATAAAACATATTTTTCTATTAAGAAATATTTTTGTTTTCTGTTATATTATTATGCGGCTATGAATAATGGAAATTTACTCATTATTCAAATATCGGCTTGCATATTGAAATAACAAATTGGAAGGTAACACATTAATTACAGATTGTTTCTTTACTATATATGAGAACTAATTTATGTGTGTTACAAAGACTATTTGCAAATGAAAAATTGCTCACGGATATGTTGACACTTATTTATTACTATATTATATTATTTAATAATATTTTGCTATACTACTATATAATATTATTTAAGGATAACTTCCTATAAAATTAGAATGTTTCTAAAATTGTTTAAATTACAAACAAAAATTATTTCTTCTACTTTTTCTATTATTTCATTTTCTTTTTTTAAAGATTTACATTTTTATTAGCTAATCTAATAAGAAACCTGCAAGTAAAGTATTTCTAAAAATATTGTTCCGAAAATACAAAAATATGCCAAATACATATTAATATTTTAACTAAATTTTCTGTGATATGTCAGCAATATTAACTGAATTTTATTTAATTTTCCTACTTTTATAAAAGCATATCGTAGATTAAATAATAATTTACATTGTAAAAAGTTACTCAAATATCCTTTTTATTTAAAAAAAATGCTATAAAAAATTAAATCTTTGGAAAACCTTTATAAAAGATAAAATTAAAATTGTAAATTGAATTATATTTACCTACATTTTAAAGGAAATAACGAAATTAAGTAACTTATTTAAAATATTGTTTCCTATAATTTAATTTATAATTTTAATCATATCATAGATGGATGATGCTAATTACGTTATTCTCATTAAAACCACATAGAAATGAAGCTAATTATCCGAAAGGTTGAACAATGTGAAAGGAGTGAATACAAATGTATGTGAAAAAATGGAAAAATTATTAGTTTAAAGAATAATTAGTATGAGAAAAAATGATGGGTTATATTTTTTGTTAATATAAGTTTAATTCTCTGTGAAAAATATAATTTAATGCTAACATTAATTACATATTTAAATATTCTGCAATTTTTTTCATTGAAAAAGTCATCCTGAATGAGCAATAGTTTTTAAATTGTGATTGCACTACTAATGACTTAGTTGGGCCTCTGACAAAGAAAAATTATATATCAATTAAGAAAAAAGGGCATATTATTAAATTTCAAAATTGAAAGACATTTGCTAAAAAATACAAAGTTGTTCATTTATCTTTTTGTGTTGCAATTTTTATTTTCTCTATTAGGTTAAATATTAATTTAAAAATAAAAGTGTGATCTGCAATTATTTATATTAAGGCTTAGTTATCGTCAGATATATTAAAATATTCCTTACTTTAAAATGTCAATGAAAAATAAGCAATTCGTGCAAATTTATATTTTTGCTCTAGCCGATATCAGTTATTGAAGAAATATAAGAAAATCATGGTTCTAATATATCTATTCATAAAATAAAAGCATAATTAAAATGAAAGAAAAAGTGTCACATTTTACTGAGATAAATGTAAAAATTTCATACCCTACAAAGATACGTATACCTGTTATTAAATCTAAAGTCACTCTAATATTTTAAAAGAGAATCAAACTGTCCAAAGAGCTATCACGCAATCTTTAAATATCTCTTGAACTGTGAAAGAATTATAAAATCTGATTTAAAGTTAATGAAAACAAAACATATCATGCCTACATCCTAATATGGAAATCAACAATCATGCCCAACATAATCTAACATATCATGCCCAACATAATTTTCAGCGGAAGAATATATGCAGATTGTTGTTTGAATATTATTTGGCAGATGAAAAATGAAAAGATAGTTACAATTGATAAAACAAATATATATAAATATATATATATATATATATATATATATATATATATATATATATATATATATATATATTTAAAAACGTGAGAACTGTAACCATAGTTAAAGAAATTACATTTAAATGCATCCCACTTAAGTCTGCAACATATCACCTATATATTAATGTAGATTTGGGCTATTAAATTAGCTCTCTATAAGCGGCATTGGAAAAAATTGAATGGTCTCTGGAATATTGTGAAAAATTGGAACAATATCAGCCTTGATTCTTCAATAAAAAAGATTTTATCGTGGAAATCAAGGTGTTATAAGATAGTTCAAAGAAAGGGCTATAATAATAAGCATGTAATTAAATAAAATTCTTACATACATTATATATTTTTACAAAATTACTACAAGAAGTCATGGACACAATCATAGTCAACATTATGAAATTAACTTAATGATTAAATGTAGTAATAACATACAAAAAGTTAATAAAGAAAAAATAATTACTTATACTAATTAAAAGATGTGATGATAATGATTGAATATTAGCCTATGCTTTTGATTGTGGGTTTCAAAATGGTAACTTGCATTTAAAATTTACTCTAATATTCTTTATTAAAATTATTTCTGATATTCTGATTTTCATATTGCAGCTGATATTCAAAGTATTTTGATCTGAAGACACATGAAATATAAGAATTCAATAAAGTATGAGAATTATTTTTATGTGAATATTATCAACTATAATATGCATTTATTTAGTAAGTTTGCATTTTAAAGGAAATTTCAGTGCGATTCTTTCTTCAGATAGTCACTCTATGGTTAACTTCTGATTCTGAATATTAATTTGATTTAACTAGAATTAAAATTTAAAATGATTCCATTGCTTTCAAATCCTGTTATTAAATTTATAAAACAGTTTGATTTTTTTCATTTTTAAAGTTTATTAATATTTTCATATTATATCTATTTACATCTTGAGAAATTATATATATATATATATATATATATATATATATATATATATATATATATATATATATATATATATATATATATATATATATATATATATATATATATATATATATATAGTTAATTGTATTTTGAGAACTAACTAAGTGTTATTGTCTATTTAAAAAGAATGAAGTTTCCTATGAAAATTGGTCTTACATTTGTGTTCTTAGTTCTTCAATGTACCTTTTGTTTCAAACCATATTCATGTCGGTTCAATTGTTTTTCGTAAAATGGTATCATACTATCTAATAAATAATAGCGAATTTTACAGATAGTCATTAGTATGAATAGTTCATTGGAAAAATAATTACACATTGCTATTTTGTTCTGAAAAACTTTTTTTGAAAGCTTATATTTTGCTTAAAAATTTTTAAGCTGCTGAATTGTAATTATAAAATGTTTAACAGTAGATGAATATGGTGTAATTATCTTTCGTGTGCTCCAACTGATTGTTGTTCTACAAATAAACCAACAAATTAATCAACTAATAAAATAATTAACAGTCTGGTGCATAATGAGCTTTATATTGTTATTCAAACTTTAAAATATCATTTGATAGTATCTATACTTTGTGAGATCCACATCTGCAGTAGCTTAAAAGCTAAAATTTTAAAATTTTGAAATTTTAAAATGGAATATTTCACTGAAGTTTCATATTTTGTAAATTGTGAAGTAGTGACTTATATTTTGTACAAAAACTAGTGAAGCCATGTAATTTATCTCAAATATAAATTTTTTGGAAATAAATATTCATGTTTTGTAAGCCCACCCGCATTCATACAATCAATTTCATTTCGAATTACATGGTTACCTTTCTATTGTTTTTGTTAATTTCTTTTCTTTTCTTAAACATTGGTCAATGATAGAACTTTAAGATATTTTATTCTTTTTCTGAGAAATAATTAGTTTGAATACTTATATGTGTTTCATAAATAGCTTCAATATTTTCTTCTCTTTCGTTAAGGTACATCTTAAAAATTAAATATAACAATTGATTTTTACTGTACTAATACAAGACTAGAAAATTACCATTATATGAATTTAGTTCACTAAAATATCTATATTTATTCTTAGGATTTTTTTCTTGAAAAATATAAATTATTTTCTGCAAGTTTTAAATAGTTGAGTCCGGTGTTATCAATGGGTATGCAGCAATAAAAATTTAAGATTTGTTTAAGTGTTCCATTCCTTAAACATTATCGTGAATACAGCTATTATATTGCAATCAGTATTAAAAAATGCTGCCAAATGTATTTTTCTCAATCAAAATATTATCGGTTTTTATTTAATCCTTTTTAAATAATAAGCATGTTTTAGCCAATTATGAATGCTTTTTTAATAAATTTAACAGAAAATATATGGATTATAAAATATTTTGGTAATTTACTTGTTTTGAGGACCTTTTAGAAAAACATTTATTTTCGTTTTTTACCATTTTGTAACATTGTCAACAATTTGTTTATTTATCCATTATTTATGTTTTAAGCTTATATCAGATGAATTTACTGGTATATACAGTGTGATGTTAACGAATGTTAAAGTTTCGTATAAATTTGCAGTGTATGGATTTGATAAGATTGCACAAAATTCAGTTTAAAGTTCCTCGATGACAAAATTGCAAATATTTGAATATTTAGTGTTACTATAGGACTAATTAGAATGTTGCAATGTAGGACTAGTTAGAATGAATATAACAAAAGGTTAAAAAACCCTGGATTTTTCTATTGTTATGTTGCTGTTAATTTGGAATCTGTAAAGTTTCAATTATGAGCTTTAAAATTTTTACTGTGTTTTGTTTTAAGGCAATTATATATTATTTCTATTTCATTTTTTTCCGAATTTATAAAAATAACATCGAAGTTTTATAGTTAAAATTTATATTTAAATTCAAAATGGACTAGGAATACAATATCTTATCAATTTACTTAAAATTATCAATTAAAGTCAGTGGTTATGAAAATTTAAAATACTTCTAAAAATCAATTACCCAGATAAATAGATAATTATTGGTTACAGAAGATTTTGTGAATTGATGAGACATATTATTCTGTGTGCGGTTTCAACAATAATCTACATCATTTATAATGAAGGAAGATTTTTCGAAACTAATGTTTGAATTATTTCTGATTTATCTCCAATTTTTTAATTAAAAAATGAAATAGATTTTAAAGGCATGATCGGTGCTATCCAAAGACATAAAGTTATGCTGCAGTACTTCATTATATACGTACAAAAATTAGGCATATCCTAATCAGGCTTCATTAATTAACGAATAACGAGGTAGAATTGTGAATTGCATGAAAAATGGCAGATGCATCTTGTATTAGCCATTATATTTAAGAGTTCTTCAGTAAACAGTTTACAAATAAAGAAATAAATTTTTAAAAAATCAACAACTGAATAATGAGTTTTGTGCCGCAGTCTTTATAGTAACATGTTCATTTAATTTGAATCAATATTAAATTTGATGTCCCAAAAATTTTTTTCAATTATTCAGTTTATCAAGAATATACATAAAATCATGCTTATTTAGAGTACTATTTACGCATATAAAAAGACTACAATGAATAGAGTATGTGACATGGTGGTCAAATTACAGAGTGGCGCACAGCAGACGGATGGATATCAAAAGTCAATAAAACACAAAATATTAAAGAAAAACAATGTTTTTAATTTTGTTCATATATACTGATAAGGGAAATTAGAATTTAGACAGTTTTGAATAAAATATCGCCCATATGGCGGCCCTCACACTCTACACATTGCATAAGCCTTTTCCTGAAATTTTCATGGACTCTTTCCAACATTTCTACAGGAACCTGTTGGATGCTGGCCTGAATGTTGCCTATAAAGGCTTCCAGGGTCCTAGGATGGTCGTTGTAGACGAGGGATTTTAGGTAGCCTCACAAGAAAAAATCACAGGGGGCCAAATCTGGAGACCGCGCTGGCCAGAGCAAACCGCTTCGCTTGGAGATGAGGCTCTCAGGGAATCGGTCACGCAAAACACCCATACCAACTCTTGTCGTATGGGCTGTGGCCCCATCCTGCTGAAACCAGGTGTCATCCAGGTTCATCTGCTCCAGTTAAGGCAAGATAAATGTCTGGATCATATTGAGGTAACGTAGAAAGTCACAGTTGCCACTCGATCATTTTCTTCAAAAAAGTAGTGCTCGATGATTCCCACTCTCGACAAAGCACACCAAACTGCGACTCTGTCAGAGTGTAGGGGCCTCTGGTGGAGCTCCCTAGGGTTTGTCCCACTCCAGTAGCAAATGCTCTGTTTATTTACACAACCGCTGAGGGGAAAATGTGTCTCGTCGGAGAAGAAAACAACAGAGTCTGGAGGCAACGCAGCAAGCATGTTTTCGCTACACTGTTGACGTTCTTCATAATCCAGTGGTTTTAACTCTTGAGCTACAACCATCTTATAGAGGTGTAAATGGAGTTGTCCATAGACGATTCTTTGAAGGGAACGTTTTGAAATTCCAAGGGCGCCAGCCTGTTTATGAAGGGAACGCCTGGGAGACTGCTCAACCGCAGCTCGAACTCTCTCGATGTTTTCTGGGGTTGAGAAGTTCTCCTGGGGCCTCTCCTAATCGAGGACACATTTTCTGTGTCCCTAAAGTCTTTCACCCACGCAAAAATTCTGTTCCGATTGGGAACTCGACCGCGAGGAGCGATGCGGAATTCCGAACGGAAAGCGCTCTGCACGCGGACAGTCGAACAGCCGTTTGAAAAATATGCTTCCACGCAAAACACACGCTGCACTACTGACCATTCCTTCGTGTGAACTGACCTTGATATGGAGACAAATTTCCGATCACGCTCTTTCGAACCACGACTCCTTCGAACAGCGCCAACGGTTAGGAAGCGAGGAATGGCCTTTTCAAATCCATCCGTCTGCCGCGCGCCACCCTGTACATGCACCAAATAATTATTCTTTTCAAAATATTCTTCTCTGCAGAAGTAATTGAGCAAGATGTTTATAAATGAATTCTGAACTCAGTTATTTATTTTTAATGTAATTTTTAATTTTTATTTTAAATTTTATAGATTGCATTAAATGAAGCATGAAAAAAAACTTTTTTTACTTTAGAAACTGTCACAAGAGCCAATTCAATTTATGCAATTTTAATTAATGTGGTAAATGGATGTTTTTATAATAGCTGATTATTTTATGTAATGAAACTTAAACTGATATCATTTAATTATAACTTTCATTTTGATCTTTCAAAAAAATTTATTTGCCCTTAAGAATAATTTTTATATAAATTCTGGTATTTTTGGACAATCTTAATTAAACGAAATTTAAATACTTTTTCTCATTAATAAATTATTTTTAAAGAAATTATTATATTATCAGAAAAAATAGATTTTAATGATTTTGTTTTATCAATTAAATATATTTTTACAATCCTCCTATTCGTAATATCTCATTGAAACTGCAAGTATTTAAGATTATGTTATTTTCAATAAAATTGCAATTAAAAATCAAACAGAAAGAAGTTGTGAAGAAGACTTATTTATAATTACAAAAAAGTTAAACTTCTTCAATTAAATTGTTTACTATTAGACCTTTTTGAATTTATAAAACGAAGAACATAAATGCATATTAATATAAAAATACAACAAAATTAAATTTAATTAGATATATGAATTAAAAATTTAAGAGAGATAAGTTCTTTATTCATAAAAAATATCACGAATATTAAACGAAGGAAAATAATTACTTTAATACTGATAAAAATGCATAATTTGATTTATGTAATAATTTGATACTTCTTAGGAGTATTTAAAAAGAATTGAATTAATCATGCTTTCTAATGCTTTCAGAAAATTATATAAATAAAATGAAATCATAATTATTTTATTCAAGAGCTTATGAAAAGTATATTTTTTTATTTAGCGTCATTTGTTGATATAAGATTTAAAATAAAGAAATTAAATGCTTACAATTTGGTAATTTTATTTTGCTCAACAGAAAAATGTAACCCTTTCTAAGATCTGTTTTTCAATTTTGAATAATATTCAGTTTTCCATTCAGATAAAAATGCACATGCATTGGAATTATAAAAATATATTTGTTATCATTTAAAAATGTCTGTAAATATCATATAATATACTTATATTAATAAAAATAGTACAGATGTCTATTAAAATATTATTTGATACAGTAGGCATTTACATTACACGGTATTAATATTTATGAAACCTGAAATCCTAAGACATTTCAAAGTATATTTTTATATAGTATTACGTATTTTATTTAGTGCTTATTTTTACATAGAGTAGAATTTCATAAAAAAAAATTTGATTGTGAAATAAATTTGATAAAAAAATGAATTTTCTTAAATTGATTAGCAGAAGTAAATGAAGCATTAGTATAATGAGAGAAGTAAGTTATTTTTTCAGTTAAATCCATAATTTTAATGCGTTTTATAATACAATTGTTATTACAATTGCAAGTTTAAAAGTCATGAATTAATAATATGAACATTAATGAATGTTGGTAAAGTTTGCATAAAAATGATCCTCAATATTTTAGAAATAAAGAAAAGTTAATATTTCAATACACTGTGAATAACACATCTTCAAATTTGTACAGTGTAAAAAATAGCTTAACGTTAATTCCTATTTATTAAATACTTTTTTATTAATAGAATAAAGAAAACAAATTTACACCATATTTTGTAATCTTAGATTTAAAACATGTATAAAATAGTCAATTTATTGAAAATAAATAGTACAAATATATCTGGATTCGTTTGTCTTTACGATCAAAAAAGTAGCTTAAAAGTTAAAGATGAAAAGAGAACTGAACGAATGCTTTTTGCTTTTTAAATGTAAACTGAATGCACTATGTTAAAATAAACGTTTTTTTTTCAAATGTTGATTATATTATAAGTGGCGTTCAAAAAGTAAGTTACATTCTAACAATATAAGTAAAAAAACACACTTTAATAAGACGTGCGCTATAATACAGTATAACATACATACAATACACAAGTTCTCTAAATAATCTCAAAGATAATAAAGGTAGAACGTAGCATTAATCGCTTGATTCCCGGACTTTTGAAAATCACTCCCTGGTCCTCGAGTCAGCTTAAAAAAGCTGTCTGAACCATTTCATCATTTGAAAATTGTCTCCTAAATGTGCTTTGATCTTGACAGCGGCATAAAAGCCGAAGGGTGACAGATCCGGCCTGTACGGTTAATGCTTCTTGACTTCCCTTCCAAAAACGAGAAACTAATCCTGTGATGCGTTTGCCTTGTGATGTTTTGCATTGTCATACAAGTGGGCAATGCCATTTCTTAACGTTCCACCTCATTTATTTTTCGCAGCTTTGAAAAAGCTCTTGTGTTTTTTATAATGACTCAGCATTGCATTATTGGTTGTAACCTGCTGAATAAATTTTGGTGTTGACAATTCTTCACAATAAAAAAATAAATAAAATAAAGAGTAGCCCTTGGATGGAATAACTTTGAATTTTGTTCTCACAGGCGATGGTGCGTATCTCCTTTTCATCGACAAGTTCGTATCTCTTTTCCATCAACCGCAATGATGTGGTTTAAGAAATTATTGTCATTCAGAATAATGTTGAAGGAATACTAGGGAAGCAGCAAACATCATTTCATTGTGTTCGGAGCTCAAAGAATAAGGAAGCCATCATGAACACAATTTGTGGAAATCTAATTGGTAACGGGTGATGGAATGAGCACTGCCAACAGATATTTTAACTGTTGCGCAATATGTGTGAATCCTCTCTCTGTGGTTGGTGAGAGTAATGTCTTCCAACCGCTACACCAAGTCCGATGTGCTCATCGCTTTAATTTCCTTGCCTTTCCGCATTACTTAAGTCCGTAGTAGCGGTTTCGAATGGCTGGCAACATATCACAGTGGCTGGATGTGACATTGAACAAGACCCATACATTGCCAGTATTTCATGATGAATCTCAGTTGAATATTTTCCTCACAAAAAAAAAAAAACGTACAGCTCTCCGGAATTCAATGCTAAAGGGAGAAGTTTCTAGTTGATGTACCATTTTTTTTCTCGTACTACGCAGCAACGGTTCAAACAATCCGAATGAATATGCTACAGCTGGAAGACGTGGAAATCAATTATCGTCAGCGCAAGCTTCACTTTTCTTGCAATGACGCCATCTCTGGCAGAACAAGTATAACACATTTTCTGAACTTCCTTTATTTATTGAAATAAATGAAATATTATATCGAATTTATAATGATCAAACTGTTCAAAAAATAAATCAGATTTCAAATTGCACATAAGCCTTTGTTATACAGAAACCACATGAAGTCAGATACACAACACGAGATCTAGAATGCTATTTTCTTTAATTTTTTTTTTTAAATAATATTGATTACCATTTTTAATGTTAATCAAAACCAACTGACTAACATTAATCTTGTAACTTGATAAATTCAAAATTAATTCAACTGTGAATTTATGTGACGAAAAAAAACTAAATTCATTTTTATGAGTTTCTTCAAATATTATTACTTAAAAATCTAAATGCTAAGAAAATAATAATTTACTTATTAGCGAAAATATGAAACCAAGACGAGTCTTCGGGGAGCATAAATTCTAAAAATATTACGTACAAATACTTTTAGCAAGGAATTAACAATTTATTCCCATCTTTTATCATCATGACAAGCTTCAAGAATAAGATTGGAAAAAAGGAGATGGAATAATAAATTAAATACAAAATGTGTGGAAACAATGTGTAATTGCTACTAATAGTTAAAAATTATGATGAATCTTTAAAAGTATAAAAATATTAATTACTTTTAATCCAAAACTTATTATTGAAAAGAATGTAATCATTCGTAAAAATATTCTTCAAAAATTAAACAGATAGTAAAATAAAGAAAGGTATTTCATTGATTTACTGAACATGATTTTAAAAATATAAAATGTTATAATTAATCGTAAAATGTAATGAGTTTATTCTAAAAATTATGAAAATTAATTTTTATCCCAGTGTTGCGCAGCAAAAGTAAATAAGTTTATTGGCTGCAAACCAAATCTAATCTTATTTTTAACAAATTATGTATATCAGGGATTGAAAGTTAATGATTAATTAGTTTCTTAGCTTTAGCAACGAAGAACTTCCTTTTATAAAATTATAGCTTACGCAGGTATAAATACATGATTTATTTAATTATAAGTGACCCGTATAAGATTTCATCAAAATATTTCTAAAAAAATATATTTTTATAAATATTTCCAATAACTTGTTATTTACTGCACTAAAGTTTAAAAAAAATTGTAAAAAAACATTTTAGTTTTCATGCAAATTCTCTTATATCTCATTAATTATGAACGATTTTTATTAGTTAGAATTAAGATATGTAAATTTTCAAATTTTAATTAATTAAAATAAATGTTTACGGGGATTTCTTCCGAAAAATAACTCAATGCCAGCAATAAATACAAGCATAAATTTTTAATTAAAAAAATTATGTTAATTTTTCTCAAAATAAGAGGTTATCACTGCTTCTAAAATAATGAATCCTTAATTTAGCTCAAAAAAGCACATTAATTAAAAATAAAAGTATTCAATATATTGCTTGTTTTCTTGCGTTACTGTAGAAATCGGAAAACATAGTATTTTTAAGCATTGATGAAACTGTAAGCTTATATTTTAAACTATAAACTTATAATCCTTTAGTGAAATTTTATCTTATATAAGCAAATATAAAATGTTGGAAAAGAGTAAATTGATAATAAATGGACATTAAGATTAATTTAATATTAATGTTGTCTGTATAAAATATGTAGGAAATTTACTATTACATTCTTATATATAGCAAGTCATTAATAATTTAAAAATGGTAAAGAGAAACCTATTTAAATGAATACAAATATTTGTGAAACATAAAAAAATGCAACTTTTAAAATTAATTAAACTTCTAAAAGTTTAAAACAGCTTAATACTTATCTCATGAAATCAAAAGTAAAGCATTCTCTCAGCTGTTAGATATTATTAAATTATCATTCAGGCATATACAAGGATCTTCTAAACTATTTTACTTATATTTTTAATATTTTACATTAATAATATCCATTTCTTTAATATTTATAGAGAGTAAGATGAATAAATTGAATTTTTTGTGAAAATAAAACTGTATTTTAGTATTTCATTAAAATATAAGATATTCTATTATAGTGATTTGAAGTGGTATCTGGAATAAAGTATTTCTGTTGTATCGAAAAGATATTTGATACATACATACATACATACATACATACATATATATATATATATATATATATATATATATATATATATATATATATATATATATATATATATATATATATATATATATATATATATATATATATATATATATATATCATTTGAAGCATTTATAGGATTTATTAAACTATAACACATTTGTGCCCATTTGTAAGGCATATAATGCAGTGGCAAAATTCGTTACTGATGCCTTAGATGTATGCCTTTTATGTAAAGGAATATTCTGAAAGATGTTAAAATACATTACATATCTATCAAAAATAGGAATTCTTTGATTTTGTACACAATTCAAACTTATAGTGTGATCAAAATAAAATTTATTAAAATATTAGTTCCCAGTATAAGAATATAGATTATTAAAATTGATTAAATTGCTAATGCTTTTAAGATTTATATTTCAGCATTTCTAATAACATTAACTTGAAAAACAAAAACTAAACATTATTCAAAAATTTCGTAAGAATTTATAGACGATTTGATAACATTTCAAAGAGATGTGAAATATAGGATATATATATATATATATATATATATATATATACATATATATATATATATATATATATATATATATATATATATATATATATATATATATATATATATATATATATATATATATATATATATATATATATATATATATATATATATATATATATATATATATATATATATATATATATATATATATATATATATATATATATATATATATATATATATATATATATATATATATATATATATATATATATATATATATATATATATATATATATATATATATATATATATATATATATATATATATATATATATATTCATGTGTGGTACAGAAATATTTACTTTCATTTTCATTTTACACAATATGTTTAGTAAAAATACAAATGAAAATGAAAAAAAAAGTTATTTTAATTACAAATTAATAAACTGATGTATAAGAAGACAACAATGCAAGGCATTTCCTTTCATTAGATTGCAGGCATAAATTTCGCTATTTTTCATTATCAGATCATTCAATATTAATGCAATCAACCAATTTATTCCCTTATATTTTTATTTGAACACGCAAAATAAAAAATGGCTTCGCCGATAATATTTTAATTAAACATAGTTTCTAAAGCATTTTGCGAAAATTTTCAGGGCTTATAACTTATTTTCGCTTAGTTAATGATGGATATTTTAGCTTTGTTTTAGGAATTATACAGGTAAGTGAATATTTCATTTTGTACCAAGAGGAACGGTAGGTAAGAAATAATTAAATGTCAGTGGTTTAAAATGAAAATTAATAAATTTTCAGTGAATATGAAAACTGTTAGGATATTATATCAATGAAACTTATCTAACAAGATCAAAGGTATATTACACGATATTATGATACATAATGTACTTTAATTAATCTATGCTTCTATCTATACCTATCTACGAATATTAGCTTTATTATAGATATAAATTAACACTTATATCTTTCAAATAATTAAAATTCATTACCGCACTATAAATTCATGCCTTATCATTATAATATTCATATGTATCATTACATCATATCATATATATCATATCATAATAAAATATACTTTAAAGTTTGCCTCTTTTAGAATGGATAATTTATTTTGAAGCTTTTAAGGAGAATGAATATTAACATATAACTGGATGAAAATATTAAAAATTACATGAAAAAGGCAGTATTTTCATGAATTAATATATTTTTTGAAAACAGTTTTATTTACTAAATAATTAAATATTACCATAAAAATTTTAAAGTAAAAAGGTGAGTGTAAAATGCTACACATTTATAAAAAATGAACTTTATTTTTGTTACCATGTATTTTTCCAAAAAATTTAGGGATATAAGCACTTATTTACAGTTGATATTAAAAATTAAAAAGTGGGAGAGTGAATTCAAAAATCTAAGTTAAAGATCTTCAAAAAATTAAATAACACATTTTACACTGCTAAAAACAGCTATAAGATATTGAAGTTAATCTTGCATCTGGAGAACAGTTGATTAAATTGAAATATTATTCACAGATGAATGTTATCTGAAATACAAATGGCATTTGTTTGGCAAGCAATTGCGTTTTCTTGAGCATTTATATTTAAAATAAATAAAGTAAACTCAAATTGCGTTTATGAGAAAAGCAAATATAAAAAGATCTTCCTTAAAATGATGTCATTTTTAGTGGAGAATATGGTTTCCCTGGAAGGAAAACAAAATTGAATACATTTTGAATGAGCCAATGAGGTTATTATTGAGGGGCTAGGGTATTTTGTCCCTCTCTTTCAAAACAGCTCTTTCAAGTTCTTGAAGAGTTTATGGTGGTAGTAAGCGTCCAGCAACTCGTCTGTTTAGATTGTCTCCAACATGGGGTTCATGTCCATATTTTGTTCATATCCGAAGTACATTTGGCTGTTCCATTTATATAATTCCTTCCTCCAAAAGGAAATCATTCACCAAGTTATCATGATGTGGCCTGTAATTGTATTCCTTTAAAATGTAGACATCTACATTTGCTGCAGATTAAAAGCTAAAAAATACATATGAGAATCTCATTCCTATATAAGCCACTTGTCAGAACTCTATTTTGAATGATATGGAGATTCGCATAATCATGAATGGAGATGGCAGCATAGACTATCACTTCCCTACCACCAAAACTACCCGCCTACACTTTCATCAAAGAACACAGGAGTGTTTCTAGTACTACTTTCATTCCAGATAAAAATACGCATATTATCTGAATGAAGAGAAAAGAAAACTCGTCAGAGAAAAGAGTATTGTGGCATTCATTTCTTCTTCAATTGAAATTTTGAGATGCCCGTTTCCTGCCGGGATACTTTTCTGTTAATGTGACTAACACTATTGAGCAACGAGAAAAACCCTTCTTCTTAAAAGCGATTTCGAAGAGTTTGTGTTGAAACACGGGTAACAGTAGCTGAGTGAAGATGTTGTTGACGAAGTGTGGCTTTCATATTTCAGTATCTTCTTGCCGCTAGCTCAAAGTAACGATCTTGTGTAACGTTGCTGAACGACCTCTCTCTGACTTTCAACATGTACTTCCAGCTGCCAAAGAAAAGGTTTCAGATTAGGGAAATTACTCTTTATGAAGCTCCAATGCTTTCTGCTATTTCAGATTTGGTGTCAGTATGGGTAAACTGCCTGATTTAGTCGTTTCGATTGCGGAAAAATCGTAGGTGCGTGACACATGGGCCATTCAATTTCCGAAATCATCAGGCAGCTAGGATTTTCAGGATCCACAGTATCAAGGGTATACCAGGAATACACGGATAGTGGAAAATCACTAGTGTTTGGGAAAATTGCAAAAGACAACGCGTCATACTGTCACTTAACGGACTGTGCAACGCTCGCTTCTCCGTATGGGTTTCGGAAGCCGTCGGCCAACGAGAGTACCATTGTTCAATGCTCGCTATCATGTGGCACATCTTTTCTCGGCAAGAGAGGATAGAGACTGGAGTGTAGAGGACTGGAAACGAGTAGCATGGAGTAATGAGTCACGATTCCGACTACGTAATGCCGACAGGAGGCTGAGAATACGGCGTCAGGCTCTTGAAGCCATATATCCTGCCTGCCAGGTTGGAACTGTACAAGGGCATGGTGGCTCAATCATGGTATGGGGTGTTTTATCGAGACACTGTTTGGGATCTTTGGTCCGTGTTCCAACCTCTCTCAACGCAATTCGGTACGTAGAGTTGCTGGGTGATCACCTTCCTCCGCTTATGCTGTTCTGTTATCTGCATTGTAATGGAGTTTTCCAAAAAGACAACTGTACAGCTCACAGATCCCGGTTGGCTTCTGACTGATTGGATTAGCATTCCTCTGAACTTTCTGTCATAAATTAGCCACCTAGAAGCCCAGACTTAAATCCAATTGAGCATATTTGGAATATTTTGGAACACGGCGTGAAAGGCCAGCACACAGCACCAATGGGCCTTACTTCAATTATGGAGAGTTTTAGTCGATGTTTGTCAAGTCATTCCAGTGAAACTTTTCCAAAAGCTTGTTGAATCTGTCACTCGACGTGTAGCAGCCATTATCAAGGCCTAAATAGGTATCCATAATTCAGTGGCACCAGTGTATATTCTAATGAATGTTTAACAATTAAATTTAATATATAAAATTTAAGTGCCAAAAAAAATTTGGAATTAACGCTACAATTCATGATGCATAAAATGAAATTAAATTCAAAAAATTATATTTTAATAATTTCTGTAGTATTTTCTTTGGTGTTTAAATTCTTCAAAAACATTGATATATAAATATAAATATTTTATGCATAAATGTTGCTTTAAATATGATTGATATATTATTACTATTTGAAATGAATAGTTAAAAAGAATAATATTTACGGATAAAATATTATAAATTTTTAAAGTTAGTAATTATGTGTAACATAGAATAAGATTTTGGAAAGATTAAGCTATTTTATATTAGATAAAAACAATTTAGTTGATTTCATTATTACACAGTACTTTATATCTTTTATTTAGATATTCATTTTACTTGGAGTTATCTCCTTTAATTTGGATAAATTCTCAATTAATATAATTTCAATCTGTTTTCGCACGGGGTTCTGTTACGCATCATAATTATTAAAATTATATAAGCAATTTTACTATAAAACATAATGTATTGATATTCGTATTAATACATTTATTTGAAACAATAAAAATGTCTTATAAGAAATATTCTGAAATAATCGATCTGATCACTTTATAACAATGCAGTTAAAATTTTCAGTGAAGGTATAATTCAGTTTCAATCCAAAAAAGCATGAATTTAAAATATTTCCTATTATGGATGGTATTTCAGTCTTAAGAAATATTAAACATCAATACATAACGTTTTGTAAAAATGTGAGACACCTTAGATTTATTTATTATCTGAGCTAATAAGTTTCCTGAGAATAGCTATTCATTGTAATGATTCTTGTATTTTTATTAAACTTTTTTCAATAATCATCATATAAATTATCATATGCATTTAAATTTTTATATCCATTAATATATATTAAAATACTGTAATAAGCTGAAATTTGATTGAAACTAGGCTAAAAAAATCAGTTTAAAATTTAAATCATTATCTCTTTAGTTTAAATTAAAAAAACATATTTGAAGAATATGAAATTGATATGTGAGGAATTTTTCAAGGGGAATGATTTTTTAACATGAATTCTTTTATTAAAATTTTGGCACAGAAAGCTGTCAAGTTAAGAATTATGGCACGGATGCCATATGATCCAGGATGCCAAATTCTGAGTTTTTTTGGCGATGAAGAAATTTTGTCAAGGTGACGTATCGTGACGTGCGCGATAACATAAATACTAAGGTTACCAAAATAGAATTTTTGCATAGTTCTTATAGGTCTCCATATCTATGACGTAATAAAAATGAGGTTGCTAGATGCATAAGAAAATCCACCAAAAAAGTAGCAAAACTCAGAATTTGGTATCCTGGATTATTCGGCATCTGTGACAAAATTATTTTAGAATATTAATATATATATTTAGTCGTAGTAGTCAGCAGTTAGGTCACTTAAATATTTAGTCATTATATAAAATGAATTAGTTATTGATATAATTAAAGTCCGAACAAAAACTAATTTATTTTTCAAAACGAGAACTTTTAATTTTAAATAGAGGACTTAAATTTTCTGCTTCAATTCCTTAAAAATATTAAATAAAGAATTAAATAAGTTATAGACTTGAAATAAAACTGCCTAAGAAAGGTAGTTAGCTAATGATAAATCACTGAGGAATTCAGTGTAACACCTCAGAAGTTCAGTTCATTTTGATATGGGTATTTATTTGGGTTCAAAATCAGTTTAACCTGTAAAGAGCAAAATCAAATTATCTTTTTTGAGCAAATTTTGATTATAAAATGATAAACCATATCAAATCAATATGCAGATAGAAAAAAAATGTGTGCCTCAGTATTTATATTTAATGGGATTAATAGAACTTTAAACTTGTCATTATTAAATATTTTTTTACCAATACTTAGCAAGCAAATCAACTTGTATTAGATACATGTTTATAAAAAATGTGAATAAGTATAAGAAAATTCTATAATTACATCTACATAAGAAACTAAATAATATACGTATCATGCCCTCAAATGGATTAAAACTTATTAGCAATTGAAAATGATATTTTCAACTAATCTTGTTACATTTTGTTAAATTTTGTGCGTATTTATGATGACGATATCTACAGTTCATTTGATGTTAGTTTTTCAGAAAGAAGAAAATATAAAATGAATAAATATTTGTAAAGAAATTTCTATGTAACATTAAATATTAAAATTGAAAAATAAATTATGTTTTTTCATTGTAATATTTTTTTTTTAAATTTAAAATGAATTTTCGGTTGCAATTAATATTTAATAACAGACCAAAAGTATAGACAATTGAATGTAATATTCATTGAAGCTTTGATTAACTTTAAAAAATAGAAATTAATGAAAATGGAAAATCTTTAATATTTTGAATCTAATAGGGACATTATTACCATTTTTAATTTTATAAAATATATTTTTTATCTCTCAGCTGCTTTTAAATTACTGTAATAAAATGCAATGCACTTTTCTATTACCTAAAATAAGGTAATTTTATTTATAAGCACTCACATTTAAATTAGCATACATACATAATTTACTACTTTCATATTAATTAGATATGCCACTAACAAGAATTTAAATCAAGTATTCACATTATTTTCTTCAAGTTGAATTATTTCTTTCATTATTATGATTTATGAATAATGTAATAATGTACTTTTCAAGAAAGGTAAAATAATCCCTGTTTAGGTTAATTATGACCGGCAAGGCCTTATTTCAAAGCCAGTGAATATTTTTATATGCAAGGTGGAGATACAATTAATTAGGGCACACATTTTTGAGGGCGTTTAACATCCGCTGTATACAGAAATTAAACCTTATTAATGACCAGCGATAAAAATTACCACTTAACAGGCTAATTTCTTTTCAAAGAGTCTAAGACAGAAAACCCACGGCAATTATGTTCGGAATCTGATCATTTCGTTGTCATAGCTACGGATTTGGGAGAGTAACGGGCTAAAGTCATGCGAAAGTACTCAAAGAAAATTCTCTCGTTAATTTTGGTATCCTGGGAAAATAGTGGAGGGAAAAAGATTTAGTAACAGTGTACCGCCTGCACATAGTACTTGCACTGTATCTAATTTTGCTTTAGCTGACTTACATCGCTTTCAATACAGATATCAAGGTTACTTTCTTCCGCATATTTCATGCAGAGTAAAGGCTAAGTATTTAGTTGCTATTAATAACAAGTTAAAGGGTAGTGTTGTTGCGGAAACAGTTTAATGTTCCTTTTAAACAAATGTCCATTAATTTTAGTGATTACATGCTCGCACAAAATTATAATAATTTAATTTTTAACTTCTTAAGGTTAATTTATTATCCAAATCAATAATGCTTTATAATTTTCAAAAGTATGATATACTGAATTACAACAAAACTGTTTTTTTCTAATTGAAGCTAATTAAAAAAATTAATGAATCATTATAATTTTTCAACAGCCACTTAAAATTTAGTATTTGGTTTCGAATTCTTGAGTCATATAAATAACTACTGCCTAAAATATATTCTAAGCTGTGTTAGGAAAATAATGTATAATAATCATGAGCTTCAGTTAAATAAGGAGATGACAGCATCATTTTATCTTCTTGAGCAAGCTTAAATTAGCGTGAAATTAACCTACGTATGATTTAAGTACCTATCATTTATAATAATTTCATACTCAAGATATTCCATTTACAATCTCAATGTCTCCTCATAAAGATTTCCAAGGAAAATATTTTAGCAATGTATAAAAAAGACAATCAAAACATGCATAAATATATCAGTTGCTTATAAGTATGACATAAATAGAAGGTAAACAAATGAGTGGTATTAAGAGAAGAAAGTCTTAATGTATGTATGATTTACTTGATCTATTACAAATATGCATTTACCTGCGGTAAATAATGCAGAATGTTTTATGATAATAAAGGAAAATTTATTCAATATATCAACTAAATATCCAGCATGTTAAATTTCCCTAACAATACATATACAATTTCAGGCATTGTGACACAATTGTCGCTAAAAATAATTTCTCAGATAAGAAGCGTCATTTTTCAAAATACTTGTCTTTTTCTTTTATTTTCAAATGATTATGGAAGAAAATTGATAATAATAAGTTAAATTAAAACTCATACAAATTCAATGTATTTATTCTTTATACAAAAGAATTATAATATTCTGAAAGATTCTATAGCAAATTTTAATAATTATATTATATTAATACATATTGTACAAGGTAATAATTTATTAGAAATAAGATTTATATAATTGAAGTTCATGATTAAAACACGTAAATTTTTTAAAAGTAACAAATTTAACATAAAAAATTGGGAATAATTTAAGTTGGATACCAATTTAGCATTTTATTTTCATTTTAAAAATTGCCTTCTTTCATTATTTTAGAAGATTGCTTATAATATCAAAATGGCTTAAAATAATTATAGAATAATATTTCCCAGTCAGTATACTTTCCATCTACTATACGTTAACCAGTTTCAATATGTTTTAAGCACGTATTTAAAAAATAACTTTCTTCGAAGCTTATCTTTATTGAATAAGTATGTAGATAACTTTTTCCATGAATATAATCATCATTAAAAATGGATAATATCGGCTATTATAGTATTCATTGAATATACAACACTTCTAGGAATCTCAAAGGATACATTTTAATAATTCATGAGTTGTTAAATGTATTATATCCGAATATTACTTGAACAAACTATAAAAAACAGCTTTTTCTTTAAGATCAAAAATGATACTCAGAAATATAAATTAATTAATATTGTCAAAAAGTTGCTTTTCATATCTTGATAAAATTTTATTAAATTATGTAGATGCAAATTCAGCTTTATCCTTTGAAACCAAAGAAAATATTAAATATTTATATTAGAACAATTATTCTGTTTCATGGAAATACATTTAAGGAGTATTTCTTCCAGTCTAACATACAAATGTTTACAATACTTTTCATAATCTTGCTCATGATATTATTCAAAGATTAGTATGAGATATTTAATGATTAGTAAAATATTGTTGTCTTAACTTATTAACGTTACTTTTGCTATAAATATTTAAATAATCCCTCTAATTGATGTTGTCTTAACTTAAGTAGAAAAATATATTGTTATTACATCTTTATTCCCAAATTTAAATTTATCATATTTGGCTATCCAAGATATAAAACATTTAAATGAAGTATTAATTTTAAGGAGAATATTAAATTAAATGTAAATTTAATATTCTTCTTAAAATTAATACTTTATTCAATTAAATTCATTTAACTAAAATTAATACTTCATTTAATTAATTAAAAAAAAGAAAATTAAAATTAAATATTTCAAACTCTCAACTAAAATGAGCTTTCCAAAAAGCTGGAATTGTAGGATATTAGATATTTTACTCTTTTTCTAAAATGTGATTAATGTTTTATGATATATGATATAAATGCTGATAGATGTGATAGAACGTTGGGTTTAATTGATATGTTTACAAAAATTACAGAAGCACTTTCATTTCCACAAGTATTTTGAAATTGAAATATATTGAATAAGTATTTTACGAGACACAAATGACAAAATCTTGAAAAAATTTTAAATATAGAGCAGACATTTATATCTGCTTTCATTGAAAAATATTATTATGAGTATGATAAAATTTTCAAGGCTAATATTTAACGCCATAATTAGTATACATTTTAACAATATTTTAAAAAGGTATCTGTAAAATATTTTTTCTATGAAGATATGTATTATGTTCTATATTAATAATACCAGATATTTTTTATCGGTGAACTCTAGAAATTTAAATAGGTTTAATCAATTTCGTATTGAAAATTATTTTTCTTTAGCAAAAAAATATGATTCTTAATTTCATACCTATTTAAATGTGCATAATGACTATATATCTGCAGTATTTTCATATAAAGAATGAGATAAAATAATTAATAAATTAAGCCTTTCAAAATTATTTCCAATGCTCTTGCAATTCAATATAGTAATATTAAACTCATTATTTTTTAAGATGAGGTGATGTCTTCATTAAACTATAGTACCACTTTTTTTCAACATTTTTTATTCATTAAAAATAAAACATTTTCTACAAAAGTAGATATGATTATAATTTTACTGGTATTCATTAACTGAAAAAATTATATTTACTATTAGAATTATTATCGAAAACAAACAAGCAAAGTCATATTTGTGGTAGATTTTGACAATTTATAATTAATAATTACAATTTAAAATTAATATGAAATTAGATATAAGAATTCTGGTTATTTTTCAGTTTGAGCAGCATAATTTTTCTAATTTATGCACATTACATTTACTTTCTAGAAACCAATTTTTTTAAAATTTATATTGACTGAGTAAATAATTATCAATTTGGCACATCGGATAACTTTTTACTGTGAATTAATATGAACTCATATTTAAAAATCCCACATTTAAATATAACTTTCAGTCAAATAAATTCCTGAAGATTATATCTATTTCTTTTTATAATTTACCTTATAATAAAGACAAAAATAACCTAAAGAAAAAGATTCACAATTTATATAATATTTTCATGAACTTATATTTTGCTAACTACTTCGGTTTTAAATGCATTCATATACCGGGTGATCCAAAAGTCAGGACGAACTTTAAAAATGAATAATTCGAAAACGAATCACGATACAAAGATGCGGTTTGCACCAAACGGATGGAAAAGAAACCGGGTTTTGTGTGGCAATAAAAAAAATAGTTCTGTTGGCGTCCAACAGATGGCGCTATAGTGTTTTATTGCAACAAAAGATGATTTACAAATGAAACAATGATTAATGAAGTCAGATTAATTACAGTTAATTAGTACTTATTACAGTAAATGTTCAATGTGCTGTCCATCATTCAGAAGTAAAGCTGTGAGACGAGTCACCACACCATTCACAACATTTAGTAGCATTTCTTGCGTTATAGCAGACACATTTTGGCGGATGGCATCTTTCAGTGCTGCTAGTGATGCCGGTTGGTCGCTGTACACTTTTGACTTCAAGAAGCCCCTCAGCCAAAAGTCACAGGGTGTGAGATCGGGAGATTTTGGAGGAGATGCGTAATTAAAGTAGCGACTGATAATACGATCCTCCCCAAATGTTGAGCGTAGCAGGGTTTGCACAGGCATAGAAATATGAGGTGGTGCTCCATCTTGCATAAAGGTGACTGTTTGGAGTGCCTGTCGCACTTGCAGTTCAGGAATAATGCTGTTCTGTAACAGTGTTAGATATCGCTTACCGGTGACAGAAACTGTTTGGAAACCTGTCTGCGTGACTTCCTCGAAAAAAATTGACTAATTATGAAATCAGCAGTGAAGCCACACCAGACTGTCACTTTAAACTGTTGCAAGGGTGCCTCAACAAATGCATGTGGATTTTCTGTGGTCCACACTCGACAATTGTGGGTGTTAACAGCGCCGGAGAGTGTGAAATGTGCTTCATCTGTCCAAAGCACAGTGTGAAGCCAGTCGTGCTGCTCTTCCATCTTATTGAAGACCAAATTCGCAAAATGTCGGTGAGAGTCGAAGTCAGGAGGTTTCAGTTTTTAGTTATGTTTCAACTTGTAGGGATACCGTTTCAAAGTTACTCGAAGCGCTCTCCAGACACTTCCGTACGACACTCCTGTCTGCCTCGAAACTTCTCGAGCACTGCACTCCCCATGTGCAGCAACCACTGACATGGCTTGCACAGTCTGCTGCACTGTCCTGGCAACAGCAGCTGCAGTTGAGAAACGTCAACTTCTTTGACGTGATGCCAAAAAACCTGTAGCTTCAAATTTTTTCACAATTTTTTTCAATGCAGAAGACGTTATTGGTCCTTTGCTATCTCGCATACCCTTCACGTAGCGATATGCTCGCAATGCCGCAATGGCACTTTCCAAATTCTTATAAAACAGTTTAACTAAGAGGGCTTTCTCAACTATGGACAGCATTGCGATGCATACCAGCTTCGACTACCATTACCTGCTGCAGTTGCTTCTTTTTATATCGTTTGTTGCTTTGCATAATCCTACATCAGAAATGCGACAGCGCCATCTGTTGGTCGCCAACAGAACTATTTATTTTTTCATTGCCACACTAAACCCGGTTTCTTTTCCATCCGTTTGGTGCAAACCGCATCTTTGTATCGTGATTCGTTTTCGAATTATTCATTTTTAAAGTTCGTCCTGACTTTTGGATCACCCTGTATATTCGAAAAATAGTTTTGTTAAAACAATATATAGTAAAATTAAAGCTCAAACTA
Source organism: Latrodectus hesperus (assembly GCA_037975125.1). Lineage (NCBI taxonomy): Eukaryota > Metazoa > Arthropoda > Arachnida > Araneae > Theridiidae > Latrodectus > Latrodectus hesperus. The sequence continues at coordinate 105,606,246 of CM075852.1, read as the reverse complement.
TGCGTAAATTTTTTCAATAAATATAAGCGTAAGGATGGGTTTTTGTATCTCCCTATTTTTAATTATTCTGAATAGCTAATCTATTATTAATTAAATCAAGAGTTTTTGAACTGATTTACTAAATATTGCTGAAAAATGTGTATCTATGTAAATTTAAACATCAAATCAACGTTTTTATATCTGTGAAAAACTATATGATTATGTTTGAGTAAATTTAGGAATTTTTGTTAAATTTTATATAATTTGTTAAATGGAAATAAATATAATTAATTATGAATAAAATGTAAACTGTGAATAAAATTATTAATTAAAAAATTATGAATAAAATTATGAATAAACTAAAAACTATATAAAAACTCTAACGCAATGATATTTCCATGAAATTATAGTGTTTACATTTATTTACCTGAGGCAAATATCTTTCAAAATATATTTTGATTTGGTTAAAATTTGATTGTTTATCAATGGTATTTTAATTTCTTATAATAGTTTGACACAATACACATAAAAAATGTAACTGATGATTAGATATACATATAATTATTTTATTTTGTTCATGCTTTCTTCTTCTCTGGAATTTTTTACTGTAAGTGGACTGTACACGTTTATGGCAAAACATTAAAACGTGAAAATTCGCTTTTGTTGTTCGAATTAATAATTTTACTTTATTTCAGAAATGCAAGATTTTATTTAAATTTCCCTTTAAAATGTTACTTATCTAATAAGGCATCAGCATTTTGTAATAAATACATATTTTTTCTTAAGAAATATTATAAAAACAACATTATTATTTTATGTAAAATTTTATTTGATGATGATTTATTATCGTTTTCCTGTAATTAATATAAAATAAGCGTTAGAATTACGGAAAATGTATAAAATTTGACTGGATTTTGACAATGTTGAAATTTTATCTAGGTAGTGAAAAAACATACGTGTTCTTAATAATTAATTTAGCATTGCTATTAAAATGAGGCATGTATAACACAAATTAACAATGTTTTAAATGAATTTAGGAAATTATAAAATATTTTCTTTCAACTTTTATTATTTTCTCTATATTTATTTATAAATTTTGTATGTAAGTTTGAATAAAATGTTATTTCAAAGCTAGCTTTGTCTTTCAAATTATTCTGAAATCTTTAAATTGTTACTATTTGGGAAAGTGTCTTCTTTATGATCTAAATAATTCAGAATGAGTAATTTACAAAATTTGTGTTTTTCATAACTCCAATTAAAATCACTAACTATTACAGTGCTCCTTATTACCTAATAGAATATAAATTAGAATATATATAAATTAGAATCTCTTAAATGTCCATATAATTCTTTAATAATATGTATAATATGAATATATTTAACATCAATGTTAACTACATTACATGTTTAATGAATTTTTTTATAATAATTTAGTTATAATTTTGTAATAGTTAACCAACATTAATTTCCAAAGTTAGTTAATAAATACATATTAATTAATACGTTAAAATGTTAATAAATTATCTTTGTTAGTTTAAATAGCAACTAGGCAGGAAAGAAAATTTACTACTTTCATTCGAGTACATGAAAATCAAGTTAAATTTGTCACAATTTTCAAATGCTGTTAAAAATTTGCTTTATCTACTCAGTAATTTTATGGACATTAAATTGCCCTGCAGTGAACTTTTAAACTTATAAATAGTAACATGTTTGAAATGGGCTGATATTTTTACTGCATTGCATACTACAACAAGATCATAACAAGTAGTGATAATGTTATACGGAAATTAATCCTGTTTTACGAGTTATCGTAGAAGGAGTGGTAAAAGATTACATTCAGGGTATGTTTGGATAATGAATAACGTTGATACACATATATCTAAGCACTTGAATAATTGAAGCTACCTCCAAAATTAAAAGGTATTACACGGCAAGGAAAGGGGGCGTAATTAAATGTTACATGATAAAATATCATGTTTCCAAGGCAACCAACGTTTTATTGCGATCGCTTCTCCCCGTGTTTAAAGAATGAACTCCCGAAAAAAAAGGGGATACATTAATCTCCAGCCAGTCTTGTATCTACAGTAGTTTTCCGTAGTTTTCATGATAAGGAGTTAAGAGACGACGACGTTTGGTGTTCATTATGAGCTATGGACCCATGCTGTGTAGGGACCATAAAAGCAATGATTTATCGGAGGTAGTCAATGATTTTTAAACTCAACTTCTCAGGAAGATAAACTTTGTTGCAATTTATTCTACATCCCTTCTTCCCTTGGGTGGGGTGATTGTTTTAAGTGGTTCATATCATGGAGTGGAGCATAGAGATTAATCCAAAGAATTTCTGTTCGATTAAATGGCGTAATGACTTAAAGTGAGAAAATTAAAGGGAACTTTTAATTGAATTTGTATTTGCTAAAAGCAAATAACTATTTTAAAATCGAATGATGAGTAGCTAGTTAATTGGCTGTTTACTTTATTAAATTCAAGATTTAAATTTAGTTTTTTAGTACTTTATACAAATATAAGGTCATTATAATTTTAGAATTTTAATTATTCCTTCTTCTTTACAAAAAAAATAATTTTGTTGAAAAGGGTTTTTGTCACAAAAAATAATTAACAAAATTAATAATAAAGTTATATAGAATATAAAATTACTTTTAAAGTGTTTAGTCACATAATTTTCCATATTCTTTTCTTAATTAATTACTTATTGTTATCATGTGACATGCGGAAAAAATTGTTATATAATTTATGCATATGACGAAATAAAAAATATTTTTTAATAAAAATATAATTAATCTTAGGAATATGCAGTATTTAATTAAGGATTTTAGCTTCTTTCACACATACTATTTTAAAAAATAATACCATACTATTTTAAACAATATTAAATAACATAACTAAATCATATACTTTTTTGAAACGTGTGTTTTTAATTTTCAACATTTTAAATTTTTTCTAAATATTTATTTTTTACAATGAAAAATTATGATGTAGATATTTATCTTTATTATTGAAGTGAAAGTTATATTTTTTCTTCTTTTTATTTTAAGTGTATTCAAATATTAAAAATATTTACACATAAAAATTAATATTCTCTCTTATATAAACATAAACATTTGAAAATAAAGACATTCCCAGCTTAAGTAACTGATAAAATTCTACCAACGCTTGGGAACACATTTTCTTATCAATTTATGTAGAAAAGAATTTCCAAAAAACTAATGAAATCATTTAATAAAATCAAAAAATTTTTACATTTCATAGTAAGAAAATATAAATTGGAATAGTTAAAAAAGAAATAAACGCTATTCACAAAGTATTTATAATTATTAAAAATCTAACTTGAAGTTATTTTAAGAATAATTTTATACATAGCAATATTGAAATATTGTGTTAAAATACATTGAAGGCATTTGAATGTATTTGAAATAAAATGTTTCAAATTCTCGAAAATTGTCTTAATCTAAAATGTCAATTACTTTTTCCAGATAAAAAATTTTATTTTTTTAAAATAATCATGTATTAATATTATGTTCTGAAATATTAGTTTTTTTTACATATGTAAACTGCACGAAAATTAATATTTTAGATAATAACTATACTAAATATGAGAAAATAATGTACACAGGGATTAATTTAAAAGAGTACCCGTTTGTTTCTGAGTTATTCAAATCTATATTTATCTGTACCAAGAATTCCAACAGCATTATTTATTTCATATGTCTACATTACCATGCAACATTCATAACAATCATTTTGTTTTAATTTCTAAATGAGAAACATTACATTTTAATCATAAATTTGTGTAAATAACTTTAATAATTTGAGAACAGATTGTGTGAAAATGAAGTGAGTAAATAGTCTGCTTCTTTCAAGGATTTTACTTCTTTATTTTTGAATATTCATTTTATAAAATAATGAATTGCAACAGTATGTGTTTGATAGGACTAACATGATAATTTAATAACCATAAATTCCGAAGTATGCTGAGACTTTATTCACGCTTTTATTTCTTTAATGGGTATACAAAACAGTTACTACAAGCTTCAGGAAGACAAAACCAATTCATATACGTTAAATCTAACAACGTGTTTAAGAAATTCTGATGACCGCTTGATTTCTATAATGCTTTTGGCGATAAATCTAAACATACTAAACCCGATTAGATTTTTTGTGGATTTATCTCAAAGACAGGATTTTCCAGTCGATATCTACAAATTTGATGAATTGAAAGAAGTCATAACTAAAGAAATTTTATCAAGTCCCAAACGTCAGTGCAAAATGTATCAAAAAATGGTCTGACTTAGTCTGTTTATATTTAAAATGATGATGAACATGATGAAAGGTAATGTGATGTAAAAGTATGAAATAAATTATACTTTTCAGAAATAAAATTATTACATGATTAAGCAGAATTGTAAATTTATATTTCTGTTTTAACTCACAAAAGTTATGTACTTAACAAAGAGAGAATTTTGGAATTTTGTACATTTTGTGATAGGTGGCTAAAATTGAAAATGGTGTTTATTATTTAGATGCTATAATTGCCAATTATTTTGCATTTCTATTTCCCTTAGTGTGTTCAGGTATCTTTGATGTTAAACATGCACCTCCCAGAAATATGCTCATCTTCGTAAACTTCAATAAAATAGCAGAAATGACCGAAGTTAGCAACCATAGCATTTTAAACAATTTTCACAGAGCAAATCCAAAACATGCAAAGTCTTTAAATTCACATAAAAATAATGGATTTCTTTTTCCACCAAATAAATCGTGCAGTTTATCGTGATATGACTAAAATCGATTGATTGATTTTTATTTACCTTTTAATAAAATTGAGTCACATAATTTTTAACTTAATGCTAACGCTAAAAAACCTAACGATTAACAAGGAATGGCTATTTTACAATTTTAGAATGTCAGAAGTAATAATTATATATTAACACACTAAATTTTTGATTATATAAAATATATAAGCAAACGTATTTGAAGTAAATGATAGAGGAACGTTTCATTACGAGAAAAAAGGGATTAGATTATAATAAAAAAGAAAATTTCTCAACGAAGGTATACATTTTTTACATTACTTTACTTTGCTTGTAATTTTAATTTAATAAGTGTTAATAAATTTAAAAAAAAACTCTTTAGGCTCGTAATGGACAGATGAGAATACTTACTCTGTTAGATTTTGAAATGAAAATATTTTTTCCATTAGTATTTTTTCCACATAATTATTGCTTACTTGAGAAAATAATGAAAATAATTTCACGAACATTCGCTTTCGCTTATATTTTTACAAAAAAATTGAATAAAAATATAAAAAGGCAGCTCATTAAGCTATCTTGTATTATTTAATGTACAGAAATAAAAATATGTTGAATAATTCGTGCATGAAATTTCATTTAATAGTGCTATTTTTATAAATATAAGCTTTCAAAGAACACACAGTTTTTAAGTGTAAATAAGATATAAAAATATTTTACTTACCAACGACTGTTACTAGCAGAGCCGAATGTCTGGTTCTTGCTTTTTTGAAATCCACACGGCAGCGGTATATTCCTTCATCATCCAAAGAAATCCTGTCTACTTGTAAAACTGCAGGATGTTCGATAGAACTGAAAAATGATCTGCCACTCAGCTCTTCGCTGGATGCATGTCTTGCCTGCCCAAGCTTTCCTCTTCTTGCATCTAGACTATAGATTGGTGTTGCAATTTCATCCTTATACCATAGAACCAAATATACCTCATCGTCTACCATTGTAGATGTGATATCGCAAGGCAAAGACATCTGCCCTCCAGAAACTGCTTTATAAGGAATAGGTATTTCTAAAAATCAAAATTATACAAATATTTTAATAAGTACTTGATAATAACAGAAATTTAATTTGGTTTTATATTACAGGAACATTTTAATAGAAAAAACAAAAACAAATAATGCTGAATGTAAAATTTTATGGAGAACAGATATATCTAATAGTTTTTAATTCTGATACTATAACTTCTGCTTGTAAAGGAAAATTATTTTGTTGAATACGTATATAAATTTTTACTAATTATTGTATTCAATTATCACACACTATTGCTCTGAATATGTGCAAAATATAACAATGCGCACAGTCGTAAATGTTTGTAGAAACAGTAGAGGTATTCAGCGCAATCATTATATGTGATGCATATTTTTACAATATCTCTTAGATAATTTAGAGATGGTAAATTTGAGATGTTTATTAAAAATTTTCCTTTTAAAGCATCTTATAAATTATTTTAATTTTTTTCGTCAGAAACATTCTGATTTATTGTGTAATATCTAATACAAATCAAATTTTTGTGAAAATAAAACTTTTAAAGTAAATTTGCCTTATGTATATAACTGTATTTAATATATAACATATTGCTATAATGTATGTATGATATATAATATATATTATAATATGTGTATAATATATATTATGCATTATTTCGCATTTTTATGCGTTATTTATCCTAATAGCATTCAGTAACTTTAAATAAATAAGCACTTTATATTTTGAATTAAAATAAATTCTAGCGCTTGAATTTTAAATGTTCAGTGATCAATATAATATTACAAGATTATATTTACTGGAACCTAAAAAGTTAATTGTAATTAATTATAAAAAAACTATATAATAGAGTATTTGTAGTAGTTTATATAATTCTTACAAGTAAGAGAATATAATAAATAGATATTTTTTGAAAAAATAATTTAATTACATGCCCTTTCATATCTAATGAATGTTAATATATAATGTATCAAACAGAAATTTTAAATGTTGTATAGCTGCTCAAATGCGTTTTTATTTGCAACTTATTTTGCTCAGAATTTATTCGAATATAAATTACTTAAGCTTTTATTTTACGTTAAATTATGACAAAATTTATGAGTAAACATTATAATCTTCATAAAAAATAATTTCCATTACCTGATAACTTATAAAAATATTATTTTTTGTGTTTTTTCTTCATTTGAGAAACTTTACTTCATGAATAAAATATTTATCATAATCAATATTCTTTCTTTCTGAATACATTTTATCATTTGAGGCAAAAAATAAACATTTATTTTATACACGTAATTAAATTACTTTTCCAAAATATTTGTGCTGCTAAAAATTAAACAAACAATATTAAACAATTGATAATCGGGGAGGCTAAGTCATAAATATGAACGACTGTTTCGATTAACTCTAGAGTATTTTCTAAGAATAAAAATTAATCAAAATATTTGAACGTAGTCCAAATATATATATATATATATACATATATATGTGTGTGTGTGTGTGTGTATTAAAAATATTTAAGAGATGATAAAAATATTTGAATAAAAAATCGGAGTCCTGAATTCATTAAAAGCACAGTATAAAAAAACTAATTATTATTATATTCTTCGGTCTAAAAGCGCGTTTATTGTTGGAAAATGAATTTTCAAAAACACTTATCAAAGAGTTTCAGCTAAATTTACCATAAAGATTTCACTTGCTGTCTAAGAACATTATTACATTTAAATGTATTTAGAATATAATAAGCAATATGTATAAAACCTATTTTATAAATTGGCATTATTAATGTATGTTAAAAAAACTGGTTACTATAAGTAAAGTAATTTTACATCTAAGATTTGTTAATCATGATGACAAATTTCTTACAAAGCAAAATTGATGACATTCATTAATTGAATATTTTTTACATCCAATGGTCTTTGTTAAAAACATCCATGAATTCAGTGAGGAAGTCAAGTTATATAAATCAGTATTTTTTACCGTTTTTGTATTGAAGTATGTATTATTTAGTAGTTAATTTTATTTAATTACTATTTTTTACGTATAGGATTTTAATCATTCTCACATTTACTTAACAAATTACTTTTGAGTCACAATTGTTATTGTTTGAATAATAATTTGTCCGAAACTTATTAGAATTTATCACTTCCACAAAATTTTTAAAATCGTATTCAAGTTAAAAATATTTTTCAGTGCAAGTTGAACAAAAAGTGATTTCTGCAAATCTATAAATATATAGACTGTATAGAAGTGTAATGGTGTTAATTAAAAAATTTTTATGTCACTAATTTTTCAGTTTACTCCATTTAATGATTGTAAAACTGTTTTTGTTGTACAGCGGGAAACAGAAAATTTGTGCCCAGTAACACGCACTGGTATTATGTAGCTGATACTCTAGCAGTTCGAGGATATAAAAGGAATATTTAAAAACTTTTATACAGCATCGTATTTAAGTAAAAATTTTCCTAAGCAGGGAAAAGTATTTGTTAGTCCCTCCCCCCAAAAAAACCTTGCATACTCAATAATAGCTATTTCTTTTGATATGAAATAAATAAGCATAAACTCAAGGTCACTCGTATATTAATAAACTATTAAATAAAGGATTTACTTGATTTAAGTCTAGAAATATCCAGTTGACAGTGGTGAATATAACAAACGAAATGTGTTTGATTTGAAACTAAGTGCCATTGAATCTTACCATTATATATATGCTTTTTTATTATAAAAATAAATCTAAATATTATAACATTTGAAAATTTAATAATTAAAGAAAGATAAGAGAATTATTTTAAAAAACGGATTATGAAAAAGGGAAATATTTTCATTCATATTAATTTATCGTATAATTGAGGACGCCTACACAAAATATAAAACGTTTGATATACATTCATATGATCGTCTATAGTTTAACTTTTATTTGGATATATCAGAAAAACAAAGTAATTTTAACCTTTATATGTTTCATTTTAAATGTGTTTCTAATTTTTCACTTTTAAGAATACGAAACCCAAGTATACATATATATATATATACATATATATACATATATATATATATATATATATATATATATATATATATATATATATATATATATATATATATATATATATATATATATCGTATAAAGGCAATGAAGTTAAAAGAATAGCATGAAATTTATAATATATTATTAAGGTTATTTTTGGATATATTCTGAAGCAATTGTTCTATTTAGAATTTCGTTAGAACTTCTTAAATCCCTGAAAAATAATCAAATATATTATACATGCTTGCATAATCTCATTTGCTGGTTCACCTATAATTTATTTGCTGTTCCTTAATCACTTCTATATTTCTTCGATTTTATATTAAAAGTATCTTCTTAAGTATTTATTAATAAGTAATGCCGACAGTTCATCTTCTTAAGTACTTTTTAATATGTAATGACGTCAGAATTTTAGTATGTCATTTGAGAGCAATTTTGGTTACTTTTTCATTCAATAAACGGTTGAATTGAAGTAAGAATAAAGGAATGCAGGAAGCTCTAATAAATGGAATTTTAAATTATATTATACGACGCAAAATATATTCTTAACAGATATATATTTAATTTATATTAATATAATTAATATATATATATATATATATATATATATATATATATATATATATATATATATATATATATATATATATATATATATATATATATATATATATATATATATATATATATTATATATATATATATATATATATATATATATATATATATATATATATATATATATATATATATATATATATATATATATATATATTCCAATAAAGATTCAATATTGGAAAAAGACAACTTATCACCGGTTGTAAGAGCTAGATCCTGCTATTCAGTATTAGTGTTTCAAACACTGTATTGCTTGCGAATTTGGTTGCGAGCCTCACACTTTTCAATTTATAGTGTGTCCAACAGTTTCTATGGGTTAATAATCTGGAGAATTATATATGTAGCTCCTGCTTTCATAATAAATTTATTTACTTTTCAAACAACAGCCAAATAAATAATTTTAATTAGACTAGCTATCTGGTTTTGTGAATAGAATGAATTACACCCTTGGAAAAGTGATTATTTTCCTATATTTCCTATCAGTTAAAATGTCTCAATTAATGACATAAGGATGTATGGTTATTTAAACCACGTGTTCTTAGATCCTCAAATATGATTAGAAGTTATATCTGATTTGCTTGAAATTATTGAGAGCAAAAAATTGATTAATCTTAATCGGAATTGAAATTTAATGATTATGCTCAAGAAGTTTCCCCCATGGGCCAAATACAATGATTTTAGCATCATAATAAAAAATCAATCTGAAAAATGGTGATATGCAAACAAAAAATAAATCTTGCAAGCAAATCATTTTATGGACAATTTTAGAAAGGGTAATTCTCAAATTCTGGATTTATATGGTTGTATAAAAACCACAATTAAGCTGAAAATTTGTGCCATACTTCCGTTTTTATAAGAAAGAAAGCAGTAATTTTATCTTGTTTGAGAACGAATATTCTTGGCTTTCTCTTTTTCGATTTAATTATCCAAATTATCTCAGTATGTTAGCGAGACTTTGGACATCACATTGTTTTCTTTTCAAGTTTAGACTTGAAAATACTTGTTTTTTATGTCTTTATGATTTTCTACCTTATTTAACCTTTTATTTATGCTTCTCTAACTTATTTTTCTTTATAAAATTGATTAATCATTTTAATGTTTAAATCTTTATAAAATTGATTTCTTCAAAAATGTTTTGAGTTACTAGGAATGCAATTAAATGATATTTAAACTTTTCTTTCCGTATTTATAAAACTTATTCCACTATTAGATCTACCTTACACTCTGAAATGAATTCATATTTAATGCTAAAACTTTACTTAATTTTTGAAGTTGCAGTTCAGTTACTTTAGTTACAAAAATAAAAAGCTGCGTAAATTTTCTTAAATTGATTATTAGCGTAAATTTTTTATCTTAGAATTCTAATATTTTTGAAAATATTTTTCACTAATGGCAGCTAGAGTGCTAAAAACCGTTTCCATGTAAAATGATATTTCTGAGGCACTTTCTCAAATGCCAATATGTCTTGTTTTGTAACTGCTTCTAAATTACACACACACAACAAACGCACTTACTTTTGCTGTTACTAGAACAAGTTAAACGGGAACTGTACTACATGAAAGTGCTAATATTTCTACCCTTGTTTTGCTGAAAGGCTTAAAATCCTAGTGGCCTGGCATTAAAACATTTTACTGTAGTGAACATTTTGGAAGAAAAAAAAATAGAATGAAATTACCTCAATTCCAAAATTTTTTCAACATAAAAATAAAATATCTATTGACTGTTAAAATATATTTGGAAAGGTCATATAGTGGTAAATTATTATCAACTGCAGAATAGTATATTTATAATTATGAATAGTATATTTATAATTATATTGTTTTATTTAGTGGAATTTGAAATATATTTATGTATAACTAAAATATATTATCAACAATATGTTGCAATATTAACTATCATTTGCAAAATTATATATTATTAAAAATACATTTATGGCTCAAAAATTATACATT